>JAGFNQ010001566.1:247139-350093 GCA_024364735.1 Boesenbergia rotunda
TAATTAAGACAATAAGAAGTGATCATGGAGGTGAATTTCAAAACCAAAGGTTTCTAGAATTTTGTCAAGATAAGGTTATAGACATGAGTTCTCTACTCCTAGGACACCACAACAAAATGGTGTTGTAGAGAGGAAGAATCGTGCACTTCAAGAGGCTGCACGAAGCATGCTTAATGAGTACTCACTCCGAGTTACTTATGGGCTGAAGCTGTTAATACAGCTTGCTATGTGCAAACCGAGTTCTCATCCATAGGTTTTTAGGAAAAGACTCCCATGAACTTTGGTTTGGGAAACCACCTACGGTTAAACATCTTAGGGTGTTTGGTTGTAAGGTGTTCATCCTAAACACCAAGGATCACCTTGGAAAGTTCACGGCAAAAGCTGATGAAGGGATACTAGTCGGGTACTCCCTCGTTAGTAAAGCCTACCGAGTCTACAACAAGAGAACTAGACTAGTTGAAGAGTCTTCTGATGTGGTTTTTGAGGAAGTTTCAAAACCAATTGACCAGTCAGAAAATGTAGAAGGAGTTCAACTCGAACTTAGGAGACTAAGTTTGAATGATTCTCCAAGTATTGTTGATGGTGATGAGTCTGATGACGGTGACCCAAGACAATCCATTGATCAGCCGGATCCTGAGGCTGAACTTGTGTCTAATGAACTCGTTCAAGAAGCACCACCAACACCAAGACAACCGAGATTAGCCTCTAGTCATCCCCAAGACCAAATTGTTGGAGACATCCATCAAGGGGTTAGGACTAGATCATTCTTCAGGAATGAGGCTAATGAAGTTGCTCTAATTTTCCGAAATTGAACCTAGGAAGATTGATGAAGCATTAAATGATCCCGATTAGATTATAGCAATGCAAGATGAACTAGGTCAGTTTGAGAGGAGTCAAGTTTGGGACTTAGTCCCTAGGCCCAAGAAGACCACTATAATTGGAACTAAATGGGTCTTCAAGAACAAATTAAACCACAAGGGAGAAATCATTAGAAACAAGGCACGCTTGGTAGCCAAGGGCTACAGTCAAGTTGAAGGTCTTGATTATGATGAGACTTATGCTCCCGTGGCACGATTAGAGTCCATCCGATTGATGCTTGCATTTGCAGCACATCGAGGCTTCAAACTATATCAAATGGACGTCAAATCGGCATTCCTAAATGGTTTAATTAGGGAAGAAGTCTATGTCGAACAACCCCCAGGGTTTGAGAGTACCGAATATCCAAATCACGTGTACAAGCTCAAGAAGGCACTCTATGGTCTTAAACAAACACCCCGGGCCTGGTATGAGCGGTTGTCGACATTCTTGATTGGAAAGGGTTTCGTTAGAGGTCAGATAGACCCTACAATATTTCTACGAAGAGATGGTGACAATATATTTGTAGCCCAAGTATATGTCGATGACATAATTTGTGGCTCAAACAACAAGGGCTATTTACGTGAATTTATCGGACACATGGAGGGTGAGTTTGAAATGAGTCTAGTGGGAGAGTTGACTTTCTTCCTCGGACTTGAAATCAAGCAAACTCGCGATGGTATCCATGTGCACCAATCAAAGTACACACATGAAATGCTTCGAAAATTCAATATGAGTGATTCAAAAGAGGTAACCACTCTCATGGCTACAAACACAAGATTAGACAATGATGAGAGTGGTAAACCCGTTGATCTAACTCAGTATCGAAGCATGATAGGTAGTTTGCTATACCTTACAGCTAGTCGACCAGATATACTATTTGCTGTAGGTATGTGTGCTAGGTATCAAGTCTGTGCCAAGGAATCTCACCTAATTGCTGTTAAGCGAATTTTGAGATATCTCAAGGGCACAATTGGTGCAGGTCTTTGGTATCCCCGTACCGAATCTTTTGATTTGATGGGCTATACGGATTCCGACTACGCTGGATGTAAGTTGGATCGGAAAAGCACTAGTGGGGGCTGCCAATTCCTAGGTTCGTCTTTAGTAAGTTGGTCGAGTCGGAAGCAACATTGTGTTGCTCTTTCCACTACCGAGGCAGAATATATCGCCATGGGAGAGTGTATATCACAATTGTTGTGGATGATCCACACCTTAGAGGACTATGGATTGGGTTACAAGGGTGTGCGAGTGTTATGTGATAACATTAGCACAATTAACTTAACCAAGAATCCGGTCCATCATTCGAGGACAAAACATATTGAGGTAAGACACCACTTCATTAGAGATCATGTAGCTAGGGGGAACATCATACTCTCACATGTAGAGTCAAAGTCAAACCTAGCTGACATTTTCACTAAACCACTTCCCGAAAGTGAATTTAGTTTCCTAAGACGGGAATTGGGAATGTATCGGGCTTCATGATGTTCAAATTGTGGTCAAAGCCCTTCATGATTATTTCAAATTGTTAGGGAACAATTGGGTAACTTTGGGAACATCTCACACAAACTATAAGGGTTACCAAAATGTTTTTGTTTGCTAGATATGGAGTGAGATGTTAGGTTCAACTCAATTTCTCAAAATGTCATTGCATCAATTGAGAAATTGAGTTGACGAGATAATAATCACGATGGTGACCAAGTATGGGGAAAACCATTGCATAACATATGTGTATATGGCTCCATAATCATACTTGGACATTCCAATCAAGGCAACTTGATTGGACACTTGAAGTTGGAGTAAAAACTTGTTTGAAGTTGCTTGATTGATTGATGGTTGAGTTTGATTCCATTTAGATGGGTCAAAGTGTTTGATGAACCTATAAGAACTTTAGATTCTTATTCAAGAATCTATCTTAGTCATAAGTACCTGTCCAAACTAGACAAAATCCATCAAATATCATTTGGAAATTTCAGAAATTCTGAAACTGAACATTCCAGGTCGTATCAGGAACCCTGATCGGTCACCGGACCGATCAGGAATCGGGCTGATCGGTCCCTGGACCGATCTGAACCCTTTCCGTGGGTTTCGGTCCACAGACCGATCTGCGAAGCAAGCCGTGACCTCCCAGAATCTGACCAAGTACTCTGCGCAAGCCTGAATCGGTCTCCGAACCGATCTGGCACCCTGTGGGGATCGGTCCACAGACCGATCAGGGAGCTCAGAGTTTTCTCTTCGGACCCTACTGATCAAATCCGGATCGGTCACCCGACCGATCAGGAGCGCGTCTGATCGGTCATCAGACCGATCAGGACCACGCCAGTCCGATCAGGATCGCATCTGATGGGTTTGGACGCGATCTGATCGAACGGTGATCCGATCAACTGCATTAAATTTTGGTTGGTGGACTGATCCACCAACCGATTAACTCTTCAAATCTTCGTTTTCCCGAACCCTAGCGCCGAAACACCCTGTGCGAACGAGCGAGAGAAGTCTCTGCGTCTTCCTTCACGCTCGTGCGACCTCCTCTGCGGGCGGGTTTCTCCGGCTTGAAGGCTCTTCCTTCACGCGCGTTCTTCTCTGTCGCGAGTCTTCCAATCCCTTCAAACAATTTCAATGGCACCAAAGTAAGTGTTTGGCTTCATTTCCCGTTTCCAAGAGATCATAGAATATATGTTTGTGAAGTTAACCATGGTTTTTGTTCTTACTCACTGCTGTGCCGTGACCTATTTCTTACCGTGACCCTCTTCCTCATTTCTTATAACCATACTGTTATGTCTATCTTTTGATTGGGTCTCCTCTGATGATCAACTCTTGTATGATTCAATCTTTGTGACATGTTCAACTCAAACCTTCTTAGAAAATCATCTAAAGGAAAAGAGAGCGTGGAGGGAAATCCGAGGGGGAAGACTCCTTCCTCCTCTTCCAGAAGGCCACAACCCTCCTCTAGCTCCAGGTTCCTAAATGCGGCCTGTGAGCAGGCCTTTCAAGCTAGGACATTCAAACTTTTACCCTGCAGATCCATTGACATTCCTTTCCTAACAGAATACTGCCCTTCTGTTATGGAGATTGTTACTTATTACAATCTGGGGTTTCTTCTTTCTTTGGAAAGAACCATAAATTACGATCTCGTCTCCGAATTTTACAACAACCTACAACCAAGCTCTAAAGGGGGTTTCGAGTTCACCACTCGAGTCGGGAAGATGAACCTTGACTTTTCATATGAGATTTTGGCTGAGTACTTGGGTGGTCGACGATCACCGAATCTTTATTCGCTTTATCCTGACCTTCCTAAGCCTCTGCTAGCACCCTTTGCAGACGTTACCCCTGATTCCATCCATCAGTATTTCTTTGGTTATCCGCGTCCAGACGGTCTTGATGAGCTTGGACCTGACTTTCCTACATTTGCTGCACTGCGTCTGTCTCCCTCTAGTTATATACTATTCAAGATCATTACCAATTGTATTCTTCCAATCACCTCAAAACCCTTAGCTGAGATTCGACCCTATTACTGCTTGATGCTCTACGACATGCACAGCCGTTCAGATTTCGATATTATGGAGAGCATCTTCCAGTCCATTTTGTCTTATCGAGAGGAGTCCAGCCGCCGCACTGTCTACATGCCTTTTGGTCACGTCATCACCGACTGGCTCATGTCAGTAGGTGTTGATGTTTCCAAGGGTCGGACGGTGCCTATGGTACGACAGGATTGCAGACTTGGCCGGCGTGCCTTCGCCAAGTCTGGCATCATTATTCGGGGGCCCGATCGGATGTTGATCTGGAAAGATGGTAGGGTTCTTGGGGAGTTACCACGGGGAGTTCCACAGGGTCAGGCGCCAGCCGCTGTTGCTGATGATGATGACTATGATGAGCCAGATCCGGATCTCCGTTGGCAGATCTCAGAGCTAGATCAGACTGTTCAGGAGCTTATTCAGCTGGGGGCGGCAGATCGTGAGGAGTTTCGTTCGGGTTTTCGCTCTTTCGATTCCCGACTGACCAGGATCGAGACCGACCTCTCAGGGACCCGCACTCTCCAGCAGACATGGTATGACGAGTGGCGCACCCACACATTTCCTGGAGGTGCACCTTCTGCGAGTTCTGCACCAGGGTCCTATGCTCCTACCGATGCTGCGATGGACGACCTTATGCGCGATGACGACCCTCCTACTGACACTTGAGCTTGGATACCTGCTGTTTTATCTATGTATTTGACTATGACTTTTGGCTATATGCCCTCTGACGTTGATGGTGTGACCTTGAGTCACACATATTTTGCTACTTGCTTGGATGTTCTCATGCTTTGTCTTATCTGCCATGCTTATTCTACTATTGTTGATGTCATGCTAATTATATATCTATTATCTGCATGATTATTCGATTGCTATATTCATGCTTACATTGCCATGTCTAGTTGATCCTTATGAAAATTATGGCATATTTTGGGAGACTATATTTCACATTCATATGATACATGTGACTGCTATGTCTTACCTTAATCTTTTCACATGTGTTCGTGTGATCAATCCATAAATTATCACATTTTTGAGTTGAGACCCTCTAGGTTTGAGGGGGAGTTTATCTTAACAGTCCCTCTTACCCCTTTTCGGTGTTCGACAAAGGGGGAGAGAGTGTGATTGGTTAAGTTTAGAATGACCATGTTGTAGGGGGAGGATCTGGATTCCCCTATGATTCATAATGTTGAAAAATTGATTGAGAATCCCTAAACTTAAAATCGGGTTGTCAAACAACAAAAAGGGGGAGATTGTTGATGCAGTCTGGCCCTGATTGTTGTTTTGGTGTTGACAACGATTTCAGTTTAGGAGGATGATTATGATGATTATGATTAAGTCCTGATCGAGGATTAGGCATGATATGGAAAGTCCTAACCTGGGAGGTTAGGTGTGATGATTGTGATGATTATGATTAAGTCCTAATCGAGGATTAGGCATGATGTTGGAAAATCCTAACCTGGGAGGTTAGGTGTGGAAAATCCTAGCTTGGAAGGCTAGGTGTTGGAAAATCCTAACCTGGGAGGTTAGGTGTTGGAAAAGTCCTAATTCGGAAGGGCTAGGTGAAAAGTCCTAACTTGGAGGGTTAGGTGCAAATTCCCATCCTGGAGAATTAGGTGAAAAAGTCCTGGCTTGGAGGGTCAGGTGCCTAGCTTGGAGGGCTAGGTTGGATGATGTTCTAACTCGGAAGAGTTGGGTGAAAAGTCCTAGCTTGGAGGGCTAGGTGAAAAGTCCTAGCTTGGAGGGCTAGGTGAAAAGTCCTAACTTGGAGGGTTAGGTGCAAATTCCCATCCCGGAGAATTAGGTGAAAAAGTCCTGGCTTGGAGGGTCAGGTGCCTAGCTTGGAGGGCTAGGTTGGATGATGTTCTAACTCGGAAGAGTTGGGTGAAAAGTCCTAGCTTGGAGGGCTAGGTGAAAAGTCCTAGCTTGGAGGGCTAGGTGAAAAGTCCTAACTTGGAGGGTTAGGTACAAATTCCCAACTTGGAGAGTTAGATGGAAAAATCCTTAGCTTGGAGGGCTAAGGTGGATGAATTCCTAGCTTGGAGGGCTAGGGTTGAGTCACTGGATCGGTCTGGTGACCGATCAGGGACATTGGCACGCTGCTCCTTAGTGGATCGGTCTGGTGACCGATCCAGCTATGTCTGATCGGACTGGTGACCGATCAGGGAGCGCACAGTGAGATTGAGAATCTACTGTGTGGCTCCTGATCGGACCGGTGACCGATCAGGGAGCAGGCTGCTTCCTTGCTGTCTTGCTCCTGATCGGTCTGGTGACCGATCAGGGAGCAAACAGTAAGTGAGTTCCCTTGCTGATCAGAGCCTTGGATCGGTCCGGTGACCGATCAGGAATCTTGAGTTTGATTAAAAAGTAACTGTTCATCTGCTTTGATCGGTCTGGGTGACCGATCAGGATCCAATCTGATCGGTCTGGTGATCGATCAGGATCCACCCTGATCGGTCTGGTGATCGATCAGGATCCACCCTGATCGGTCTGGTGACCGATCAGGCGTGTATAGCTGCGAGAGCTGGGAATCCCAGCAAAGCAGTGGATCGATCTGGTCATCGATCCACACACCCTGGATCGGTCCGGTGACCGATCACTTTAATTCAAATTTCACTGTCGGACGCGGTCAGAGTGTCTGATCGTATCGGATTTGCTGATGTATGTTTTCTGATATGTGATATGCTGCGTGATCTTCTGCTCTAATGCTCTGATTGAGTTTCAGGTGACAGGGAGGATTCAAACACTCTAGGAGAAGTCAAAGCGCGCTTTCCTCAGAGCAGGTTTGTCCCTTTTCCCATCTCAGGTTGCAACGGCGAGCTGCGGACTGGAGCTAAGACTGGAGCTCGACTGAGGAGCTCAGTGAGTCCAGAGATAGCTCAGTAGAGGCTGGCGTTGGCAGTTGAGTAGCTGGGAGCTACAGAGATGGTGTCACCTGTCGCTTGGCGGAGAAACAAAAAGGAACGCGAGAGTTGAGTTCAGTAGGACTTGCAGTTCTTGAAGTTTTTTGTGTGCTTGCGTTCTGCTGCTAGAAGCTTGCTGTTCTTGAGTTCTTCAACCATTCTAAGCAAGCTATTGAGAAGCAATCATCATACTTGAGCGCTTGAAGGAGAAAACAAGAAGCTTGGAGTCTGACAGTGGGAAGACACGAAGCAGACAGGGGTCTGCGTGAGATCGCCACTGGGTGGAGCTCGGGGAAGCTTGCTGTGTTTTATCCTCTCTAAGTGCTTGAGTAAGACCTTCTTGTTGTTGTTTCATTGTGCTCATTATATATCATTGTTTGAAACACGCTGTGGAGAGGTTTCTCCACCGAGAAGGAGGTTGCTTCATATCCGGTGTTAACCGGGGCTTGATCTGCCGACGATCAAGGGATCGCCCACCTCAAGGGCACGCCAAGGAGTAGGGGCAAGTTATCCCCGAACCTTGTAAACCCTCCTTGTTAGCGATCTTGCTATCTGTGTGTGTGTTGCATTCATTTGGTTTTTCGGCATACTCTGTTTTCCATTCTTTCCGCTGTGCTACTGATATTTGAGTTGCAGAAATCGTGATAAGTTTTCAAGGGGCAAGCGATTGTCTATATTCACCCCCCCTCTATAGTCATCTCGTTCCCAACAGTAGAGACCTCTCGGGTCTCAACCTATACACTTGGGGATAATGAAACTATGTGGGTCAAGGAGCTGGACCAGTCGACGAAAAGTGGATTTAAACATTTTATCGAGAAGAGTGATACCGAGGCCAAGTAGGTCAAGCTTACAACAAGCGAATCATTTCTCAATCCTTCTATGTCGATGATTTAGTATTGCAAAAGGTTTAACTAGAAAGTGAAGGAGGCAAGTTAGTGAGAAGGAAGTTGTTGCAAAGGCCCTGGAATAGTTCCATCTGTGACCCTATTAGAGTTGATGCACCATGGATCTCTTGCCCGTGCCTTCTCAGTCACCGTGATTTATCTCCTCCGTGTTGGTCCTGAGACGGACTGGCGGGGGTGTTGAGGGTGAGCATTTCACCTTTTGCCACCATGGATCTCCTGCCTGAGAAGGACCTCAAGTCTCATGCTCGGAGGGTCGTAGGTAAGATGGTTAGGCCCTGGCCGAAGGGTCGAGCTATTAAACGTAGGGTGTCCAACAAAGGAAAATCAAATCCGAAGCATCGGGCTAGCACTTGGGATACTACACTTCCTGCATAAGTTGACAATATCCTTGATTGGCAGAATGGGAGACCTATTGCACCAGCTCGAATGACTATATTGTGATAACTCTGCTCACACCAATTGAACAATTGGGTTTCCAAAACAACTCCACATATGAGGTTGGTCTTGCACACCCCAACCGCACGACTAGTGCCTAGACCATCTTATAGATGACCTAAGCCATATGGTCTTATAGCTTGGCACTTGTCGACCGTACGACTGACTGAAAACGGCATGCAAGACTTCAATTTGGGAACATCCTCGAAAAGGTCACATAGGATTTCAGCCGTGCGCACATTTTGAAAACATCCTCGAAAGGTCATACAGGACTTTAGCTATGCACACACTTTGAAAACATCCCTATTTGAGAATATCTTCAAAAATATCATACCAGACATCAGTCGTGCACATATTTAAGGAATATTCTCATTTCTTAATATCATCACTCAAGACTTCAACCGTACCATCAACTGTCATATTCTGCAGCCCATAGTTGGCCCTGTTAAAATAGTCTGCAGTAAAAACGATGCCCAACCAACATGCAAACTATGCCAAGTGGAGGTATAGTCAAGTGGAGGTATGACTTTTTATCAAAAGACGTATGTGAGAATCTATATTTATAAAAAAAACGTCTTATGGTTTGTTCTTTACCAAATGACATATATAAAATCAGCTCATTCCTCTTATACCTTTCCCGTCAATAATCTCTTTTTGTAGTTCACTTTTCAAGACATCCGAATCACCTTTTCATAATTTGATTTTAAAATAATAAATTATGATTCGAATGCAGGTAGTCTCATCTTTTCTCACCCTATATATCTCTTTCTGCCTATACAACTCGACTCATCATGAACTTTTTACTATATTTTTCTACGATTGTGAAAAGATTAAGAAATAATTAAAAGATTATCTTATAAATAAATAATAAATGATGGTTATATTTAAAATGGGATAAATATCAAGTCACATTGGGTCTGAAATCTCAGAATATCAGACCCACGTTGGGCCTGAAATTCCAGTATATCAGGTCTGCGTTGGGCCTGATATTCTCGGATTTCACGCCCAACGTGCACTTGAAATCTGAGAATTTCATGTCTTTTGATATCCAAAATGATTTTTTTTCAAAATAATTATAAATAAATATATATAATAGAGATAAAAGATAAAGAAAATATATAAAGAAATAAAGAAGATAAAAATATAAATGATTACATATAAATGAATTATATTATATATGATTTTTTTTCAAAATGCAAAATATATTATAACTACAAATATACAATGTATATACAATAATTACATATGAATCATACACAATAATATATAAAATAGAGATATACAATTCATTTATATATAGTAAAAGGTTCATGATGAGTCGAGTTGTACACGCAGGAAGAGATATATACAGTGGCATAGCCAGGATTTTCGATCAGGAGGGGCGATTTTCAAAAATTCTAAATATTAATGTAGATCGATTTCATCATTTAAAAACCTAAATTTCGAATTTAAGGAGCTGAAAATAAACTTAAATTCGAAAATTTTGATCACAACCCTTAGTTTTAGTTGAAACAATGATATATCGATCCTCAAAGCTTTTTTATGATTTAAAGTCAAAAAATCATTTGTGATATCGCTTTCTCGTAATATTTAACATTTCTACATATAAGATCTTCATTGTGATCTAAATAATCATTCTAACTAGCAACCTAATAAAATAAAGTTTATACTTGACAACTTTTCTACAATTAATTAAATATGAAAGAAGAAAGAAATAACTTACTCCACTTAGAAGACCACGCTTTTGAGAAAAATAGAGAAGAGAGAAAATAAGGAGAGGAAAAAGTAAAAACATAACTATTTTTGTGGTGTTAATAAAATCCTAAAAATATAAGAAGAGGGAGAAGATGTAAGGCCTGAGGACTGTTTTTATTGTTGGAAGAGCGCAGTAGTTGTTACTGCAGCATTTCTTGCTCATTGGAGAAGAGAAAGGATAAGAAAAGAAAGCTCTGGTGCTTAAGAAAATGAGCGGAACAAATTATAGGTTTACTATCGTTGGAGAAGAGAAAGAGAAGAAGCAATTGTGAGAAGAAGAGGAAGAGAAAAATAAAAGAGAGGAATAAACGAAGAGGTGACATACGATATGGCAGGGTTGTGACATGCATAGGGAGAAAAGGGAGAGAAAAAATATAAATATTTTTCTCGAAAATATACTAATTCATTTGAAATAGATCGAATCCATTTAAATATTAAACTTCATTCGGTTGACCAAATTAATCCTAGTTTAAATCAAAGTAATTCTTATCTCTGTACTTGAATTTAGTTCAAATTGGTTTAATTTTAATTTAGCACCCTCACTTTATGTCTTACAATTTAGTTCATCCGTTTATTATGATATTTTATTTTAAAATTCAATACTTAGTATTTTAAATCTCGATATTTCCTCATAAAAGTGATAGTAATTGATAGCTTAGGTCATGAGCTTTCTAATATGTGATCAGTTTCAGTTTTCGACAATGAATGGTGGTGATCAACTAAGAAAAATAATAACAAGTATGTATATATATATATATATTATTTTTTTAATAAAATTTGAGAGGGGGCGATCACACTCCCTCTCCTTAAGGTGGCTACGCCCTTGGATATATAGGGTGAGAGAAGATGAGATTACCTACATCCGAGCCATAATTTATTATTTTAAAATCAAATTATGAAAAGATAGTTCGGATATCTCAAAAAATGAACTACGAAAAGGAATTATTGACGAGAAAGATATAAGAAGAATGAGCTTATTTTATATATTCTCTTTGGTAAAAAATAAATCAGAGAATACTGATCCGGTAGGGTAGGTTGTATAAGTCATTTGCTCGGTTGGTCGGGTTATGACTCGGTTGGACAAAGACGGTCGGGCTCGCTAGGTGTTAACCTAACTTGAAGGCTTAGAGTTCAAGGTTGTTTAGGTCGAGGCCGGTTGGCGATATCCGGTCGGGCGTTACCGGTCGGGAGAGTTCAGTCAGCAGGTAAAAGCACGTGTCAGGCGCCTTCGAAAAGGAGAGGTGCCAGATGTGTAGTGGTGTTCCCGGTCGAGGATGCTCGGTCGGGTCCTCCCGGTCGGGAATACCCGGTCGGGCTCTCCCGGTCGGGAATACCCGGTCGGGCTCTCCCGGTAGGGAATACCCGGTCGGACCCTCCCAGTCAGGGATGCCCGGTCGGGCCCCCCCCCCCCCCCCCCCGGTAGGGAATGCCCGGTCGGGAACTCCTCGGCCAGACGACTCAATCGCCTTGTTAACGGAACCATTCACCCCACGCTCTAAGAAGCGACTTACACAAGTCGACTGTCCGGTCGAGCTCAGCCAGTCGGACCTGCCCCGGTCAATGGGTTGGATCAATACATGTCGGGGATGGTCGAGTCCTCGCGGTGGTGGGTCCGTTCCAAATACATGAATGGTCGAGAGGGCTAACTTACCCGACCGACCGTCTTCACTCGGTCGGTCAGGCTTGGGTATGCCCGTAGTTGCCCAACAGGATGAGCTCGAGTGATTGAGCGAACATATGACCCAAATGGGTCAGCTATTATCAGGATCCCAATAGCAATAAGATCTCCCAAATCTTTTCATTATAAGGAAAAGACATCTGTCATAATCATGACCAATGTTCGTAGAATCGCGATCCTACACAGGATCGATTTGGGGTCAGGATCGGATCGGTCAGGATCGGATCGTAAAATCGTATGATCCTACCAAAAACCCTTAAAATGAAAGAATATACAATTTTTATTAACACTATAATGATAATAATCAAGTTCAACTTCAAGAATATTCTATTGATTACAAGATGATCCAATTTAATTGTCAACCTATTAGATAATAGACATCTAAAAACGTATCATTTTAGGAAAAAGATATAACATAATATTATTAATCAAAACCTAACTAAAAATAATTAAATAGATGTTTAAATAATCTTAAAACCCTTAGGAAAAAGATATAACATAATATTATTAATCAAAAACTAACTAAAAATAATTAAATAGATGTTTAAATAATCTTAAAACCCTAACACTAACTCTGTAAAAGATAAAAAAATAATAATAAAAAAGACTAATAATCTTCTGAGCTTCTGAAAAGACTTTAAATAATATTTTTTGGGATTCAATCTTAAAACTAACCTGTAGATCTTTGAACGAGTTTCAATTTGATATATTATAGGTCACGTGGTTCAATCCGAGTCAAAAATTATGACCTCTTGAAGCTTTCACCGATTCTGTTGCGATTCTGCTCCGATTCTGTCCGATCCTATACGATTCTGTCCGATTCTGTCCGATCCTACCGATCCTGCTGCGATCCTGCTACGAAAAACGATTCTGCGCGATTCTGGATCGTTTTCTGGCGTAGGATCGTACGATCCTACGATCCAGGATCGCGATTCTGTAAACTATGATCATGACTTGGCAGGGGATCAGACATTAATAGGGATCGAAATGACACTTTAGATTGACATATAAGCAGCTCTGTCGCTAGTTAGTTTTTAATGAGACAAGACAGGCTTGACAAGACAGGGGCTTCCTCCTCCCCTATATAAAGCCCCTTGGTGCTTCAGAGAAGAAATTCCTTTTCGGGCAATTGAAATCTCTCCTCCACCTTGCGTTCTCGTTTTGGTCCGACCCCGAGTCACCTTTGTCCTACTAGCTCTCAAGCTCGACCCCGAATCACACGCTATCGCAACCCAGGTCCTCTTAATCAGACTGAGTCATCTGAGTGAGAACCTTAACTATTCACTTGTCGACAAGATCAAATACTTTTTGATAAATATAGATTCTCACTTACGTCTTTTTTTAAGTAAAAAGCCGGTGGAGGTATAGTTATTTCTCACGAGTAAAGGCCTGTCATCTCTCTCGAGCTCTCTCATTCTCTTCCTCGCATATCTGAGAACTCCACTTGACTTAGACTTTTGGAGTGGTCACGCAGCCACATCAACTTCCGCTGACAAGTGTGGACATGCAGGAGGATCAAAGGTCTCGACTGGGAGATGGCTATAGAAGTGGGAAAAACAGGGAGGGAGGGAGGGGAGAGACCTGAGCACGGAGAAGAACCATCAATCACAAATCAAAGTGCCACAATTGATCAATCCCACATTCGCTTGAGGACTAATCTGCTACAAGATTTCCTGCCAAATCACAAACATATCTCCAATTGAAATCAGTTGGGCATAAATCCACTAAAATAATCCTTAAAACCACATTGATGAAATTAAGCCATGAAAACAGAGGGAGAGGGCTTAATAATAAGAAAAGTTGGCACATATCTAAATGCACGAGTAAAAAATGAATAATCTTTACCATTCAATTTTTTTCCAAGATTGAACTCTATCAATAATAAATGCATTCGAATCAAAATGTGTGTTTGACTTAAAAAAAGAAAGCATGGAAGATAATAAGTTACATTTTTTATTGGAGAATATTCCAACGAATTAGGAAATAACTTATAGTAAGCAGATAATTTTTTTTTTATCAACAAATTTAGGAGACTTATCTGGGATTACTTGATAAGGACCAGCAATCAAATAAGCACGCATAATCTCATCTCTTTTCCTAGGTGGATAATTCCATATGTATTTATATAAATCAGGATCTCGTTTAATAACAATATCATCATCTTTATCAATCTTTTGAAGCTTAGTTGGAGAAAATTCTATAGTTGGAGCTCTATCTTCGATAGATTGAGAACCTTAGATTGAATATTATTACTAGCAATATTAGAAGAACTATCTTCTGAACATTTTTTCTTGAAGTATAAATTAATTTTTTTTCTTACTCATAATGAACCTATATGAAAAATATTGATAAGTAATCAACTAGTATAGAAAATATCACATATATAAATCATAATAAACAATTATATTGATAAAATATAAAACTTACTAAGGTTGGTTACTAAGGTTACGAAGAATCCAAAATGTTTACGATATTGAATTACAATTTGCAACTCTAAGAATTTGAAAAATAAAGATGAAAATTTTGATTTAAGACTTCTAGTGCTTCTGTCTTCTTGTATTCTTCAATTTAGGGTTTTTGAAATTGCTCTTTTTTATTCTTTGATCACCACTTCCATTGAATTTTGAAATTACAACTTCAGAAATTTAAGAAGATAAATTTAATCTAATATTTTTTCCCCCTTCTCCGTTTAGACAAAGCCTTGGGATTTCCAACCAATCTGTTTCCTTCCTTTTTTTTATTATTTTTTAATAAAATTTTATTTGTAAGAAAAAATTATTTAAATTTTCATTAAAAATTGAGGGATAATAAATTATTTTATATTAAAAATTAAAGGAGCGGTGGGGTCAGGGGTGCGTGGCTGAGCGTGGAAGGGAATTATTCAAATTTTATATTGGTATTAGAAATTAAAAGGGGAATAAGAAACGTGGATAACTGGGGCCAGTGGCCCGCCCTCCCTTTGACAGTGTCTCTGTATATAATATATTCTTTGAGCTTCCTAAATTTTTTATCTTAAATATTATAATTCAAAAGTAAAGTTTTAGTTTAAATATTATAATTCAAGAGTAAAGTCTAAAGGTTAAAATAAAAAGTTTATTTGTTTAAATTCACTGTAATCCGACCTCTAAATCATAAAATCTTAAACCTTAAATACATATAAAATATTTTGTGAGCATCTAAAATTTTTTTATTTTGAATATTATAACCCAAGAGATAAGTCTGAATCTAAAGGAAAAATTTTATGGGTTTAAATTCACCATAACTCAATCTCTAAACTCTAAAATCTCAAACTCTATATACATATAATATATCCTAAAAAATAAAAAGGTTACTTAGCGCCAAGAATAAATTCATGCATCTGGATTCATTCTAGGTGCCCCTAGAATATTTTTAATAAAACTTAATTAGGGCACCTTAATTGAATTCAGATACCCCAAGCAAGGTCTTGACAAATCCGTAAGGTAAGTTCCCACTATCCTAACCCCTAAACTATCACTATTAATATTGTAATCTAGAGGTCATAAATTCGAGTCTTGAAAAATAATTTTTTATAAAATAAAATAAGATTGTGTCTCTTTTTTTGGGATTATACATTGATGAGAACTTTATGTGCGGGTTAAGTTTTTTTTTTTAATCTATTATATTGGAAATTGGTCGATAATATGGCAGATCTAAAATAATAATAAATTTTTTGCCCGAGTATAACACAACAAAATATTGGACTAGGTAACAGATGAATTTGGGATGATCAGCTCGATCTTACGAAAGTTTTTCATCGGTCATCAGGGTAAATCGGGAAGTGCTCACGGTAGATGGTCTAGAAGTCCAGCGTTCCAGGGTTCGTGTCCCATTTGAAAGAAATTTTTTTACAAAATATACCATAACTATAAATCGAATCGTGAATGTTTGAAATAGTGACTAGTCGCTCTACCGGTGCATGTAACCCCCGTGGGTGCCCGAGTATAGCACAACCATAAGAAGTAGGGTGATTAACTCAGACAATAAGGATTGCATTATCATACATACACTCGTACTCGTGATATTCGAATTACTCATCATATTGCATCGCTATGTCAATATTCACTCGCTCTAAATGAGTAGGATCCTGATTTGGATAATTGGATTAAAAAATAATAATATTTTCTTTTTGTTTAGATCCGTCGTCGCTGTCAATCCCTAGCTTCTTTTGTTCCCTTGCTAAACATCGCGGAAAACAAATTTTTGTTGGCTAGCTTTTGCCTAATTGTGTGTTTTTGTCTTTTGTATTTTGTTTTAAAATTTCATTAGCGAGCTTACCTTGTTAAATCAATCAACAATCATGATAACTCATTAGTGGACTAAAAATTGAAGAATGAGAAAAAAAACAGAGGTGATCGGATTGATTCTACTATAATTTTTTATTAATAATCGAAATAAATTAAGAAACGCAAATCATTCTAGTCGACGTTTAATATCATAAATTTTCTAAACTCTCTAGATGTAATTCTGAGTGAAATTTAAATTGTCATTGTTTAAGAAATTTACCACATCTCTTACAATCACATTGTGGGACCTCCAGATATAATAGATTCGGGGTGAAATTTAAATCTTCCTTGTTTAAGAAGTTTATCAAATTTCTTACAATCGCAATATGGTCCGAGACACTCATTAGTGGTCCCCACGAGGATGTCTAATTGGTTAGAAAATGACGTATTTATCATAATGGGACAAATCAATTTTCAACGGACTTATGCCCCCATGCACTCATTAGTGGTCCCCACGTGGGTGCCCAATTGACTAGAAAATGACGTATTTGTTATAATGAGATAGATCAATTTTCAACGGACTTATATCCTCCAAAACAAATTCCTTCCACCATTCAATCACTTGACAAGTACACTGATTATGTGATTTATCTCTTATTGTATAATTTAGGAAGCGAAAGATATTAGGATGAACATAATTATTTTTTGCTACAATGAGTTACTCGTATGATGAATCAGGTAACAGACGACCTGGGATGACTGGTTCGATCCCACGAAATTTTCTCATCGATCATCAAGATAAATCGGAAAGCGCTCGCGACGGACAGTCTAAAAGTCCAGCGTCCTAGGATTCACGTTTCATTTGAAGAAAAAATTCGAACGAAATATATCATAGCTATAAGTTAAATCATAGATATATAAAATGATGATTAATCATTCTATCGTTGCACCATGACCAGGAACTCCAACAACAAGACACTCGGTGAGTGGATTATAGCATGTCATTGACAAGGAGATGCCAATTTTATCATCATTAGAAACACAATTGAGGTTTGATTATGATGAACAAGTTGATGATAAGGAGGATCTCCTAATGGGGCCCATCGAGTACAGATAAGAGTTCCCTTTCATTAATTTGATACATAGGTTAAGGCTAATTTCAACCGGTTGTCCCATTGAACGGTAACGGAAAGAAATTAGGGCCCCGGATCCTCCTCGCTGCTTGAATTCCCCTCCAAATGCGGTCGATAATTTAATCTCGCTCCGAAGGAAAAAGGAGCACAATAACGAAAAAGAAAAAGGAGCTTCCTTTTGTTTTTCCCCCTTTCCTCCTCCTCACCGTTTTCTTTGCGTCCTTTTCCCTCTCCTTCGTCCTCCCGATCTCTGCGATTCTTCCCTGAACCCGTCCCGCGGACGCAGTTTTGGTCCTGGATCGACGTCGTTGGTCTCCTGCGATCGAGCAATTTGGCGGCGAAGGACCAGCGTGTTCGACTTTGTGGGGGACGAGGAAGGAAGTGGGGGATTTGGTGGAGAAAATTAGAAAAAAAAATTTCTTTAGGTCATCTGCCGGGATCTCGAAACGCGTTCCGGTGGTGGCTCTTTCCTCATTTTGGAGAGCGTTTTTGTTCGATTTTGTGGCCTGCGGGAGAATGCCGGCGCGCGGTTCAGGTTGAGGGTGGGGCGGAGTGTGCGTCCGCGTTGATGAGGATTGACACCGGGGAGGAAAGAAAGGTCAACGCTTCGCCATGTTCTTCGCCAAACTTGACGATTCTCCTATGTTCCGGGAGCAGGTGAGAGACTTCTTGGCTGATTCGGTCTTGATTTTATGCGAGCTGTATGGGATTTGTGGTTCGTTAACTCTTGGATGTGGGAAAGGTGATTGCTTTCCCGACGAAATTTTGCAATGTGGTTGCTTCGTTAACGCAATTTAGCAACTTCTTGGCATTTTAGATTCTTTTGCTTCGCAGAAGATGAAAATTAACACCGCTGTAGTTTTCAGCAACTTGACTATGATCATTTGTGATCCAGCAGAAACCGTGGTGTTCGAAGTCAAGTCTAATCACTCCATCACTTCGTCATAATTGCTTTCACTTTTCTTCGTGAGGGTTATTTTCTTCAAATTGAAGGTCTCTGGGGATAAGTTGTTCCATGTTCATCGAGTTTTGGGGAATCAAGCACAGGATCTCAGGCCGACTACTTGGATAATTCAATATGGGTTCCATCAGAATGGATGAAAATATGGTGAAAAAAAATAATTAAAGGGATCGTAGATGCACATTGCTCATATTTCATAGTAATCTAGTTTCCGTTGAGGCAAACAAAAAAAAAAATCCAGTGTGAATGGTGACAAGAATACTCATTTAGTACCTTAAGTAGAATATGTTGATTGACTATCCTTGAACTGAAATTTAAGGTTCAGACCAAGTAATGCACTGGTAGGGTACAAAGAGAGTTTCAAAAATCCAATAATGACAGACTCACTTAACACCGTGAGTAGACTATGGTGATTAACTATACTTCAACTGAATCCAGCTCAAGTAATGCTGTGGTATGGTACAAAGTGAGCTTCTTACTACTTAAAAATAAGTAAACTGTAGCTTAGCTTGTTTGCCATCACTGTTGCAAAAGTCGGCCTAGGCGGCACCCCACCTTGGCGCCGCCTAGTGCCAACTAGGCGCTAGGCAGTAGTCTTCCGCCCGACTACCGCCTAGCGATTTTTACAATCTTGTTTGCCATCTAGTGGCTTGCTCTTGGGGGTCTGTTCAGTAAGTTATGCTGTTCAAGTTTTAGGGTCAATGAAAGATTTAGCTTGTTGATTTTATTTTATTTAGATATGTCTAACATCTAGGAGCAATCAAGTGTAGCTTCAATAGACGGTAATATGAAAGAAATAAGTTGTGATGGTAAACATTAAAAAAGACCAAAAGATTTTCTGGTTAACATCATCCCCACCACCTGTAATAAAATGGAAACAATTTGGTGAAAGCTCCAAGAGATGACAAAATGAGAGATAAATTTAATGATACGAACAACTTCAAATGCAATGAGTAAAATTTATAGTTATTATAATCACTGCATGTCTTATAAATCTTGATTTTATAGATGGTATATCATCATCACATGTTGTATTTAGGTGATTCCTAGTATGAACATGTGATGATTTGAATAGGAAACATACACTAAGACAACTTGACAGAAAAACACCAATCAACCTTTTGTGTGAGGATTGTTGAGCATATCTAAATATTATGTGCTTTTTGTACTTTTTATGAGAAACAAGGGTATTCTTGAAAGCAATTGTGCATTGTGTAGGTTAAAATGACATTGTAACTTTGATCAGATCCTTTGATATCTTAATTCACTGTCTTTCTTTGTTTATTTATAATTAAATTTTATAGTGCAACTCATGTCTCATTTGTCATTTAAGTAAATTACTGGTATTCCTTCTTGTTTGATAATTTCCAATGTTATGAACTTTGCCTTTGAGAAATCAACATGCAGTACAAGGGAAACTATTGAATACAATTTAACCTTGTCTCTTGATTCAGAGTATTAGGTGCCTAGGAGGTTTAGTTGAGTGTTCTAGTCTTGTTATGGCAAATGAATCTGCTCCATATTGGGGACTATATGGTTACATCCTGATATAGCATACTGTTATTTCTTTTAAAAGTAAGGTTATCATAGTGCACATGACTTCTACCAATGTGGGGTGTGGGCTCTCACGAAGCAAAGTGTGTGTTTCCTTGATTAGAAGCCTAGTTGTCTCGACCACAGTTGAAAAACTTGGGATGTGTACCAGTGGGATCGTGATCGATGATGATTGATCCAAAATTGACCCATATATTGGATATTTTTTATGATTACAACATGGAGCATCTATAATATAGAAGAGGAGATCAAAATCAACAAGAATTCAACCCGAATTGACTCAAATCAAGTGAGAGCGGTAGGATTCAATGGGCTTCTTTCTTCAAAATCACTAGTATCTTAGTGATTTCAAATTCGTCTCATTACATCTAGGTGAGGAACAACAGTGCATCAGCTGATGGAGTAAGGGATGGAGAATCTGAAATCTGAATTGTGTTAGAGCCTTGTATGAAGTAAGGAGACGAATGGTTTGAACTTATGAGGAGAAAAGTAATGAGGCTTTTCAACAACAGTAAAGCTGGGTGGCCAGAATCTGGCCACCCAGAATATATTTTTATAAATAAATAAAAAAATAATTTAATAAAAAAATAAACATGAAAAAATATAATTTAGTATGTAATAAATAAGAAAGAATATAATTGAGATTAAATACTTTTAATAATTATATTAAAAATTATAAAAAATTTTATAATAGATTTATATATTTTTATAAGTTAAAAAATTAATTTAATATAAAAATAAATAAGAAAGAATACAATTTAATATAAACATAAATAGAAAATGATATAATTTAATAGAAAAATAAATAAAAAAGGTTAAAATTAGAAAAGGATATTAAATTAAAATTTTTAACTTTTTTTTTTTTAACCTTTTCTGGCCAGCTAGATTCTGGCTATTTAGCATCACCCTTTCAACAATATACTAATATTAAAGATAAATGGGATGTTTGGAACCACAAATTACACTATTAGCTATGTTAGACGGGAGCTTTTAGTGTCTTATTAATTGTATATAATAACAATAATAATTGATATTTACATTTCTCTTTTGCACTCATTTTCTATTTTGTAAAATGATCCTTATATGTTTATTTATAATAACCAAGCTATAATGCTATATAACCTAGCTATTGTAAAATGATCCCCGGGACCTGCATTAGCAGGAGCTTCGTGCACCGGGCTGTTTTTTTTTGAATATATTACTAGTTGAAATCTGATGTGATATGAAATTTGATTATTTAATTAAATAGGATGGCTTTAGTGCAATTAATGTAGTATTATTTCAGATATTTGTTAGTTAAAATTTGACAATGCAAGATCTGACCTTTATTTTAGTGTGATTAATGAATTTTAATATTTATTATTACTAAGGTTTTTGATTTTTTTTTCTCTCACATGTATTAAAATTTATTATATGTTGGTTTTACTTTTGAATGTTTTTCATCATTTCAAATCATACTAATTCGAATATCTTTTCAAGTGACTAATACCGATGTGACTATCATGATCTAATAATGGAACAACCTCATAGTTTTACAAGTGCTCCAAGCTCACTTCCATACCGGTTGCCCATTTTAAAATAATTCTTGCTGCAGTTAGGTTTGATATATCTGATAATTAGCTTGGCTGAGAAACTGATAAGTTTCTTTATATTTGCCTTCTGAACATAATAGTGAAAATTTACTTCTGTACTGTTGCTCAATGCAAATATTAGCTTTCGTGGTGCCTAGTCATAGCATGAATAGTAGACAACAAACTGTTCTTTGGGTTTCTGCTTTTCAATTTATTTCCTGTCTTTGTAAGAAATCCATTCCGTTGTAAGAAATCCATCGTTGTTATACTATTTATTGTTGCTCTTCTGCTTGTCAGATTCAGTCACTCGAAGAAAGTGCTGAGTCATTGAGAGACAGGTGTCTAAAGTTTTACAAAGGCTGTCACAAATACACGTATGTTCATATTTACAGAAATTGCAAGTGTCTTTGTTTAGCTGAAATTAATTAATGTCATTCAGAGTAAGAATACATGAGAAGTATACCTTATCACATTTTTGGGTCTTTGGTGTTCAAAATTTCTCGCTGGCAAAATAAATTGTAATATCAGTGGCCTTCCTGCCCATTTTTCTGAAAGTTTCCCAAATCCACAAAGTTTGATGGCAATCCTTGTACCGAATTGAAAGCCTATCCTTACCAGGACATTTATCAACTAAAAACAAAGGTTGAATAATTGTATGTTATTTCTTTTATCTGAGAACCTTCTAATCAAACTGGAAACCATCCAAAATATAATACCTATTTGACAGGCTGTCAAACTTAACCATCTGTGCTGAATGTAAAATAAATATATGTTTTTTTCTCCATTTTTTTTATCTTTGTATGATGACATTATTGGATTGCATGGCATAATATTTTTTTTGTGTAATAACATTATTGGATTGCATGGCATTAATTGTTTCCTCCCGTACAATGACAATGTTGGATCATACAACGCTTGCACTTAAATATGCAAGCCGAAGTCTTCACCATACTTTCATAGAGCCTTTTAGTTATTTTCATTCAAAATTTTTGTCTATTGCCTTGTAGTGAAGGGCTTGGAGAAGGATACGATGGCGATATTGCTTTTGCAAGTTCTCTTGAAATGTTTGGAGGAGGCCATAATGACCCCATTAGTGTTGCTTTTGGAGGTCAGTATTTTAGTTGCATATATTGGCACATTTACTTATTGACCATCAATTGTGTCCTCCCTTCTAGTGTCTCTTTTCTTTCATTTCTTTGTTTTTCAATATTATGTGAACATGAATTGTTTTGGATATCACAATGTGGTAGAGCTTTGCATACTGTTGAATAGAGATAAAATCTATGTAGCTTACTCCAAATACTTGGGGCTTGCTTGGTTCGATGACGGTGAAGATGATCATGATGTCCACATTAACATTTCCATTCCAACTTATTTGAGTTTAAATCAGGGTCAGCCACAAGTGGTGTATTATAAAGGTGTAAAATATGTAACAATATAGCCTTCTTATAGAGTTAAATTGATTGATAAAATCCACGTAGTTGATCCCAAATAGTTGGCACAAAGAAGACTTGATGATGATGATGAGCAGGAAATATATATATTTTTAAAACAAATTTTCTTCTACAGAAAATTCTTTTTGCTTTGCCTGTAATTTCCATCTTGAGGTTTTTATCTACTCTAACTCATGTGAAAGCTTAACTTTGTAAGAACTATTCCTAGAGCCTAATCTAATCATCTGATTGCAGGCTTTTGATAAGTACATATTTTTTCATGCTGGGAATCTGACTATTTAAACAATTATTTCCTTTCCTTTTCTTTTTTATCTATGATTTTAGTGTGGTATTTTAAAATAAGAATATCCTTGTTTATTTGTATGTTATATTATTTGCAGGGCCTGTCATGACCAAGTTTACTATTGCTTTGAGAGAAATAGGCACCTACAAGGAAGTATTACGTTCCCAGGTAATCTATCGGAATAATTTTATGCAAAATTTACTTTTTTGATTGGTGGTGATTGGTTCACCATTGTGTGGTCCTCATTTAGCAAAAACACAGTTTAGTTTCTGAATTCAACCAGGATGAAAAGCACCATTTTCCATTTCCCAAGTTTAGATTTACCAGGTAAATCTTTTGATGCAATTGGAATATGCGAAAGTGGGGCGGAGATTCTGTTCCAAAATGACTATCCATTTGGGAGGAGATGACCCTCAATATTAGGATGCCATGAATTGGTACACTTATTCACTTGATACTAGGGCTTCAATTGGTTGGCTTTAATTCATCTCCTCATGCCTATCATAGCTCAATGGTATGAGTCTAATTTGGAACCATTGAGGCAGGAAGGTAGTCATTTGATCCAAATTTATAGCTACTTGGGGAGGAACATCCCTCAATATACACTATGGACGATGGAACCCCACCGCCCATAGCCGTGTTGGTTATCACATGGCAGGTTTGTAGAATTGAGCAAGGATCGAATGCCGGCAAAGCTCAAGGAATTACCCTCCCATATGATGTCTAGTTTCGGTCTACATATTTACTGCCTCCCAACGGTGTGGGATATTCCCTGACGGATTTCACCTTCTGCAGAACTATGGACCATGGAGCTTTCAGATACCTTTAATCATTAGCTAGAAAATGGATCTGGTCAAAATAATGGAAACTATGTTTCTTGCAAAATTATCAATCTGAAGGTTGAAGTCACTGAAATTTCTCTTTTAGGGGGAAATTGAAAGTTTGATCATCAAGTTAATATTTTCGAATGAAGGATAAAATCGTTGAATTATCCCTTTTGTAGGTACATGAATGAACATCCTATGTGTAAGCAAACCCTACAATGTTGACCTAAGGTTTAATGTGGTATTTGTTATTCCCACGTTTTAATAGAACATGGAGTAATTAGGATAATAGTAGCTTAGCTACTATTATCCTAATTACTCCATATTCTATTGCTATATTGATTACTTACTAATCAATGCTTATTTGGTTTATAGTTGGGGAGTAGGACACACGGGGAAGGAAAATGAGGGGAGAAAAAAATTGGTTTCATTTTGCATATATGCTCTCTTCTAGAAGAAAAAAGAGAGTAGCTCTCTCTAAATTGTTGAAGCAAACTTGGTTTCATAATGTTTGTGATTATCTATGAAAGTTTTTGTAGTATGCAAATGTGTTTGCCTGCTCCAAAAGTTCATTTTTTAGATCTATTGTTTGATTTTTGTTCTAAGATGTGAAAATATTGACTTCACCTACTTCATTTGAAAAAGTTAAAATGATTTGTTTTAAAAATAATCCATATGATTGTATTATAAATATTCAGCATTTTGTTTCTTCAGGTGTGCTTGCATATGCACATATAATCACATATTTCTGTAATCTTTAATTGGTTCACTCTACAAAGTCAAATTTTCACTTCAATATAACTTAATATGTTTGGAATAAATTAGAAAAGAAAATAGTTTTCTAGTTTCTTGTAAGAGTAAACAAGAAGGGAATACTGAATAGATTTTGATGAGTCTATGAAAAGTGTTGGATAGAAGAAAAAGAGATATAATCCCAAAATAATCTTTCATATATTTATGTGCAATGAAGAATACAATATATATAGATGTTTATGGGGACTTAGTCAATTGACCAATTCTAAAATTAACTAATTCTAAAGACATATTTATTATGTCATATAGAAAAGACTCTGCAAAACCCTAATGACACAAGATAGAAAGAAAAGACCTAATTACCCTTGCACCTCACAACACTCCCCCTCAAGTTGAACATATATATCAAACATGTTTAACTTGCTAAGGGCAAAATTAAACACAGCTTGGGGTATAGCTTTTGTAAATATATCAGCAAGTTGGTCCTCAGATTTGACATAGGGTAAGCATAACTCTCCAGAATCAAGTCTCTCCCGAATAAAGTGGCGATCAATCTCGATGTGTTTGGTCCGATCATGTTGGACTGGATTATTTGCAATATTGATTGCAGGTTTGTTGTCGCAGTACAGCCTGAGAGGTAATTCAGCCTTTAGCCCCATGTCTTCTAATAAAAAACTCAACCATAACATTTCTGCAAGACCATGTGCCATGGCTCGATACTCTGCTTCCGCACTGGACCGTGCACAAACACTTTGTTTCTTACTTCTCCAAGTTACCAAGTTTCCTCCTAAAAAGGTGCAATAGCCAGAAGTAGATCTTCTATCATCTCTAGAACCAGCCCAATCAGCATCAGAATAACATTCCACCTTCAGATTACCACCTCCCTTAAACAACAAGCCTTTTCCGGGACATGACTTTAAGTACCTCAAAATCCTGTCAACGGCCTTCATGTGGATAGTTTTAGGAGCATGCATGTACTGACTCACTACACTAACAGCGTAGGTAATGTCAGGCCTAATCATAGACAAATAGAGTAATTTTCCAACCAACCTTTGATACGTTCCCTTTTCCAGATTTGTAAGATCTTCCCAATTAGAACTAGTAAGATCATGATTTACTTCTATAGGAGTCGATGCTGGCCGACAACCCAACTTCCCTGTCTCCTTGAGCAAATCCAACACATATTTTCTCTGACATATATATATTCCCTCCTGAGATCGAGCAACTTCAATATCAAGGAAGTACTTCAATAGTCCAAGGTCTTTAATTTCAAACTCTGATATTAACTTGGACTTAAGAGCCTGGATTTCATCTTCGTCATCACCTGTGATTATCATATCATCAACGTAAACCAAGAGAATGGTAGTTTTGTCCTCTTTCCTCTTCACAAAGAGTGTATGATCAGCATTCCCTTGTCTAAAGCCAAACAATGTCATGGCTTTGCAGAACCTATCAAACCATGCTCTGGGTGATTGTTTAAGTCCATACAAAGCTTTTATAAGTCGGCAAACCTTCCCTTTTGTTTCAATTCCAGGAGGTGGTAACATGTAGACCTCTTCGTGAAGGTTACCATTCAAAAAGGCATTTTTCACATCTAGCTGAAATAGCGGCCAACCATACTGAGAGGCAAGAGAAAGAATCACCCTGACTGATTTGAGTTTTGCAACTGGAGCGAAGGTCTCCAAGTAATCCACCCCATATGTTTGAGTGAATCCCTTGGCAACAAGTCTAGCTTTATATCTGACCACGTCACCCTCTGAGTTATACTTAATAGCATAGACCCATTTAGAACCAACCAAGTTCTTCCCCTTTGGGGGATCTACTAATTCCCAAGTACCATTCTTATTAAGAGCCTCCACTTCTTCATTCATTGCTTCCAGCCACCTTGAGTCCCTTACAGCTTCATAATAAGAAGAAGGTATAACATGATTTGATAGCTGTGAAACAAAGGCATGATATGAAGAAGACAACCGAGAATAAGAAACATGGTTAGAGATAGGATGTTGAGTACATGACCTGACCCCTTTCCTAACAGCAATTGGAAGATTCAGCTCATTCATATTCAGTGGTGCGATTGGTTCAACAGGATCAGGAGCCACAGCATCCGATTCAGCTAGCCGATTAGTAGTAGGTCCTTGCTTATGTCTTCGTCGCTGGTAAGTAATAATTTCTTGTGAAGCCTGCGAGCCCAGTAATGGAGCATCCAGTTGTGGAGCATCATCTTTTTTATTTTCCATGGCATCCAATGAAATAGGAGAAGGAACCACTTGAGGTACAAGGGAAGAAGAGGTAAGATTCTCCCCCTGGGGACGAGTCTGGGAAGAATAATAGGACTCGGACTCAAAAAAGGTAACATCCTTCAAGACATACCTTGTCCTAGTAATAGGATCAAAGCACTTGTACCCTTTCTGGCAAGTGGAATACCCTAGAAAAACTCCCCGTATAGCTCGAGGATCAAGCTTAGAGGCCTTGGGACCAAGAACATGAATAAAACAAAGGGAGCCAAATGCCCTAGGTGTAAGTGAGAACAACGTGGTGTCAGGACGAAGAATATTGAGAGGACACCGGTATCCTAGACCTTTTGATGGTAGACGATTAATAATATAAGCTGCTGCAAGGATAGCATCAGCCCAGAAATATTTGGGTAAGTGGCGCTGAAATAATAATGCACGGGCTGTTTCAAGGATATGACGATTTTTCCTTTCAGCCACTCCATTTTGCTGTGGTGTGTAGGGACAAGATGACTCATGAAAAATTCCTAAATCCTCTAGAAAGGTATTTAGAGACTGTGTGAAGTACTCCCGTGCATTATCAGATCGAAGAGTTTTCACTTTTGTGTGGAATTGAGTTTCAACCATTCTGCAATAATGTTGAATGAGTCGAGGAACTTCGTCTCTGCCTTTCATCAAATAAAGCCATGTACAGTGAGTGTAATCATCAATAAAAGAGATAAAATATCGGTAGCCATCCAAAGAAGGCACAGGAGAGGGACCCCACACATCTGAATGAACAAGGTCAAACGGAGACGAACTCTTATTTATGGACTCGGAAAAATGAGTTCTACAATGTTTGGATAACTGACAAACTTCACATTGAAAAGACTCAAGAGAAACAGAAGAGATTAGGAAATAAGACCTTTAAGGACCGAAAAGATAAATGCCCCAAACGAGAATGCCATAACAAGATTTCTTGACGCTTATTTTCTGAACACTGGGCTGTAGACTTCAGAGCAGATGTTATTCTAAGATGATAGTAATAAAGACCTCCTACTTCACGGTCAGTCCCAATCGTTTGCTTGGTCTCGAGATCCTGAAAGACACAATGATCAGGGAAAAAGGTTACTGAGCAGTGCAGTTGTTTAGTAATACTACTAATAGAAAGTAAATTTAGAGAAATGGAAGGGACATGAAGTGCAGAGGATAGGATAAAGTGATCTGCTAGTTGTATGGAACCTTTACCAGCAACAGTGGCTTTGGTGCCATCAGCAATAGTCACTTTATCCTGCCCAGAAGACAAAGAGTAAGAAATGAAGGAATTAGCAAGATTTGTCATATGATCTGTAGCTCCAGAGTCAATAACCCAGGGGCTATAAGATCTTGACCCAGCAATACTTAACTCCAGGTCACGAATACCTGTGTGCGCTTGAGACGAATTAGTAGAGACAGAGGATGAAGTCTGAAACCGTGATAAAAGGTCCTGAAGATTAGCAATATCAGCAGATGACAACTTAATATTAGAAGGTACCGAAGAATCAGTAGTCTCACCATCTACTAATTTCTGGGCAGCAATATTTCCACGACTAGGCGCCTTTTTGTCACTGTATTTGAATTTTTCAGGTTTTTTTTCTGGATATTTTTCCCAACAAAAATCTGAATCATGATTAGTCCTTTTGCAATGCCGACAAAATTTTCCACCTTTTCCTTTCGTTCCCCCAGATTTGACCTTATTACTAGAGCCGGCAAAAGCAGATATCTCCCCAATTGGAGTGTTTGCTGTAGAAATATTCTCTTTGTTGGTCATGGTTCTTCTCCTGCCTTCCTCACTCAGAATTTTATAGTAAATTTGTTCTAGAGAAGGAGTAGAATCAAGACTAAGAATTTGCCCTTTTAAATTTTCAAACTCTGCATGAAGCCCATCAAGAAACTTAATGATTCTGTCCTTCTCCAGAAGCTTCAGATATCTCTGATGATCACCAGTAGAAATCCAATTGTCCATCCTGTAGTAGTCAAACTCATCCCACAAGCCTTTTAAAGCAGCAAAATAATTTGTAACAGACATAAAACCTTGCTCAAGTTTAAAAATTTGACTACTTATCTGATAAGTACGCAACATATCGTGCTTGCACCCATACATCTGCTCCAGTGTCCTCCACATATCCACAACTGTTTTGTTATGAAGAATGACCTGTTTGATGCCAGAACTTACAGAATTGAGTATCCAAGTCATTACCAGAATATTGTCACGCCTCCAAGTACGAAAACTGGGATCTTTCTCATCTGGTTTCATCTTAGTACCATGAAGAATATCAAGTTTATCATGGCCTTCAACATAAAGCTCAACAGCAACTGCCCACGACGCATAATTTTTCTCAGTCAACTTTTCCGAGGTTATCTGAAGACTAGATTCTCCCGATCCTGTCATTGTGAAAATTGGGTGTACCTGTTCAGAAGTCAAAGGATCTATCGACAATCCAGAACTTTCTCCAGTGGTGTCTGCCATAACAACCCTAAGAAGATACAACGAAGAGTGTCGGGCCCTATAGAGAACAGACGCGCTACAGAGAACAAACGTCAGGTACTAGAGCCGCAATCACGCAAGCGGCAGGGAGGCTGTGGGTCTTCTGATGCTTGCGGCGAGAAGAAATAAAAAAAAACCGCAAAAAGAGTAGCCAAGTTCAGAAGTCCACAGAAGAGATAAAACGGCCAAGTTCTGCTTCGGCGACCAAAAGAAAAGCAGACACGAGAAGAAATCCACAGAATTAGCAGAAGAAATCCAGAACAGGAGGGTAATCGGCAGAACCTTTCTGCTTCGGCGACAAGAATAGGTCGAAGCAGCGTTGCTTCGCGTGCGCTCGCGTCGAGGAGGCGCGCGCGCTTGTGTGCTCACGTCAAGCAGAAGCCGCGATGGAGCCCTGCGACTTGTACGCTCGCACCAGAAGCCACTGCGATGGAGCTGCGAGCGCGAACAGGCAGAGCGAAGGATCAAATCTCGTCGGCTACTCCACAGCGAAGGCAGAGCGCGGGATCGGTAGACGCTTTCTGCTTTGGCGACAAGAATAGGTCGAAGCAGCGTTGCTTCGCGTGCGCTCGCGTCGAGGAGGCGCGCGCGCTTGTGTGCTCGCGTCAAGCAGAAGCCGCGATGGATCGCGTGCGCTCGCGTCGAGGAGGCGCGCGCGCTTGTGTGCTTGCGTCAGGCAGAAGCCGCGATGGATGAAGTAATGGGAGTTGTCGGCGCGGGCGGCGACGCGTGCGAGAAAGAGAAAAAAAGGAAGATAGAAAAGAAATTTAGGGTTTTGTTAAACCTGCTCTGATACCATGTTGGATAGAAGAAAAAGAGATATAATCCCAAAATAATCTTTCATATATTTATGTGCAATGAAGAATACAATATATATAGATGTTTATGGGGACTTAGTCAATTGACCAATTCTAAAATTAACTAATTCTAAAGACATATTTATTATGTCATATAGAAAAGACTCTGCAAAACCCTAATGGCACAAGATAGAAAGAAAAGACCTAATTACCCCTGCACCTCACAACAAAAAGAAATCCCTTAATTGGGATGCAATATTTAATGGAACGATTGTTTTATGGTTTACAACAAACTGAGGCCATACTAGATCTAGAGCTATTGAGCAACTAACTAATATATGCTGGTTTCACTTGATGATGCAAACAGAGCCGGCCCCAGGGTGGTCAACCTGGGGCCGGTGCACAGGGCCCCACCTCAGGTGGGGCCCTCTTTTTTAAAAATTTTTAAATTTTTTAAGTAATATATAATATAATAAATATGAATTCACTCAAAGAAAATTAATTAAAATGATATGATCTTCAATACTAATAAAATAATATCAAAATTAAATTAAAAAAAATATAAATATAAATTTTAAAACATTATGTATTTTTTAAAAAAATATCAAAAAATACTCAAGTAAACATTTTCTTCCTCTATGTTAATGAATTTTTTTATAACATCATTTTGTTATTTTTTATAAATATAAAGATTTTTTTTGTACAGGGCCCTTCGAAACCCAGGGCCGGCCCTGGATGCAAATAATTATAGATCAATTCAAAATTTATTTTGCTTGGAAGCTTAAATTCTACAGACGAACATAATTTTGAAAAGCTGAGGTTGGACCTGCTTGGAGTTACTTCAATTTGGATCAAATTTTTATCTTTCAAATGTGTTGGATATTTCTCCTATTAACACCTAATCTGTTCCATGATACTCTTACTCCTTGTTTACATGATTTCTGATGTTCTCCTTTCTGTAGATAGTGCATCTTAAGCGCGCTTGTATATTTTTTAAGTCAGATGTTTTTCTGCCCTCTGCTTTGGATTTTTATGCATACACATCGTATTTTATTTGCTTTTCTTGTTGATCATTCCAGATTGAACATATATTAAATGACAGATTGCTGCAATTTGTTGAAATTGATTCACATGCAGTCAAGGTACAGTAATACTAACTAATTTCTGTGAATATATTGGTGAAATTTTCAAACCATTGTTTTCTGTACTGAAAATATCACCTGATGTAGGATGCTCGCAAGCTCTTTGACAAAGCTACCCTCCAGTATGATCAGGTTTCTTATAAGATTATGATTTTGTGCATTCATGTTGTGTTTTGTTGAGCATCATTACTTATTCCTGTGATTGCATTCAAGTATCCTTGATTTCTTTGACAGGATTAGATGGCAAAGTACATAGTCTTCTGAGTTATCATCCTTTAATCATATTAAAGTTGTTTGTACAATGAATAATGTAGCTATCACTCTTAACCTCGAACTGCTACTTGGAACTCCATAATATGTCATTGCTGTTGAATCAATTCAACAATCAAGTTGCTGCAGATTAAAATGGTTACTTTATGGCAATTGGTAAACCTAAAAGAAATTTTGGTTTACTTTGTTCCTTTGAAGAGTGGAGAATTTACGAGTGCTCAATTTCTTATGAAAAGGAAAGAATAGTGGTTATAGATTTACATTGTAGGATCAATCATCAATCTACGCAATGGAAGATATTGCCTGGACTTCTAATCTTAACAACAAGAATCAATAAATAATGTCAGGCCAAAGCATAATATAGAAGAATAGAGTATCTCTATTGAGTAACCACAACTCTCTAAAGTTATGCACAAACAATTAGACATCCATATCTGAAGATGCTTAGTTGAACTTCAGTAAGGGTGCATGCATGTTAACTATCATACGATTGCAACAACATCCATGCATTTTGCTTAATAACTTGGCTCCATTAACAATGATGATAACCATGCAAACCCACAAACATGATAACTGCAAAATATCACAACTAATGTGATACATCCAGAACCACAAACGCAACAATGGTATTGACAAAATGCAACATATCAACTACCAACAATTGAAAGGACAACACCTACAATGGTATGACCATATCAATAACTGAATAACACTGAGCAAAGGAAAAGTGGGATCAACACCCACAAATTTGAACAACAACTAAATCTAGATCAATATACAAACTCAATTTATGATTACAGTAAAAACCACCCTAATGCAAATTAGATGGATTCAATCTGAACTAGTTCTAAATCTCATATCGAAGAAGATCCAATGAGCCACACTAAGACATCTTGTGAGATCATGGTGGATCAACAAAAATTGGCAGTGTTCAAGTCCATCAAGAACAATGCAAAGGTCAAACTTCTTAAGTCTTTCTGCTACCCTTGCTTTGAAAAAGTGCATGTAGGTAGTATACAATGGAGTCACTGCATAACATGTGGTATGCTAACTAATATGGTCTAACATTTTTTTTTATTGAAAAAAATACGTTCAGTATATGACAATAATATATAATATCATGTACAAAAACTATGAGTTTGTATCTACGGTATTAGATAAAATTAATCAACCTAAGCAATCAATTTATAAAATACTCACATCTGTTGCTTATCATTTAATTTAATCATCTTAAGAAAACAATAATCTCATATACAATATTTATATGAATCTAAGCAAAAGCAATAGATATAACAAAAATATATATATTTAATAGTGCTGTTAACTAACTGATGTGGCCTATATAAAAGAAAAATAAAATAAAATAAAATAGTCCTAATGAATACACAAAATGCTCTTCTTTTTTTATTACATTATTATTCCTTTTAATCTAGCTTATATATTCCTCCCATCAGCCTAAGATAGTTATTCTGAACTATCAGATTTGTTGTTTTTAAAAAATACTCCTTTGAGGCCACCCATCTTTTGCTTATTATTCACACAAAACCTGCAAACCAAAGATAAGAATTTATTCTTACTCAGTTCCATTCGCCATTCCTAGCCAATTTCATTCCATGAAATAAACAGTCAATTATATCATTCCTACCATTACACCACCCTTGGTATTTGGTAAATGCCATCTTGATTTTGATTGTTTCCTTTTGCACTTCTGATATGAAGAAAATTTCCTTGCCAATGTTCTTTCACTGGTTTAGTAGAAACATTTTTTTGTAGTAGCATATGCGACATTGATTTTTATGGAAATTGTTCAATATGCCTTTCTCAATATTTAATTCTTAGTTTTTTTGTTTTAATTTTTGCCACAGGCCCGTGAGAAGTATCTGTCATTGAAGAAAGGCACAAAAGCTGACATAGTGACTGTTTTAGAGGATGTAAAGACAAGGCTTTACCTTATATATATATTTTTGCATTAGTCAAATTGATTTACATTCCTTTCATCACTCTTACCTTTCTTGTAGTTTATATCAAACTCTTGAATCTAAATGTAGTTTATGTATTGTAGGAGCTCCATAACGCAAGGTCTTCATTTGAGAAGGCTCGTTTTAATCTGGTAAAAGCATGCCTGCAGATTTAGTAGTTCTCAACTTGACATTCACTTTGACTGTTCTCATGTGATATACTAACTACTAAGATGAGATCCTTCCTATATGCTTAGGTTACTGCTCTTTTTACAATTGAGTCCAAAAAGAAATTTGAGTTTTTGGAAGCTGTTAGTGGAACGATGGAGGCTCATCTTCGGTATTTCAAACAAGTACTATCAGTTTGGCAATTTGTTGTGTTAATCTTCTTTGTGGATCAGATTTGCGCCTTTTTCACTGGCCATTTGTGCAGGGATATGAGTTGTTACGTCAGATGGAGCCATACATCCATCAGGTTCATTCTTTATTCTTAATAAACTAACTTATTTTGTTGGTTGCCTTCTTATTTCATACTTACTAACTCTTTGATATCCAAAGATATGTTTGTGGAACTAATAGCTAAATAGTTAGCCTTTGTTTGACAGGAGAAATCCACTTCTACTTGCCTTGACAATTTTATTTAATGAATTATTCTTTTCGTATGGGTAAATAATTATTTCGGCTTTTGTTTCAAGAGCCATTCAATCAGCAGTTCTAGAAGACAACTTTATGATTTTGTCTTATATTGTATTTACTTGATGATCTAAAGGTAACAATACATCTTAGTTATATTTGCAAGTGTCACCCAATCCTCTTGATGAAATGTCAGTGGGGATACTTAGTGAAACACGGATTAGATAAGAAAAGGACTGTGAGTAATAAAAAGAAGTATGATTTTAATATGTAGGGATATTATTGGGTTTCCTCCGCACAAAGGATGCATGTTTTCTCCATAACATGTGGCAACCATTCTCGGTCTCGGTCTCGAGTATTAGATATTACTCATATTTTCAACCTAACATGATAACATCGAGTGTATTACTCCTATTTTTCTATTGGATATGGAGATCAAATGAAGCAAGGGATTCTATTCCAAGATGATAACTATGGTTTTCATTTCTCAGTCTGAATCTAACCAGATTGAATTTGTTTGGGTACTGTTAAAAAAGCAAACAAAACTGAGTTCCTACACACACAGACACACAAAAACTAAACCCGTTGTTCTGCTGCTATTTTTCGTTTGTTTTGGTTTGAATTTGATTTGGGCTGATTCAGTTCTTTGGTTTGAACTGAATAATGAACTCTTCTAATGACGATAAATTCATGCATTTTTTGTTTATATCTTGTCGTTATGTGTCACTATGTAGATGGAATTATGATTCTAAAGATCAGGAGTCTTCAATTACTAGGCTTTAAACTTTTGAATAAACCATGTTTCTAAGTTGCTCGCTATTCTTCTTAGTCTTACACAACATTCTTGCTATTCTGCTTGATTTGAATCACAGCTAAGATTTAATTATTTGATCCCTTGTTTCTTTCATTCATCATCCAGGCTCATATTTGTTGTAACTTTATCTGATATTATTATACCACTCTTATTTGCATTCTGTTGAAAGGTTCTGGCTTATGCACAACAATCAAGGGAAAGGTCTAACTATGAGCATGCATCTCTCATAGAAAGGATGCAAGAATTCAAGAGACAGATTGATCAAGAAAGTCAGTGGTCTCCAAATGGGTTAATGGATTCATCTAATGTTGATGGTATGCAGGCCATTGCTAGAAGTTCTCACAAAATGATAGAGGCAGTGATGCAATCATCTGCTGAGGGAAAGGTATATTGCTGGAAAAGTTCATTTTATGGCTCTAATTTATTAGCTACTTTTGTCCATATCATAAATAAGCTTTACTACATTTATTAAACCAAACTATTCTACTTTCAACCCTTTGCTTCTTAGTTTGCGTTCCTATTAAGCTTCTGCATATTATGTTTTTGTAGGTTCAAACAATTCGCCAAGGATATCTATCAAAACGGTCATCGAACCTGAGAGGTGATTGGAAAAGAAGGTTCTTTGTACTCGATAGTCAAGGAATGCTGTATTATTACCGGAAAGAGTGGAGTAGAGCCTCTGTAGGTCTTTAATCATGATTAATTGAGGTTTATTTTGTAGATATGCATTTATTTCTCGGACTTTATGAGTTACCTCTTTTTATCTTCGAACCTTGTCTGCACTTCAGGGAGGTAATAATTCCATTCAAAGGGATCAGTCTGAACATGGCCCTGGATTGCTAAGCCGTTGGTTCTCTTCTCATTATCACAGCATACATGATGAGAAGTCTGTTCCGCGTCATACTGTGAATTTGCTGACATCAACTATAAAAATTGATGCTGACCAGTCAGACTTGCGGTTTTGTTTCAGAATTATTTCTCCATCAAAGAATTACACTTTACAGGTGATGTTACCATACTGAAAAACCATTGGTGGTTTCAAGGTCATTCATTGAATGTATTTTTCTGATCATGCTAGATCTAAATTTTAGAGTTTTGCTGTTGGTTATATCTGTTTTAGACTATTGCCCCTCAGTATGTAAGCCGTCTCCAACTATCTTATGACACCAAATACTTGAATTAATATTTTACTAATGCAGGCAGAGAGTGCAAAGGATCAAATGGATTGGATTGAAAAAATTACAGGCGTTATCGCGTCTCTGCTTAACTCTCAGTCACCTGAACAGGTCTCTAACTGAATCTTCCATGAATCTTCTTGCCCTCATAGGGTTTATAATAACACCTCCATATTACTTCCCAGCAGCTCACTCAGCTGACAAATAGTGGCTATCACCATTCGGCTAGTAGGAGCAGCTCATTTGGTAATCTTGATGATGCTGCAAATGAAGAATTAACAATGGAGAAAAATTCTACTAGTAGGAACTTTGGATTTCCGGGTAGAAGCTCACAGAATCATAGGTTCAACTCAAAGCAAGAGAGGACAATTGATGTTCTAAGAAAAGTACATGGAAATAATGTTTGTGCTGAATGTGGTGCCCCTGATCCTGATTGGGCATCCCTGAATCTTGGAGTGCTTCTTTGCATTGAGTGCTCTGGGGTTCATCGCAATCTCGGTGTTCACATCTCTAAGGTAAGAAGGACTGATAATGCATATTGCACGCTATGAATAAGATGTTACATTCGGAGAACAACAATTTATGGAACCAACAATGCAGCATGCTGAACATGTTAGACCTGTTCTTCCAATTCTTGCAATTTGTCATGTTCCATTACAGTTTCTGCCAATATGCTGCCCCAACTACATTTTGATACTGTGATTGTGTTTTTGGTAAATGGATGACACACAACTAGTGCTAGTTTTTTTCCACATTATGTTGGTGTGCTATTGCCACGTTGTTGGTGCTACATAAATGTTCTTAATTCCAACTGCATTTACTGTTTTGACTGAGTAAGAAATCTGATACTGAAAATAAGAGATCTAAGATATATAAGCTTAAGGCAGAATATTGAGTTCAGAGGTAGAATTGGAAGTTCCTTTGCTGACCAAACTTCAACCACATTTTTATTACTGATCTGATTTTACTGTCTAAATCAGTATTCTAACCCTGTATTTCTAGTCCTTTTTTTTTGCACAGTCGGTGTACCTCAATTAAGAAATATTTGAAAAGTCTTGCTATGGTTTTTAAAATCTCAATACTATTCACTTAAGCATGAGCATAAGGATATGCATGCCTATACACAGGAGTGGCAGGTGTTCTGCATCTGCGCTTAGGATAATTTTAAACTAATTGTTGTCATGAACATTCAGTAGTATTGAGATTACTATTCCATGTTTCTTTTAATGAATTATCTTATAATTTGTTCTTCACAAAATAGAATTCTTTAGTCCTGTGGGATTTTGCTTTGAAGTTTATAGGAAACCGTTCTTTGATCAGCGTCTAAGTACTTTTACATTGACAATATGTTCATTGATTGTGGTACAAATGTACAATTATCTACGTTTTGTAGTTTGGGCATGCCTTTGCATATTATTATCATGTTTTATTTGTTCCAGGTGAGATCTTTGACCCTTGATGTGAGAGCATGGGATCCTTCGGTTATCAATCTGTTTCAATCGTTGGGCAACACATTTGCAAACTCCATCTGGGAGGAATTGTTGCCGTCATCAAGGAATGGAACATGTGAGAATGATACTAGGTAAAATTTTATCTATAGAAAGGAGGGAAACACACACACTGGCACACTTGTATATCTACTAATGTAGATGCAAGATAGAGTATGCTTATTGACAATGAAATTCCATAATCATTCCATGTAGTTCCCTTGATATTGACAAGAACCAAGAGCACATACCTATTAGCAAGCCCAGGCACCTGGATCCCATTTCAGTGAAAGAGAAGTTCATTCATTTAAAGGTACGTTCTAATTTAATTTCTACATGCACATTATTGATTATGTTATGGTTTGATTGAAATTATCTTTTTATCATTCCATTCTTAACCTTTACATTTGGATTATCAAAATTATGAATTAGAAAAATTGAAGTCCATAGACTACTTAAATTCTGAAGAGTACGTGGTTCTGGTGATGGTGGTGGTCAATATAACACTTATGACAACACAATGCTTATTTTAAATACAAGAATTCTATACTGTCGTACCTTGGGCACAATCAGCAGCAACTGTAGATGATTATCTTCCTATCTCTAAATGTTTGAGATGTGCTTTGTGCTTATCATTGTTCTCTGTTGATCTCATGTCGTCATTGTTTATATGCTACTCCCTAGTTATAGCAGTCTTGTATCTTGCCAAAGATTCTGCAGCCATTTTGAACTGAAAATTCTTTGTTCCTTTTGGTTTCTTCGCGCTTGGGTTCTTCCAGTATGCAGACAAGTATTTTGTCAGTAGACCAGAGGTAAATCAGCTTCTAGTGGCACAACAGATGTGGGAGAGCGTCAATGCAAATGACAAGAAAGCAGTGTACCGCCTCATCGTGACTTTCAACGTCGATGTCAATATTACATATGAGCAAGCGTCTTTGAATTCGAGTTGAGTCTCGTGAATTTATGCTTCTGCGAGAGTGACCAACTGCATTGCTTGATTGAATATTATCTGTTTACTAGGTTATTCTCAGCAAAAGCCTTCCACCACTAGTTTTTATAGTTCAACAAGCACAACCGACGACAGAAACGAGTCGGATGACTGTTTCCAAGGTTTCTCCCTACTTCACCTGGCTTGTTGGACAGCAGATATTGGAATGATAGAGCTCCTCATACAATATGGAGCAAACACAAATTCTACCGACTCGAGAAGGAGGGCGCCTCTTCATCATTGTATTCTCAAGGGCAGGCATTTGTTTGCTAAACTACTGCTTTCCAGGTGCTATGGCAATTCTGATTTCTTAGAAGCTTGAAGAATTTCAAAGTATTTGAGATATTCTTCTACAGTTTAACTTCACTTTCCTAATGAGTTAAATAGGAAATGTTTTAATCATGACTAATTTAGGACTTTTCTATGTGTACTACTATGTTTAATGAATGATCATGATGCAGGGGAGCAGATCCACACGCGACTGACGACGATGATAAGACCCCCCTACAATATGCAATAGAAAGCGGCGACATTGACTACGAAGATCTTCTCGCCCTCTTGGATAGATAGTTCAATGGAAAGTTGGCAGATTTGCAGCTAGAGAAAGGATTTCCCAACAGCAGGTGAATTACTATCACTTGAAGCAATCGCTCCGGCCTTCGAAATCTGGACATCGACTTGAATGCATACGGCGAACATATCCGCTACCGGCTTGGCCATCCGCACATTAATTGTATGCAGAGTTTTGAGTTTTGCGAATTTCATTCTTCTAATTGTATCGAACTACCTGGCCTGTTCTTTAAGATTATCGCAAAGTTTGTACATATTGTTATGCTGGATTAGTACTAGTGTGAAGATGTTGTAATATTAATTCAAAGTCTGTCGATTTCGTTTACTTTCTTGTGACTCGCCGTGTTTGTTTTGATGTCGAATGAGCATGAATCTCGCGATTAAATATCTATGGCTAATAAGGCTTCATTCTAACAGGCTACAAACTTACTCAGTCTGACTGATTCGATCGTTATATTTGGCCAACCCAATTGCGAGGATTGCTCGCGTCAACCAGCTAGCCTGATGAACTTAGCCAGATCAATCAACCTGTTGGACGAAAGATGGAGATTAGAAATAAGAAAATCGATCATCTACTTCAATTGTTAGAGCATTCCAATAGCAACAATAGATTATAACCTCTGAACCAACCGACATCGCTCATGAAACTGAATTTAGTTGTGATTAACCAAACAAGAAGAAGAAGAACAAAAGAAGGTTGAGAAAATGTTGCATCATCGTTCTGCTGCAAGACGGCGAAAATCAGTTTACACTTGAAGAACCATTAGGACATGAATCTGCTTCCTCTACTTGCGATAAGAAGCCATTCTCGAAAAATGCCAGATGCAAAGCTTGGGTACACTTCTTTGCCTCATTGTCATGAACTACCAAGGAAATGTTCACCTGTAAAAGAGAAAAAGAATCCAAGAGAACACAGCACAAGTTAATAAATCACACAATCAAGACCAACAGGCCGCTCGGTTTCAACTGAGCCGTAGGCCAACCCGATCCTACCTTCGACGCTCCCTGTGAGATCATTTGAACGTTGATTCCGTTCTTGCGAAGAACATTAAACGCCTGAAGACCAAAAGCATTTCATTAGTCTGTCACTGGCATGATGATGAATTGACATAGATCGATCATAAAGAAAAATGAAAGTGCAAGTGTCGGCTTTAATCGATAAATGAGATCCAACCCGACCTTCTCTAGCACCAAGGAAGATCTCTGCACGTTCCCAATAAGAGAGATTATTGATCTGTGTTGAAGGAGATGAACCACAGCAATCTTCTCCAGCTCTTCGATCACATGATCAAGCTCCTGCATTTGGTTGTTCGAGATGCATAAAAATTTTGGTCACTCTGAAGTGTCTTATGGTAATAAGTACAACTGTGTAAGGTTGAACGACTAGATTTCGACAAACAAAAACAGTATCATTTGGAAATCAAATTTAGGCATTTAGCAAACCTGTTGAATTAATTCTCTACTCCATAATTTCGAAGGATCTAACGTCAACGATATACTGACTTCGCTCGTGGCCACGCAGTCGACAGAGATTCCCAAGTCTTCAAATATAGAGAAAACCTAAAGGATATCATCAAAAAACAAGTGAAACTGTGATTCTACGATACCACTAAACAAATGAAACGATCATAAACCGACCTTTGCTAGAAAACCATACTGTCCAAGCATTCGAGTGCTGACAATATCCAACATGGTAACGTTCGACTTCAAAACAATGCTCGTCAATACAGCCTTAAATGTCCAAAATGAAGGTCATGTGTAAGGAACAAATCTAAAACCAATATCATTTCAAATAATCAGTATTAGAAAAAAAAAATTCACTACTGACCTTGCTCATGTCTCTTGCTTTAGTGATGACAGTTCCAGGAGCTTGAGAATTGTAGGAATTCTTGACCCTTACAGGTATATCACCTTCTCTGGCAGGCCGCATTGACTGGGGATGCAGCACCTAAACTCGCAAATTGACTAGCATATTAGAAGATATATAACTAAACAGTCAAGTCTAGAATATCGATTTTCCTAAAATTTCTGAAGAAAACAAACCAGGAATATACCTGTGATCCAAAATAAGCAAGCTCAGCGGCCTCTTCAAATGTCAAATGAGGAACAGGCTTTGCATTTGGACATATATTAGGATCGCATGTCAATACACCATCAACATCTTTCCAAACCTGTTGCATTGTTTTTTAAAAAACGATAGAAAAGTGAGATATCCTGACATACAACAAACCTGTCATGTATACAAATTGCTCGAGCAAGTAACATTAGAACTGACCTGGATTTCGCGTAAGCCCAATGCTTTACCTATTGTTGTTGCCGTCAAGTCACTTCCACCCCTGCCTAAGGTAGTGACAGCACCAGATTTCCACCCCTGTAGTAATCAAAATATGCACGAGCCTTTCGGTGTTTCAGTGTCCAATTATAGTATTATATTAGCAAAACTACAAGAAATTAGGAATGTGTTAACGACCTTTCCAAGAAAGCCAGTGACAATGGGAATTGAAGGGTCGATGGCCCAATCCTCATGCAATCTCTTTGCAACAGCTGGATAAGTTGCTTCCAAAATATCCGCATTGGTAAAATCATCTGTTGTAATAAAACCAATGTCGAATGCATCGTACTGCAAATGGTTTAAAGTCATGTAAGTAGCAACTCATCACATTTTGAGTGACAATTCAAGACATCGAATTCAAACAGGGGAGGTTGGTAATACAGGACTAGATGAAACATACATTATTTATTTTCCATCCTTATCAATTTTTCGCTCATCAAGAAAACTGTTTTTCCAAACATATGATCAACTGGGTTCGTGTGCACACGATAATTTATGCTATAAGATCAAGGATTTCATTTGTCAGTGTGATTTTTCCATGTCGGGCATGCAGAAAATGACATGGTAAAGTAGCCACCAGAAAATCACTAGTAAAGTTGACACCAATTGTTTCTACGTTAATATATGGTTCATGAAATAAAAGTTATGTAAACGGCAAATTCACATGTCAATATTACAAAAATATGAACTAGTGCCATATTATCTAACATTACCTGTCGTGCTTTGATACCCATTTTGTTCAAATATGCAGCAAAAATCCGTGTAGACATACATTCACCAAAAGAAACTAGATAATCGCGTGTACGAGGTGTTAACTCTTTCATGATGGCAATGCCTTTCAAAAGTTGCTCTAGCTGAATCAAAAAACCTGCAACCATTTGTTCAGATGCTTTTTAAATAGATTACACTGCATAAATCCCAATTTTTTCATTGTCACTGACTTGGAACTGACTATCATGTATACAGAAAAAATAAAATAAAAAGGAGAATGAGTGATAATTTAAGGATAGAGATTTTCACCCTAAGATCAATTCGAGGCATTGAAAATTTACTAAGGCTACCATTGGTAGATTGAAACCAAGTACACCTCAACTGAACAGTTGGATAATCGCTATCTCAGTAACTGCCATTTGGAAGTCTGCAGTAGCTGAAACAGGCAATTCCATTGTCATCATTGAAATACTTTTAGCCATTTTGTTTAAAAAATAAAGCCACAAGCATTTTGCAAGCTTTGGATGGAGCAACATTTGTGTTCCTGTATACATTTTTACAATTTTGAAACTTATTTCTGAAATCACAGCACTCCTGACACCGTAGTTATGTAAATGAATGTGCAATGACAAATATATGGTCTGAACAAAGTGTATTTTGGTTGATAGATCAAACTGTTTGTACACGCAAAGATGAAGTTGGTCTGAATATGGATAGGGAATTAGAACAGAAGTGCCAGGTTTCGCTCGTAATTTCACTACCAACATAACATCACTAAAAGGTGGTTCTTTGATCTTCAAAATATTAGTGCTAATAAAATAATGAGAACATTTGTGAGACTAAGGTTAACTTGATAATACTTGTCTCAAAAAGAGGTTGGCTTAATAATAAACTGTACAAACCTAACTAAGCCAAAAGATAAAGCTTCATTATAAGCAAAGATGAGGAGCCAAATCGATTATTTGTGAAACAATCAATGAACTCACCAGAAATAACCGACTTATCGAGTCCAAGTTCATCAACTGTCCTGGACCATAAAACAATATAATCATCAGAAGAAAATCTCTAGAGAAATTAAAAGAACCACTAGAATCTAAAGAATGCATAGGTTCATACTTGAGATGCAACTCTTGCACGCGAAGAAATTCAAGCAACTCAGACACTTTAGAAACACCACAGCAGACTGCTTTTTCTCCAGCCTAAAAGCCAAAAAATATTACAGCAGACGAGAAAAAAGATCAAGGCTCGGGCCACCAGCATAAGAAAGGATAACTATATCACCAGAAGAAGATTGTTTGTTGTCTTGCCCATGGCGGATAGGACAATCACTGGCCGTTCCTCCGGAAAGCTGAGAATGAGACCAGCAATTTCTTTCATCCTCTCAGAAGAAGCCACCGACGACCCGCCAAACTTCATCACGACGCTGAGCTGTGCGGCATTTCTAGCAGCAAGCTCACTCAAGGAGGCATCTTTTTCCACAATGGCAGAAGTCCTTTTCTCGCAACTCACTTTCAAAGCTCTCCTCTTTCCATAGCTCCTTTCATCGTTAAACCTCGAATACCGCTCAAATTCAACCTTACTGCGCAAGCTCGCCGACAAAGCGAAAGAAGTCGATGAATCCCTCCTATTAACTCCTGGGCAACAGGTTCGGCTACCAAACCGCGCTGTGGTCACCGCCATGGCTTAGTGAAAAATCGAATTTTTCAGGCACTCCTGCAACCGAAACAACTCAATCCATAAGAAAAGAGATTCAAGTATAGCTGAATCACACCTCAAAATCCATTTAGTTCAGATTTTAAAAATATAGACCAAAAAACGAACCTCAAAAACCTAAAATAAGATATAAATAAAATGCAGCGCATTGGAAACCCGTGAGGTTGGATGAGAAAACCTAATTTGTTATAGTGAGAACGATGATGATCAAGGAGGCAACAGAAAGCGAACTTACTTTTTGAAGCAGAATCAGGAAGAGTGTGATCAAGGGGAGAAAGAATTAAAGAGAATCGCTTCTTCCTCTTCCTCTTCCTCCCCTCCCTCTCTTCTTGCTAGAGCGGGAGAGAAGCTGAGTGGGAAGGAAGGAAGCGAGGCGGCGGCGGCGGCGAACCTGCGTTACGTGCTGCGTGACGAAGAAGCCTATTCAATATTCATTTTGAGAAAATTTCATTTCCCCCCTTAAATGTTCAGTTATTTCACACACAATTTAAAAGCCTTCAGATCATTTTTTAAAAGCCAAATTTCTCAATGTAAATGAATTTCCTTCTGAATTTTTCTCCCATGAAAATTATTTTTCAATTTGTTCATAAAATATTCAAACCTGATTATTACTGGTGAATATTAATATTAAATATTAAGGAAGTATTAAAATGAAAAACAGCAGATGCAAGTCAAAGTTTGCCAGTTGAACTCCATTTAAAAATACTTTAATATTTAATAAAATTTAAAAATGCTTTTAATCTTTAATTAATGATCAGAAGACCTTTTGTAATTTTTATTCGAATAAAAATATTATTTAATGCCTATATCAAAACTAAGTTATGACATTCTAATATAATCAAAATTATGAATTCGGACATAGTTTTTCCTCTTTTTTTCTTAAAAAGAGCATTCTATTTTTTAAAATTATGATTTTTTATTTTAATAATATTATTATAATTTTAAACAAAAATACTATAATAATATTTTATTTATTTAATTTAATCGGAATAATTTACTAAGTTAAAAAAATTTTAGTATAATAGTTTTTTATGTGTAATAATATTATTAAAGTAGGAGCAATTTTTATTTTTTATTAGAGTAGTTTTGGTTAAATTTATTAATATTTTTGAGATGAAATTTTTGGTAGGGGTGTTGTTCTGATATTTTTAAAAGTTAGAGTACCTGTTGACGATATAAAAAAATTTAAAGCCCCTTCTTCTGATTGAACAGAATTGATACTTACCGATAGTTTACAGAATTTGTTAAGGATTAGATTACGATAAAATCGTGAAAAATACTAGGTCAACTTGGTACTTTTCATGTGAAAATACCTTCCAATATGAGTCTTATATGTAACATTGGAATTTTTATAGATTTTTCTTATAATATTTTAATATCTCTGAAAAAATTAAAATAAATAATGGATAATATATTTGAATTTCTTACAAATCCAGAAATCCACAAGAAATTATTATAAATATGATATCTCTAGATCGATATGTGAGTCTCAATCGAAATTCACTTATGGACTAGATAGGTCTGATCGGACCTATTTCAAATTTTATGGATTTCTGAGACTGCAATGATTCCAACAATATTCTTCATTACGTATTTTGGCTTCTCCGAATGTGTTAAATTATTTGGAAAGAATTGGCTCAGGTTTGTAAATATTTATGCATACAAATAGAGAGGGAGGAGAGAGGAGAGAGGAGAGAGGGGGGGGGGTGGAATGAGAAAAAAATAAATTTTATGGAAGGATAAAATAGGATGAGTATATGTCTTTTGATAAAATTTAAGTATATATTTTTTTGATAAGATATTTTTTCTTAATTTGGGGACCAATCTAGGCGAGCAATGATAGACAATGTGAAATTTTAACGTGAATAACGTAATATTTTTATGTACATGTTCGATTGTCGTTTGGACACCGTTGGTGGCCTCTGATCATCACCTCGAACCAAATATACTCTGGGGGCACGATAAATCCATCGAGTATCGTTGCAATTGAAATGTCATGATATTTATGTTGAAATTTTATATTGTCTATCATTTTTCAATCTAAGCCTGTCGCAGTCAAATGGTCAGTTTAGTTATATTTATTTTTAAATATATTGATAAAATTTTAATATAACTCATTTAAATTATTTGACGGCCGACTTCCATAGAAAATGATTGACGGCCGACTTCCATAGACGAGGCTGTTTTTAACATTGGTGGTGCACAAACACATGGATTTTGACTGAACATGTGTTTTTGTCGACCAACCTGAAACCAAAGTTAGTGGATGAATTGACCACCACATTCTCACTATAATAATAACTAAAAAATATATTATTTTTTCCGTGAATGAAAATTAGAAAATCATAAATATATTTATAATTCAAATTCAACATAAAAAAAACCCTGAGTTTCACGGACTCATGGACCACATCTATGGAAGCTCCACTGAAAAAATAATAATAATTAATTTACAACTGCAGAAAACCAGATTCATGTTCTTCTTGGTTGCACTTGTTCATCTGGAAACTACAGTCCTTCTCTGTTACATTCATCAGCTTCAAATCTACACTCTGATCATAGAATAAATCAAGCAGCAATAGCCCCGCATACACTGTCCAAGAAGGGGAATGGATTGAACCCTGGGATGTTGTGGTGCAGCGGTAGGACGACTAATCACTTTATACCGCTAATCATTTTTAGGTATATGTGGTTCGATCCTCAGCTATGACGTATTTGTAGGAATTTTTCCTCCAAATGGGGAGTGAACCTGAGACGCTGGATTTTTAGACCGAACACTGCGAGCGCTTCCCGATTTACCCTGACGGCCGGTGGGAAACTTCCGTGAAGCTGGGCCGGTCGCCCGAGGTTGAAAAAACCCCGTTAATCAAGAAGGGGAATGGATTGTCCCCACGGGATGGACTGATGGTTAGTGCGTGAGTGTTGTCACCAAGAGGTCTAGGGGTCAAATCCTGACAAAGCCAGTATCCCCACCCTCCTCACGCGCTAGCCACATCATCTGAGCTAGTAGCCCCCGTGATTTACCTCCTCCGTATTGGCCTTGGGACGGGTTGGCGGGGGCGCTGGACGAGCGAATCACCTTTGCCACCAAGAAGAGGAACGGATTGGCTCCCGAGGTTATGGTACAAGTGTACAACATAAGGATGAATAATTATTATCTTAAATATTCATGGTTTGATCCCTAGCTACGACTATTTTGTAAAAATTTTCTTTCAAATGGGGTGCGAACCCTGGGACGCTAGGCTTTTGGACCACGCACGGGATGGACTGATGGTTAGTGCGTTGGTGTTGCCACCAAGAGGTCTGGGGTCAAATACTGGCAAAGCCAGTATGCCCACCCTCCCCACGCGCTAGCCACAGCATCCGGGCTAGTAGCCCCGTGATTTACTTCCTCCGTGTTGACCTTGGGACGGGTTGGCGAGGGCGCTGGGGGCGAGTAAATCGCCTTTGCCACCAAGAAGGGGAATGGATTGACTCCCGAGGTTATGGTACAAGTGTACAACATAAGGATGAATAATTATTATCTTAAATATTCATGGTTTGATCCTAACTACGACGTATTTTGTAAAAATTTTCTTTCAAATGCGGCGCGAACCCTGGGACGCTAGCTTCTAGACCACCCAGGCGAGCACTTCCTAATTTACCCTTGGCGGTAGTGGGAAACTTCTGTGGGACCGGACCGGCCACTCGAGATTGGAAAAACCTCATTAATCAAGAGGGGGAATGGATTGGGCATCCCTACGAAATGGATTAATAGTTAGTAAGTGAATATTACCATCTTAAGGTGTGAGGGTCAAAACCTAGCAAAGTTAATGTTCCTCGCCCTCCCACGCGCTAGCCATAAGGCTCATAACATCCGGGCTAGTAGTCCATGTCATTTACCTCCTCCATGTTGACCTTGAGACGGGTTGACGGAGACACTAGGATGAGCGAATTGCCCTTTTTACCACCTCTTACCACCAAGAGTAGGAATGTATTGGTCCCTACGGGATAGACTGATGGTAAACATATGAAATATTGTAATAATGAAGTTTAGGGATCAAATTCTGTTGAAGTCAGGTGTATGCTTCTTTCATGAGCTAGTCAATATCGAGTTACTAGCCCCTGTAATTTATCTCTTTTGTGTTGATCTTGGGACAGATTGGCAGGGGCGCTAGAGGCGAACGAATCGTGCTACTAAGAGGTCGTGGAATGGATTGTCCTCACGCGATGTCCTATCGAAGCCAGATGTCTATCATCTCTTACGCGTTAGTCATTATCTAGATTAGTAGTCTTCATAATTTAATTCTTCCTGTGACGAATAGAGACGAGCAAATCATCTTTTATCACAAGTATGGTGGAATGATTTCTTTGGCGGTAAAAGTTTAAATTATATATTTTAAAAAACATGTAATAGGAAGAAACAGAAGAATCCAAAAGATTTAGCCACCAATACCATGTGGTGGGAAGGCATCCGTCCATGTGCATGGTTTGTTCCCTCAGCTTTATCTATCTATCCTCCTCTCCTAGCTATCGCCTGTCTCATGCCTCATTTCAGATCTAGTTTATAGCTACCTCCATTCGTGTTGAAGAATTAATCGCCATGAAGATCCTCTTCCAGTGCCCTTGCTGTTCTTGCTTCTGCTTCTTGGACAGAGACAGCGAAACAGAGGAGGAGGATCGATGAGGAAGAGAAGAAGAAAGATCGAAATGATCGAGTGAGTTGCTGGTGTTTCGACCTCTTCTTCTTCTTCTTCTTCGTCTCCTCGCCTCAATTCTTGCATCGTCTGTAAAATGGTTGCAAATAAAGTTTGAATTGTTAAGAGATTTAGGCTTTGAATTTGTGTGAGATTGATGTAGAGTTTGCCATTCTTTTGGTATAGTGATTTAGAAACAACCAAAATGATACATGGATATATATGTGAAATTATTATAAGGGCAAGTTGATCTAGAATAAAAATCCCATTATTATTATTTATAAAAAGATTTATTTTACAAAAAAACCATATTACATAAAAAACCTTAAAAATAATTAGAGAATATGATTATAAATGCCGAAAGACGGTTGATGATTCATAAAAAAAAAAAAAGATTAACGAGACAATCTAGAGACGATGCTCCACGAAATTTCTCACCGTCCCAGGTAAATCGGGAAGTGCTCGTGGTGGTCTAGAAGCCCACATCCAGGTTCGCACCCATTTGAAAAAAATTCCTAAAAATCGCCGTAGCTGGGGATCAAACCGCGGATGCCTGAATTAACGACTAATTATTTTACCACTTCACCATAGCCCTGGGGGCCCAAGAGTGGCTATGGAGGTCGGCTACTAGGTAGCCTACTGGGATAGCTTTTCAATTTATCTGGGAGGCAAACTAAGAGGAGAGTCGTCTATCTTTAGGAATAATCGGGTTTGAATATGCTCTAGGAGGTCAAAAATAAATTTGATCTGACGACTCAACCCAAATCGATTCGAAAAAAATCAAGTTCGGATTAAAAATTTTCGGATTCAGGTTGGAGGGTTTCGAGTTAAATTTTCGAGTCGGATTCGAGTTGATCCGAATTTAATATTTAGTAGATTTTTTGAAATTAATCAAATTTTATTTTAAAAATTAAGATATTTTTATATATATTAATATTAAGTATGATCACGATAGAGTATTGAGATAAAAATAAAGAATTATAAGCACAATAGTCAAAAAAAAGTTTTGAATTGATTTTTTCGGATTATTGGGTCGGATTCAGGTTGGTCGGATTGGTTGAGTTCGGGTTTGGGTTTGAGTCGTTTCGGGTTGAATTCGGATTCGGGTTGGGAGTTTAAATTTTTTTTTCCAATCCGATCCGATCGACCCGAATTGACACCCTAAATATGCTTATGAATGCTTCCTTCGCCATAAGAATAGTAAATTTCCTTGTTAATCTGTCTTTTTTAAAACTCCTCTAGTGTGGATCTTCTAGCGATTTTCTTTTCATTTTCCAAGGATGAATTGTCTAAATGTCAACACGAGTAAAAAGTGTGGATTCCTAGCAAATGATCACTTAAAGTCAAACCAAAATCTTATCGTTTTTTGACTTTGGCAACAACCAAAAAAAAACAGAAATTTCACGTTTACCTCGAGGGATCCAATCCTATCACTCCATTACACGGCATGGCTGAGTGAGTGGCCTTTCCCTTTCAACAACTTGTCTTTTGTCTCCCCTCTCCTTCATTCTCCTCGTGCCATATTTCTCTCAATATATATCGACGACGACGAAGAAGAAGAAAAGAAGAAGAAGAAGTAGTGATTACTATGATGGATTCTTCCATGGAGCATGATTTCTTGGGAGTGGATGTTAATGGAGGCCGGCCAAAGAAACCCACCATGGAGAGGAAGAAATCCTTCAGAGGTACTTCATAAATTCTTCTTCTTCTCTTTAGTAAGTAATTTTTTTGACGAAAAGGAATTAATATCAAATATACATAACTATTTTCGATAATATTCGCGAAGAGATATCGAGGATGAGTCCCGAAATCATAAGAAGTGTGATGGCCACGACCTCTTCCTCCTCCCCGACAACAAGGAAGCCTGCACCACCTTTGCCACTTCCCACTCCTCATCAAGGTATACTAATCACCTTAATTATCCGCTAAAATAAACTCTTAATGAAATTTTGAAAACTTGATTAGTGATTAGTTAGCATTTAATTGAGTCATGATTGTAGATCAAATGATGATAATATTTGGGGTCCAGTGGCTCCCTTCACCATATTCTACAATGGCTCTGTCTTAGCGTTCAACCTTCCACATGACAAGGTAGATAACTACTAATCGCTACTAATTAATTAATTAACTATCATTAATCCACTTTTGGGTGTTTACTTTGACTTGTGTAGGCAGAAACCCTTCTGAAGCTGGCGGAGGGAGAGGAGATTGCGGCTCTTGTTGATGAAAGAAACAATTAGTTAGGGTTGTACACGAGCTAAATCGAGTTAAACTTTGTGATGTTTAAGCTTATTTGATAAGATAATCGAGTTGACCCGAGCCGAGCCTAAAACAACTTGAGTCGTTGAAATAATTGTTCAAGTTTGACTTGGTTACTTTTTTACGAGCTTGAGCTTGATTTGTTTCATGTCATCAAGCTTGTTTGATTGTTGATAAGTTTTACATTTCTAAGCTTGTTTGATTAGTCGTTGAGATTAATAAGATAAGCATGTTTGTTCATTTTGAAAGTTTCTTTGTTCATTTATTGATGCGGTGATTTCCTTTAACTCTTACGTGTCATAGAGGTAAGAGTCTGGCTGACCCAAGGGAGGGTTAATTCTGTTCAAGTGAGACTCAGATTTGATCGAATCTGCTCAGTCAATCCTCGCCGTCCAATCCTTACATACTCTATCTTAGTCTTGGCGGCGGACTTCCTTTCAATCTTGGACTCCATCTCAATCTTAACGGCAGACTCTCTCAATCTCAGACTGTCTCTTAGAGTCTTAGTCTCGGACTCCTTTGCAATCTCAACAGTAGACTCCATCTCAGTCTTAGATACATTCATAGCGACAAACGTCGGCTCAGTCTTCCTATCATCCCTGATGACATCTTCGTCTCATCTCCAGTGGCCAACATTCTCTTTTAAGGCGAATCCCGACATCGTCTCTCTCAAAGTCACTCTGTACTGATGTCATTTTCTCCATCTTTAAAATAGGTTTACGCCCTACGCAGGGTTTGTCACGTCCCGAGGGGCCGCTTGTCTATAAAATCGGACAACACCTCTCCTATACGGCGGACAATATGAATTCTCGATACAAGACCTATACGACTGTTTTATCATCCTCAGCCAACACGGATGGAAATTAAACATAAAAAGAATGAACGACAAACACAATACATAAAAGCTGCATATCGGTATGACTTATGACACATCAAAATACATAGGCCCTTTGGGAACAAACAGTACAAAACTCAAACACATACCATAAAATAGGATAGCATATAAATAAAACATTCATAAATATAAATACCAAGACAAAGTGATCCGACGGAAAGTGGGACTAGCGGCAGAGTTCTCTCCTAGTGACTCCGAGTATTCTAGCCTGAAAAGATAAACATGACAATCGATTGTGAGTCCAGGGGGACTCCACGGATATATAAATAGATAGATATGCATGACGGTAAAAAAGTTATACAGTAGCAGCATAGAATCAAGCTGATACAGTCTCAAAGGAAAAAAATCAGAATATATGATCGATACACTATATGCAAGATATTCTCATATCAAACTCACCTGCGGGGTATGATGGTCACAAATCCCCGAACCTGAATAGTTACCAGACCATAAAAAATAAAATATTGGTGATCGGTGCGTCGGTTAGACGAGGGTGAATAAACGGTCACTCACGTTTCGCGTCGATTCTTCCTACAATGTTAGCCTGCACAAGCAGAACTACAAATAATAACAAACGCTAACACAAACCATTTACGTGGTTCGGAGATAAGCTCTTACTTCACGGCTGCCTGTAAGGTGGATGATCCTTATCTATCGATAAATTAGTTCCCGGAAGACCACCGGCTAGCTCGTGTCGCTCCTTGTGGGTGGAGAAACCTCACCACAACCTTGACAACACTCCTGAGCATCAAAACTACTAATTTACCTTTTACCAAAGCCAATTTCATCAACCCTAGCCAGCCAAACCAAGCTCCCTTAAATAGAGCTCATGTCTGAACTAGTCGATACTAGCCGACTGGTTCCAATCGAATTCGAACGTTACAGCTCAATGTTCGAATTCCTAGCCGACACCAGTCGATTGCACAGAAGATCAGTCGACTGATCTTTCTGTGTCAACTATCAGTCGACTGATCCCATACTAGTCGATTGGTCAAACCCTAATCCCATACTAGTCGATTGGTCAAACCCTAATCCTAGGGTTTCCCAATTTGAATACAATCACTCAACACTCGGACCCTCACGACTCAGCTGACTCTTCCTTTGCAGTCTCGATCTGTTGCCTTCAAGCCTTCTTCGACTTTGGCGCTCGTCCCTTGGATGCATACAAGCACACGACTCGTCTTCATTTCATCCTTAGCGTATGCCTCAAAGTGCGCTTCCCTCAGCTCATCGTTCTTGCCTTATCCACTGTTCCTCGGATGCCTCTCCATCCTTCACCGGACCCCAAAGTCGTCCAACTAAGTCTATGTATATCCTGTAAACCTGCTCACTCAAATACACATATTAAACACAAAGGTAAATCTAACTTAAACCCTTTGCCCAAACATCAAAATATATAGTCCCATGGACCATAGATTGCCTCAACAATCTCCCCCTTTTTGATGTTTGACAATACTTATGTTAGGGAAAATAAATAGAAAATACAATGTTAAATAAACATTTGGAGTTACGTTGCTAAGGCTTCACCTTGGACTTATATTACCAATGCATATGTAATCATGCAATGCAAACATGCATGGATTCTATCACAAGGCATTCCCACACCTAAACTTCCCAATGAGTTAGGATTTTCATCAACAAAGGCTCTTTAAGAACCTCTCCTAGGCTCCCCCTACATTGGATTTACAAAGGCTTTTTAAGAACCTATTACAAAGTTCCTCCTTCGCCAATAAATGAGCAACAATGCTCCCTCTTCACCTAAGCTCCCCTTGACATAGGATTTCTTGCAAAGGCGTGTTTGACTTCCACTTAAACCTAACACTTCTTCCCCTTTGCCATATAAAAAAAAGAACACCAACAATCTCCCAATTATTAGATTTTTTACCCTCTAATGATCACAAACATTGTGTAATAACCCCCATAAGCTTATACATAAGTTTGATATCATTATGACACTCTTTGATATAGCTAAAAATAGTTTCAGCCTATATCAGTCGACCAAGACAGTTACCAGTCGACTGATTCCAATCGAATATGAACCTCACAGAATTATCAGTCGAATGCACTCTACACCAGTCGATTGATACCTTAATATCAGTCTATTTTAGCATTTTGACTCAATTTCAGAAATGCACCAGAAATTCCATAAATCTCTAAAAAATTCTCAAATTTTGTGGAGAGCTTTATGATACCCGTGTCTACTTGGAAAAAAATACATTCAAAAATATATTTATCACCAATCCCATGATTGACATAAAATCCAAAACTATCTTAATGGTTCAATTGAACATTGACCTAAAGTCCTAGTTTTGGCCTCCTATTGATGTATTTGTCCATACCAACCCACAATGCATTCCTAGCATTGGTTTATATGTCATTTATACATCAAAAATTAATTTTTATGCAATATAACCCCCAATGTCATATTTTCATGCATAACACTGAATTCCAATGTGCCAAATCTCTAGGATTGAGACTCAAATCTGTCTTCAAATCCTTTGGCATACTCCATGGTTCATTTAGACTTCTGGGAGAAATCCTCCCAAGATCCATTGATTATGAGTCTCAACTTGGCTCATAGAACTCCCCCTTAAGCTTTTAGCCTTAGTCACCTACCTAGGTGACTGATCTATAATTACAAGGTCACATCGGTCTACCTTCGGTGACTTTTGGCCTACAAACTAACCTTTTTAACCTTGGACATCTTGTCCTTGATTAAACTCTTTTTTTTCCCTTTAAATGACTTTCCCTTGTCATTCTTGGTCTTCCCTTTTCTATAGTCATATAACACTCATGCATATGACTTCTCCATAACATTGGAGAACTTAGATTAGTATCTCAACCCCGATCTATCATTATTGGGTTTTTGACTACCAACACCATTCCTAACCCCTTAGATCCAATAGTGAATTTATTTAAGATTTTCTCTAATTTCTCAAACTTCGCTCTCAAAGCTTGATTTTCTCTTTCTAAGTTCTTAAACCTAGAATCAACATGTCTACCTTGGACATTCCTAGACCTACCCATTTATCTAGGCATGTGCCTCCCTTTCTTGAGATTAATGTCTTGCTCTTTAGGTCTAAAAGTTCTAGGTTTATCATGATGCATGAATTTCCTATGGTTTTGATTTGCAATATTAATTTTATTTTTATTATAATATCTAAAATCAAAATTATGCATGGGCAGATAATTTATATTATTTCTAGCATGTACGGAGGAATTTAAATTTGAATTAAATTTAAGGTTAGGGTTTACGTCTCTTACCATTGAAACTCCTCCTTGATTTGAGCTTTTCTTCTTCTTCTTCTCTCACTTCTTCAAGTGCTCTAACTTCTTGAATTTTCATTTCCTTAAGCATTTGGTGTTGTAGTGCCCTAGCTCACCACACATGAAGTAACAAATATGCTTCTTCTCATTCTTTTCCCTATAAACTATGTTATAATTCAAAGGAATTGACTTGGATTTAGGGTTTACCTCCTTTTTCTTACCATTTGGACACTTGTCCTTGTAGTGCCCCTTTCCATTGCACCCAAACCAAATGATGTGGTCCTTTAACTTTGCTTTGATGGAAGTGGAGTCTTCTTCTTGCTCCGGTATTGGGGATGACCTCTCCTCCCCCTCAATCTTTGAGGTGAAGACTTCTTTTATTTTTTCCTTACTTGAGGATGGGGATTGCTTATCCTCAATTCCCAATTCACTTGAGGAGGTGGATGCTACTTCTTCTTTTTCCTCCTCTTCGGATGTTGAGCTCCTTTCCTCATCAGATTGGTCCACCTCTTCTTCTTCTTGGACCAATAAGCTCATCTCCTTGGGCCTTCTTCTTGTGTAAGCTTTTGATGAAGAGCAATCACTTCGCTCCATAGTTTATGAGCGCACTTATACTCACCTACATGGCTAATCACATCGTTAGGCAAAACACTAATTAATATTGAAATTACCTTCTTGTTTGCCTTTGATTGTAATTGTTGCTCCTTAGTCCCATATCTTGGTCGGAGTTTCTTCCTGTGCTTGTCTTTTGGGGCTTCAAATGATTCTTCGAGTGTGATCATCAGATCCCAACGCCGAACCAAGTCTTCACCCTCAACCTCCAATAGTCGAAGCTCTCGTGATCATATAGAGGTGGGATGTTAATGTTATCCCCCAATCATTCTTCAAGCGTCATTTCCTCTAGCTCTTTGCTCTCACGGCGGTTAGTCCGTAAACGAACAACCCCGGCTCTGATACCACTGGTTGGTGATCGGTGCGCCGGCTAAAGGGGTGAATAAACGGTCACCCACGTTCCGCGTCGATTCTTCCTACAATGTTAGTCTGCGCAAGCGGAACTATAAATAATAACAAATACTAATATAAACTGTTTACATGGTTCGGAGATAAAGCTCCTACTCCATGGTTATCTGTAAGGTGGACGATCCCTATCCATCTGTGGATTAGTCCCCGGAAGACCTCCGACTAGCTTATGTCGCTCCTTGTGGGTGGAGAAACTTCACCACAACCTTGACAATACTCCTGAGCATAAAGACTACTAATTAGCCTTTTACCAAAGCCAATTTCGTCAACCTTAGCCAGCCAAACCTTGGCACTTGTGTAGCTCTCAATCCTTGTTTTCTCTTGTTGGGGAAGCACACTTAGTAGATGATGCAAGACTTCTGAATTTGCTAGATAATCATCCCTTTACTTCTTGCTCCATCTTATCTTCTCGAGTGGTTGATTCTTTTGATTCCCAGGCATCTCAAAACCGTTTTCCATAATCAACATTGTATCGAAGTTGGCATCGAAGAATACCTCCATCCTTTTCTTCAACCAAGAGAATTCTCTTTCGAATTTTAGTGGTTGGATGTGCGAGCCGACCATTTTGATGAGAATTTACTCTTCTCGACGGTTAGTCCGTTGAAGGGCGACCTTGTGCTCTGATACAATTTGTAGAGGATCGGATGCTGACTAGAGGGGGTGAATAGTTCGATTCACCCAATTTGTATTTCTTCCTACAAAGTTAGTATGCGTAGCGGAAATGAAAGAAACAATGAAATCAATGCTAACACAAAATCTTTACGTGATTCGGAGATTGCTTGCTCCTACTCCACAGCATATCTTTGAGGTGGACGAACCCTTGATCCTTAAGTGGATTAATCCCCAGCAATCTTCGACTAATGCTTTCTCCTTCTCGGTGGAGAATAGCCTCTCACAAATTTCTTTTTCTCTTTACAAGATGAAAGCTAGGGTTAGGAGGAAGAGAATAGACATGGAAGCTTGAGTACTTGAGCAAGAATCTTTCACAATAGAACAACTAACCCTTCTCAAGTCTCAAGCTCCTCTTTAAACAGAGGAGAGAGCTGTTAACAAAACAACTCAACCCCGACACCAATCGATTGGCTCCAACTCCAATCGACTGGTGCTTAGCCAATGGCTATTTTTCGAACAAATCAGTGGACTGGCATTCAGACCAGTCGACTGCTACATTTTGTTCGACCCAACAGAAAGATCACTCGACTATCATCCATACCAGACGACTGATATCACTTTTCTAACCTCACAGAAAGATCAGTCGACTTGTGTTCCTACCAGTCAACTGCTCCTTTTTCACACTTACTCTCATCCTTTTTGGAGTTGCCTTTTGAAGCCCTCTTCTTTTAGCTCTTGTCCCTCAGATGCATACGAGCCACGACTCGTCTCCATGTCATCCTTCGCATATGCCATGAAGTCTGCTTCCCTTGGGTCCACTCCATTGCTCCTTGTCCAGCGATCCCTCAGATGTAGCATCCTTCACTGACTCAGGGACCCGAACACTCAGAATGAGATCTCCCATGTGTGTTCCACCAAGTTCTGCATGTCTTAAACACACATCAAACCAATATGAAATCGTAACTCAAACTATTGACACACATATCAAAACCCATGATCTATCCGATCAAACCTAGGTTGATTGCACCAACACTCGGTACCCTTATCCTTGCCATCCAATCCTTACAAACTCCATCTCAGTTTCGACGATAGACTCCCTCTTAGTCACGGATTCCATCTCAGTCTCGACGGCGAACTCCCTCTTAGCCTCGCAATCCATCTTAGTCTTAGCAGCAGACTCCATCTCAGTCTATAGTCTCAACAACAAACGTCATCTCAATCTTCTCATCCCTAACGACATCTTCGTCTCATCTCTAGTCGTTGGCATTCTCTTTCAAAGGAGAATCTCGACAACGTCATTCCCAAAGTCACTCCATACTGATGTCATTTTCTCTTTCCTTAAAATAGATTTATGCCTTCGTGGGATCACCAGTAGTAACTACGAATATTATTGTAGTGACATGACCCCTCTAGCCCCATCAGGCGGCTCTCTAGGTCATGCCCTACGGTCTTCCCGCTCCCCGCAGTGGGTTTTTGCCTTCCCCAGATTCGAACCTTAGACCTCCAGGACAAGTACTAAAGTTCCTTGAATCTGGTAGCCAAGTGAGCGCGGATCACTTGGCTACCAGATTCAAGGAACTTTAGTACTTGTCTTGGAGGTCTAAGGTTCGAATCTGGGGAAGGCAAAAACCACTACCGGGAGTGGGAAGACTGTTGAGCATGGCCTAGAGAGCTGCCTGATGGGGCTAGAGAGGTCATGTCGCTACAATAAAAGGCGCCTTTTTATGTAGCGGCATGACCCCTCAAGCCTCATCAGGCGGCTCTCTAGGCCATGACCTACGGTCTTCCCACACCCGGCGGTGGATTTTTGTCTTCCCCAGATTCGAACCCTTGACCTCCGGGACAAGTACAATAGTTCCTTGAATCTGGTAGCCAAGTGAGCCGCGCTCACTTGGCTACCAGGATTCATAAACTTTAGTACTTAGCCTGGAGGTCTAGAGTTCGAATCCTGGGGGAGGCAAAAATCCAATGGCCAGGGGTGGGAAGTCCTAGTGAGTAACGACACGGTCGGGCCAGGTTGTTGGGCCGCCAAATGTTGATTTGGCCGCCAGGTTGTTGGGCCGCCCAACGGGCCGAGGGGCCGATCGTTACAATAAAGCTCACTTGGCTACCAGGATTCATAAACATTAGTACTTAGCCTGGAGGTCTAGAGTTCGAATCCTGGGGAAGGCAAAAATCCATTGGCCAGGGGTGGGAAGTTCTTGTGAGTAATAACGGTCGACAGTCGACAACCAAAGGGGCCAGATTGTTGGGCCGCCAAAAATGAAATTTGGTCACCCAAGGGGCCGAGGGGTCGGGTCGACGGGCTGGGTCGTTACAATAAAAAGGCGCCTTTTTATTGTAACGACCCGGCCCCTTGGGTGACCAAATCTCTCATTTGGTGGCCCCTTTAGCCGACCCTTGGCCCCTTTGGCGGCCAAATCTCATTTGGCGGCCCCTTTGGCGACCCTTGGCCGTGCTGTTACTCACTAGGACTTCCCACTCCTGGCCAGTGGATTTTTGTCTTTCTCAGGATTCGAACTCTAGACCTCCAGGTTAAGTACTAGAGTTTATGAATTCTGATAGTCAAGTGAGCGGCTCACTTGGCTATCAGGATTCATAAACTCTAGTACTTAACTTGGAGGTCTAGAGTTCGAATCCTGAGGAAGGCAAAAATCCACTGGCCAGGAGTGGGAAGTCCTAGTGAATAACGACACGGCCAAGGGTCGCCAAAGGGGCCGCCAAATGAGATTTGGCCGCCAAAGGGGCCGAGGGTCATCTAAAGGGGCTGCCAAATGAGAGATTTGGCCGCCCAAGGGGCCGTGTCGTTACAATTATAGGACACATAACATCCTGAGAATGATAGAATGGTTATGCGGTTGTTATACTCGGTCCATTGGATCTTACTGACATGTTTCTCTAGATGAATGGGAAGGCAACCAACAACTGTCAGATCTAATCCCCTTTTCGGCCATTGCGATGATGATATTCTAGTTGACATGGAGATGCTTTTTAGATAACCATATAAGCACTCACGGAGGTATAGACAAGGCTCTCTAATTTCTTGCTAACTCCACTAAATTTTATCTTCCTCCTTCTTCATTTTCCCACGCATCATCTCAGGTAAACTCTAACTTGAGTGTCAGAGTTAACCTCAACTTCCTTTCCCTGGCTAATCTAACCTTCTATTTGAGCATGCCTTAGGTCCTCTTATCCTTTTCACCAACAATCTTTGGAGCACGAGTGAGTCAGTTAGTTTGCTTGATCGACCATGATATTTTGGCCGGAACATTCACTATATCAATAAAAGTTTTGTTGATGAATATGATTTACAATTTTGTTTATAAATATTATTTATGAATATTTTATTCATGAATACAGATGTTTAAGTTCATCCATTTAATTTAATTAGTTGTTCAAATTATTTATTTAATTGATACGGTATATATTAAGTGAACTTAAATAAATTTTTATTAAGTCGAATATTAAATTTGCTAATGAACGTTTAATTTGTTTATGGTCCTACAATTAATACCTTTGCAATTCACTAGAATTTAATTATAATTTGTTTAAGTCGTGTTATTGCTCTGAGGGACTAAGATCGATTTAGTTGATCTAGTTCTAAAAGGCGATTTATTAGCCCCCAGTATTTTCGTCAATCAATTTTAGGATCAATATAGAGGAGGTAAATCATAAGAGTTACTAGCCCAGATACTGTGGCTAGCACGTGAGAAGGACGGTGACACTGACTTAGTTGATCTAATTGGATGAGTGGGTCGGGAAGATCAAGCGGATCGGATGGTTAAGCTAGTTGGAATCAACTTGGCCCAATTGGATGCCATCTAGAAATCGAACCATGTTAACTCGATCTAACCAACTTGATCCAATGCCTGACAAAAAAAAATGATTAACGAGGTTTTTTCAACCTCGGGCGACCGGCCCGCCCACGGAAAGTTTCCCACCGGCCGCTAGGGTAAATCGGAAAGCGCTCGCAGTGGACGGTCTAGAAGTCCAGCGTCTCAGGGTTCACGCCCCATTTGGAGAAAAAATTCCTACAAATACGTCATAGTTGGGGATCGAATCGTTGATACTTAAGATAGCGACTAATCGTCCTACCGCTGCACCGTAGTCCCGGGGCGACCCAATACCTGTCAAGGTTCGATGGATCTAAGCAATTTGGCTAATTCAATTTTGTGGACCGGGATGGCAATTTGAAAAATAAGGCAAAGGACTGGGGTAAAGGGAATTTTTACTTTTCGTTATTTGCCAAAGAATCAAAGAGAGGATTGGAAATAATTTTTTTTTAAAATAAAAATCTCGAGCGGCTGCGTTCCTTCTCCTCTTACATCGCCTATCTGCTCCCAATTTCTGCACTCTCGTCTCTTCTAGCATCGCGCCTTCTTCGATCTCGAGGTATTCTCTCGCTTTCCCCTTGTTCGCTCGTCCCGATTTTGTTCTATTTTGTTTTTTCCGTTTTTCGACGCCGCAAATCAAGGGTTTGAGATCACGTTGCTTTTCTTTGCTTCCTTGCCCTGTGTAAAAGGACGACATTTGTTCGATTCTTGATCGATCGGATTGTTCGTTATTGAAAGAAAAACGTTTTCTTACCGTGTATGTGTGTTTATGCAACGATCATGGTGTGATTCTCTTGTAGCTTCTACTCAGAGGAAAGATGCTGGGAATTGTCAGGCGCAAGGTTGGATGCGAGGTTTTATCTGCGATGGTGAAGAAATTATTGTCGTTTTCCCCCTGTCTCATTTCTCAGCCTCTTTTCCCTCTTTTTTTGCTGAGAAAAAATCGGCCTTTTGAATGTTTGTTTTAGAAATTTTCCCTGGCGCCGCGGAAGATTCTACCCACGGGATCAGCTCTGCCGATGAATTACTCGACAGCAACAAAAGAGGTGAATTTTTGTTTACGCTTGTTCAGTTGTTTGTGGTTTCTGCCGACCAGGTAGAGAGAGAGAGAGAGATGTGGTATCTGCCGATAAATGGCACTGAAGTGGGGTCCTTAAATCTTCAAAAAAAAAATCCATTATTTTAAATTTAGGGTTTCTCCATGTCATATTTTCTAGTTGCATGTCGTGGATATTGCTTTTATATTTCAGCTATAATAAGCAAAATTGTTCAGATTAGATAATGTTGCGCCAATCCTTCTGATAAAGATGGACGGTAGTTTTTAGGCAATCCATCCAATTCAAATGACCGTGTGAAATATTAGTGTCATTCTGGTGCTGTGTCTCTAATAATGAACATAATGTGGAGCTTAGTTTCATCTTTTTTTTTTTTTGTTCTCAGATTACAGTGCGTGAAGCACTTAACTCTGCCTTGGACGAAGAGATGTCAGCAGATCCCAAAGTTTTCTTGATGGGCGAAGAGGTAACTTACTGAACATATAGTTGTTGAGGTATTACATATTTTGATTTTTGTCTAATAGTATTCCAATTTGTTAGGTTGGAGAATACCAGGGTGCCTATAAGGTTAGAGATTCATGCATTTTGGGCTTGATTGAACTTGTGCAAATTCTTTTGTTCAAGTAGATTATCTTTTTGAGTGGTCCTTGCTTGTAGATATCCAAGGGTCTTCTCGAGAAGTATGGTCCCGACAGAGTTCTTGATACCCCAATCACAGAGGTTTGTTTAATAATTATTATGCCTTTTCTTTTTTTGGATTGGATGTTTTCCTCATGTAACCTTCTTCACTAAGTCTTTATCTTTTTGATTGCCAGCTCTAATATAAAGTGTAAACTGTATAATACCACTCTTCTACTTCTCTCATGCATTTATTTGTGCTTTCAGGCTGGTTTTACAGGGATTGGTGTTGGTGCTGCTTACTATGGCCTTCGGCCTGTTGTGGAGTTCATGACATTTAACTTCTCTTTGCAGGTTAGAATTGTCATTCATCTTTTTCTGAGAAGACTTTTTGTCAATGATTTCTTTGTACATTATAATGAAATCTTCTTTAGGAGTAGATTGGCTGATCCAAAAAACATTAATCAAACCTTTTCTCATCTATTTTTACGAACCAGCTAGTGAATGACAAAGAAGCACTATACAAAAAATGACAGTGTTTAATCTTGCTGCGATAAACAAAACAGAATTTGTCTATCAAATAATCTATCATGGTTAATTAAGTTATTCTATTCTAAAGATTGAGAATAGTACTGGCAAAGTGGATGATTTGGGATAGTTGTGTTTGATACAACCCAACAAGAAATGAGAGGAATGAGGTGAATGTGTTTACAAGCTCATGCGCTGATGGTTTGAAAAATTAGTTCACTATTTCACATCAAATCATGGTTGTTTCTTTTAAGTTCTGAATTGAGATGTAGCCTTATGCATTATCATTGGAAGTGTTTTGGTTGCAGAAGCTCTACCTTGAAGGAGCTATCTTTCTTCCATTCCACAAGGACATTTGACAAAATGCTACAATTAAAGGTTCCTGAATCATAATCTAATCATGAATGCCATACCTTGCCAGGGGATTCATTTCCTATTAATTTGGAGGTGAACTGTATCATGTGACAAAATTTTCAGAAAAATGGTGAAAAATTTTATCCTTGTTTCAACGTGAAATCCATACATGTATAGTTTAATTGTTTACATAAATTTTACAAAAACGTATCAGCAAGTAACGTCATGATATCAACACTGCAACTACTTACAACTATTACATCTGCATAAACCTTACAATCACACAAACTACCAATCATAACAAAGACATGCACTAGAAAACAACAACGGAGGACAATTGTGGTACAAAATAATAGCATATGCTGAAATTTTCAACTCAAGGAGCTCAAAGACATTGGTGTATCCACGAATGACCTTCTAGTAATTACCAAAGAATCTATTGTTCTGCACTAGTTCACTATATGCAAAATGTTTGAGGCAATAACAAATGGGTTGGAAAAAAACATTGAATAGGGGTGCAACAAGTATGAATGCTTGTGTATGGATAACGAAATTCAGTTATAAAAATATTAACCAAATATCCCCTGATAAGCCATGGAAGGCTATGCATAAGTATATAATTATCCCATTTCATTTCTATAGAATAGAAGTGCCCCTTCTTCAAACTAGAGAGGAAAAACAGATGTGAAAAACATGCCTATATGTGCTACTTGTATTTAACTTGGGATCAGGATATGGGATAAATATAACTATTATAATTATTAATTCAACTGTCAGCATGTATCACATCACTATCGACATAGTAGCCTACCTACATGTCAACTCTTATGTTGTGAGCATGAGTGTTACTTCTACTCAAGCATGTGTTTGACACTTTGACTACTAGCCAACATAGTCAGAGATAGCTGTGTCCATCCCTTACACTCAAACTCTTAGAATGCGTTACCATTGTATATTGCAACTTTGCAAATGGGAAAAATGATACCATATAATCAACAGGAGCTTTCTGACAACAATTCAACTTGCATTTAATGTTCAATGACATGAATAAAATTGCTATCATGTGCTATGTACAACGCATATCATGTTTCATCTTGTACCAATGTTTGATTGCATGGATACCTACTTTGATTTAATGACTAGAGTTAACATGCATTTACATTGATCCTGTCGGCAAGTGAGAGGGGTGACCAATCGATGACGTGGCTGAAAAGCTGACCGAAGACTAACCATTGATTCGTCGATCGACCACTCAGGGGAGCCGGTCGGATGCTCGGGGGATTGCCGCGAGAGGCGGGTCGGGCAGACCTCGACGTCAAGTCAGGGAGCGGTCGGATGCTCCATCAGGGGAGCGGGGGTCGAGACGCTTAGAACGGGCGACGAGTACTTATGCCTGCGAAAGAGGAACGTTAGAGGGGCGGGTCCGGCGCAGACATAACTCTTTTTGTGAGCATGGTGTTTTCTATCAGCATTGTTTGACTTTGACTACAACATAGTCAGAGATAGCTGTGTCCATCCTTACACTCAAACTCTTAGAATGCGTTACCATTGTATATTGCAACTTTGCAAATGGGAAAAATGATACCATATAATCAACAGGAGCTTTCTGACAACAATTCAACTTGCATTTAATGTTCAATGACATGAATAAAATTGCTATCATGTGCTATGTACAACGCATATCATGTTTCATCTTGTACCAATGTTTGATTGCATGGATACCTACTTTGATTTAATGACTAGAGTTAACATGCATTTACATTGATCCTGTCGGCAAGTGAGAGGGGTGACCAATCGATGACGTGGCTGAAAAGCTGACCGAAGACTAACCGTTGATTCGTCGATCGACCACTCAGGGGAGCCGGTCGGATGCTCGGAGGATCGTCCAGACGCTTAGAACGGGCGACGAGTACTTATGCCCTGCGAAAAAGAGGAACGTTAGAGGGGGCGGGTCCCGGCGTAGACACTCCGACGCTCAAGTCAGGACTTCGGCGAAAAGAAAACGAGAGTAGAAACAGTAGAAAAACTATAGAGCATACCTGTGCGTGAAAAAATGGGAGCCCTTATATATGCAAGGGCGGCAGACCGAAGCTTGGCAAAGTGTCCTGTCCGTCTTAAACACGCAGCTCCGAAGATAGGATTTGCTAGCCGGCAAGGGGACGCGTCTGTCACCCTATTGGCCGGCTGGCAGGCCTAGCGGTATGGCCGCCCACCTCTCTTAATTGTCTAACACGTCGGTTGGCGTGCGCCAGCTTATTGTCCCCTCCCAAGGTTTGGCGAATCTGGAGTATCTATCCGTATGCCGGCTATCTTTAAACTGTATCTTCGTACGAGATTCTTGGTGGACCATAGGCCGCCCCTGGGCCGCTTGACGGATCCCCGACCGGCGAGCTAGTGGGCCAGGCTTTTTTAGGAGGCAACGGGATCCATCTAGGGGTTCTTCTGGGCGGGCGTACTGTCCGATCAGCAGGTTGGGGTCGTCGGTCGAGCGAGGACGCAACCGAACTGCCGATCAGGGGCCAGTCAGCAGAAATCCAGCAAAGGCCCGCCCGCCCTCGCCTACCGCGCGCGACTTGATCGGCTACCGAGCCGACTACCTGCTCTACCAACTCCCCGCCAACTTCCTTGGGTCCCTCTCGACTGCCATTCCGGCCCTCCCTGATCTTCTGAGGCCTGGTCGTCCCCTAGGAGGTGCCGGTCAACGGGGGACGAACATTTTATACAACACACAATTATTAGGTTTTATTAATGGGCAACATAAGTGAGTTAAACAAAAAAGAGTAACTTAATTATCCAAGTTTATTCTTGGTTTAGTGGAAGTAACACTCACATGATTATTCTTGATGTTCCAATGATACATAAGTTCTATAATATAATATTATCATGGTAATTGTTGGTAGTTTCTAGGGATTTGTCGGGTTAGTTGGATAATATCACAATTCTCTTACCACTGCACCTAAACACTCTTTTCTATTTCTCCCTTCCTTTTGGAAGTTAAGTTTTTTGTTCTTTCTTTTTTCCATTAGCTTTTAGTAGATTGCACATTCTACTCAGAATTGAATCATATGGGTTTAGGATCTGCTAACACTTAAGCAACAAGAACTTGCTATATCTGTATGCTGATTGTCTTCAAAATGTCTTTTATGATTTGCCATCTTATATCAAAATTGTGTTCGTTACAGGCAATTGATCATATTATCAATTCTGCCGCAAAATCAAACTACATGTCCGCAGGCCAGATATCTGTCCCTATAGTATTTAGAGGACCAAATGGTGCTGCTGCTGGAGTTGGTGCTCAACACTCCCAGGTGACCTAAAGTCCTAGGTTTTGTTATTAGTTATTTCTTCTAATATTATCATCAACACATTGAATGATCACTGTTCATTGTTTAAAACATCTATTTATTTTCATCAAAAACATTTTACCAAACTGTTGTTTCTTACTAATGCTATTGGATTATATCAAAAGGCAGTGATATTATTTGAAAGCAAGCATCAATATACTGGATGTAGATGTTACTTTTACATATTTTGATTGCCGTCAATTAAGTTTGCCTCTGCAAGATTATCTAGCACCATAGCTACCAAGAAAAACCTATTAGCACATATCTTAGAACAAAAAAATTTTCCATCTCATTTCTTCATTCTTTTTTCCGTGAGATGCCTTCTTTCAAAGAGGAAAAGGACATGAATATGTGCTCTCACTTGCCCTTTTTGCCCTTAACTTTAAGTTCTTAGCCAGATTTTTGGACTTTATACAAAGTGATGCACCCTTTACTATATGCATCTAATTAGCAAGTCCATGCTGATATTCCATGGAAATAGTAGGCCATATGTTATCGAGGATCTGTCTTCACTTAGCTTTTTTCAAAAGGACGAATGCACCATAGAGCTCTTACATTATTGCAGACAAATAATTGCTTTGCACATAGATCATTTCAATCCTAATTTTCCTTTTTGCACTAATTTTAAATCAAAAGTGTCACTAGGGATTTTAATGACAGATTAAATAGTATTTGAAATATTAAATGTTTAATATGCGAATTCTTCAGTGTTTTGCAGCATGGTATGCACATGTTCCTGGTTTAAAAGTGTTGACTCCATATTCAGCTGAGGATGCTCGAGGTTTACTAAAGGCTGCTATTAGGGATCCTGATCCAGTAGTTTTTCTCGAAAATGAGCTTCTGTACGTAGCGCCTATCGAATATTTTACATTTTATTTTGAGCTTGATAGTTGTATTTCACATTTTTCTTTCATTTTTATTTTCAAGATATGGAGAGTCATTCCCTGTTTCTGCTGAAGTACTTGATTCTAGTTTTTGTCTTCCAATAGGCAAGGCTAAGGTATGAATTGCTAAAATAATGGTCATTTCCATGTTCAAGGTATATTTTAGTTGATTTTTAAGATCTATGATTGACAGATTGAAAGGGAAGGAAAACACGTAACAATTACTGCATACTCAAAAATGGTTGGGTATGCTCTGCAGGTGTGTAAATAACCAAATTTGATCGATTTAATTAATATTGATCGGCGATCTCATATAGTTAGACTTTGTTTTGCTATTCTCCTATTCATGCTCCATTGTCTTAATTTACCTAGCACATGGTGAGATAAACAATGATTCTGCAGTTTAATGATTCTTCATTTATCTACTTCTTTTGGTTTGCGAGGAATCTTTATTTTCTAAACATAAATCTATTTTCCTTTTGAATCATATTAAGGCTGCAGAGATACTTTCAAAGGAAGGAATCAGCGCCGAGGTAAACTGTCATTACAGAGTTCTGTCATCCTTATAGTCCTTTAGTGCTGCATCCTTCTACCTTGTCGAATTATCCAAGAAACGATATTACAGGTTATAAATCTCCGATCAATTAGGCCGCTAGACAGGGCTACTATCAATGCTTCTGTCAGGAAAACAAACAGACTGGTTACAGTTGAAGAAGGTTTTCCTCAGCATGGCGTCGGTGCTGAAATATGGTAAGCACTTCGTCTCTCCCAGTCATGTTTCGCTAACTACACCGTAAGTGCATACCTGACGACAATGTTATCCCGAGTAGCATGTCTGTGGTAGAGGAAAGCTTCGAGCACCTTGATGCGCCGGTAGAGAGGATCGCCGGAGCTGATGTACCAATGCCCTACGCTGCAAATCTTGAGAGGATGGCGGTTCCGCAGGTGATTGTGTGACAAATCTTCGTATCAGGATTATCACATCTTGGACAGTGTCTGAGAGACATGGTTTTCATTTGCTTATAACAGGTAGACAACATCGTCCACGCGGCAAAGCGGGCATGCTATCGATCAGTTCCATTGGCCGCGACAGCGTAAACCAGATGTTCAGAACTTCACTCTCACTTTTGGCCTTTTTATCTGCGACGCCCTTGCCACGAAATGGTGTTTCACTTCAATAATTCAGATATCTATATCACAGATTCAAATGTTGTTTTGCTGCTGAATGGCTTGAGCCACTATTTTTGTTTGTTTTGCTCTCTTAACCATTTGTCATTTTTGAGTAGTTTGCTTAATAATGGATCCTTTTGGAAGTGGTTGCGTGATTTTTGAGTAGTTTGCTCTCTTAATGATAGGAAGAGTGAAAATGAGAGAATGAAAATCATAGTGAATGATGTGGTATGACGTGATATTTTACATGTACACGTTCGATTATCACTTGGACATCATCAGCGGTTTTCGGCCGCCACTCCAAATCAAATTATACCCTGGGGGGCATGGTGAATCCGTCGGAGATCGTGCATGTAAGGTGCCACGTCATTCACTATGATTTTCACTCTTTCATTTTCACTCTCCCAATCATTATTCTAATTTAAATATTCTAACCTCACCCAATCATCTTGATAGATTGTCCACTTTCTTAGTTCGTCTGTCTATCAAGTAAATTTAGATGGCAAAAGGCGATTCGTTCGTCCTCAACGTCCCCGTCAATCCGTTTCAGGGTTAACACGGAGGAGGTAAATCAAGGGGGTTATTAGTCCGAATGTTGTGATTAGTGTGTGGGGAGAGTAGGTATATTAGTTTTGTCAGGATTTAACCTCTAGATTTTTTGATGTTAACATCCACGTACTAATCATTAGTCTATTCCATGGAGACACTATCGAGTAAATCTAGAACATAACTGATGCATATTTTGATAGACCGGCCACTTTAGTATATTTGTTTCATTTGAGATTTGAAATGAAACTACTCTTCGAAGGAATAAAGGATTCGACGTCACATAAATGGAACTACTCCTCGAATGAAATCATAATGAAGTCTTTGCTCCCACTTGACTTAACCGATCAGAATTCGATATCAAAGTTTTGCTTCTTGTAAGATAAAATTATTATTCTTGTAATTTTACGAGAGGGGATTTAAACATGATAGTGAATTGTCAGTAAATTGATAATTTTGATATTAAATTTTTAAAAAAACTTTTATAATTCTAAAATTGATGTTTATCTTTTTTTATCTTAAATTTTAAAAATAATAATTTTAATGCCATACAAGCAATGGAGGTGCCTCGAGTTTTTTTAAACAAAATATTATGATTGAATACTATAATCTAATTGGGAAAGTGAAACTTAAGCGTTTTCGATTTTTAATTTTATTTAGCTTGAACACTATAACCCAATTAGGAAAGTGAATCCTAAGGATTTTAGATGTTTATTTTTATTTTTTTAGCTTAAACACTACAATTTAATTGGAAAAGTGAATCATAGACTAAAATAAAAATAAAATGTTAACTTTGAGATAATTTTTTTAAAAAATTTAGTATCCAAAATATCAAAAATAAACTAAGTTTGATACCAACCATTTACAGCCCTTATCCAAAATATCCAAAATTTTCATAGAATCAGATTGATCACCTTAAATTTATCTACTATAATATTCAACATAATTGGATAAACCAACCATTTACAGCCCTTATTGCATCACCTTAGCTAGGTAATACATGATATTATTCATCTCAAATCGGTATGAAAAATTTGCATACAACCAAATCAATAATTACTATCTTATTTAATTTTTTTTTTTTTATAACTTGATGGAAGGTGCTATGTGAATCCATCCAGCGTCTTTGCGGCACAATGTCGAGGGCTTGATGGAAGCTTTTTTAAGATGTTTGATGGACACACCTTGTCAATCAAACTTGCATTTCCAATAAATAATTAAAATGCAATTTCTGTGAATCGGTTATTTATTTAATGTTTTTATTGGAAACAATCAGCCAAAAAAAAAAGAAAGAAAGAAATTTGGCTATATTACTGGTTCTTGCAGGGATGGGAAAGGGTAGACGATGGAACGGGAAGAGAATCGATTGTATTCGTAGTCTCCTTCGGTCTCATCGGGGACGGATTCTTGCCGCTTTTCGTTCTTGTTCGATCCAAATCAATAGAACAAGAACCAAACGTCCATTGTGAGCTACGTAGGTCCGTGAAACGCTCGGATCGCCCAGTTTTATTCATTCACTTGTGCATTCTTGTTGATTTGTGCGTTCTCTCTTCAATCTCTCGGTTCTGCGTCAGATGAGCGGATAAAGATAGGATCTTGGGCAGAAAAATGTGATCCGTGAAACGGATGAATCATCAAGTTCTTTTTTTTTTTTTTTGGATCGGTTCTTGGCAAATGACTCTTCGATCTTTCTTTAAGTCTCTTCTCTGTTTTTTTTCCTTGAATCTATCGATCTTAGATTCTTGTAGGCGTTACGGATTGCCTCTCCAGAAAGTTTCTCCCAATTTTTCTTTTGCTGGTTTACATTATCGATCGTTTTCGTTTTCTGATGATGCCTCTGGAGGAGTTGCTTCTGGTTGTTCTTCAAGTTCTTGATAGTACTAGTAAGTAATTGTGAAGAACATCGTCTTGAGATCAACAAACACCCAAATGACTGGAAAATAATTGTTCTGAAGGGGATCATAAGGTTCTTGTTGAGGTAAAAAGTGTCATTGTCGATTATTCATACGGATTTGGCATAACGTTTTCTTGGTTCAACGAGTTGGATTGCTGACTGAAATGTTGGTTCCACAATCCATCAAAAGAAGATTGGATTTTGCCATACAAGTAATAAAAGATTCATCTGCCTAAATCTTTCAGCTGGTTCATATGACTTGTTGTTCATAACCCCATTTACTCGTTTATTGAATAGAAGATCATAATCTGAACTAAGTGATTTGTTTCCCCTTAACAGACCATTTCAAATTACTCTCTAACCTCTGAATCTAATTCTTTCAGGTTTGATATCTTGCTTGCTGCTTCGGGATTCAATGCAGATCTTGAAGTTTGCATTTGCTTCTTCCACCGATCCACTATGGATTTGCGGATATGGGAATTAAGAGCTTATCCTCTGAATCATATTATTTTGATGGTTTTTGGTCATATATCCTAACGTGATGATCCTATATGTATCACTTTGCCAAAGTGGGGATTGTAGATTTGGTGTGTTCAAGAATGGTAGGAGAAAACCATTTGCTTCAATTCACTATAGGGGATCAGATATAGGATAGTCTATAAACAACATAGTCCCGATTTTATAGGGAAAGTTTCGTTAGAAATCAAAATAGTTTGTAGTAGGATTTATAATTGTCCAAAAGTGGGAAATCTTATGAACAATAGTAGTGGTTAGGCAAACAACACCCACCCACATTGGAAATAATGGGGCTTTCGCAAGTATCAGCTGAATTGCCTGATGAGTCAAAGGCAACATCGAACCCATTTTTAACCACTTCTCAATTTGATTATATTACTAGCTACGCATCGGATGCTTCAATTGAAGGAAACACTTCTAGCAGTAGTTCTCAGAGAAAAACCATAATGGATCTTCCAAAGCTCACAGATGGCTTGTTCAAGTGTAGACGTGCCACCAATGCAGATGTGGATATTGAATGCCTGAAAATTGATTTACCTGATGCAAATTTGCAGATGTCTACGAGATTGGATAACACTAGTCAGAGACCGTTGATGAGGATCGTTGGTTTTGAATCAAGTCGTTTAGTTTCATATGTAAATGGCTCTAATAATGCCATAGAAACTCAAACTTCTGATGCTCAAGATGATTGTGTCACCTCAATCGATTCCTCTAGGCCTCAGTTGAGGAAAAGGATACTATCTCCTCAAAGTACCACAGTTAGTAAACACTTCCATAGTGATCCTATAGATGTTTCTTCTAGTAACTATCAAATTGATTCACATTGCTCAACTAGGAAATGTAGCTTCTTGTCGTTCCTAAATTCCAAGAAAACCAATTTGGAATGTGTTGATGTGGTTCCAGTTTGGCCTGTTTCGAGTTTGACCAGCTCTTTAGAAACTAGTAAAGAGACTGCTGATGTTCTTGTTGATGGCCCTTGTTGATAAAAAGGTTCCATTTTTTCATTGTGCGAAGTTATCATCATGGGAAGCTGATCAAAGCAAAGAACCTGCAGAGGTGAGATTCGATGCTGGAGCTTACCAAGAAAATGCACCCTCAATACCACCAACCATGTCGCCTCTTGGACGTTTATGGTCTGAAAGAATGAAAACTCCAAGAGTTCATAGGAACATCCCAAAAGAGGATGAAAATCACTTTTTAGATTGCAAGTCCTTCGAGGCATACAATGCTGTAAGTGTTTTGACATTATCACCTGAAGAAAAAAGTAGCAGAGCGGATAGATATCTACAGGAAAAACATCGCCTGATGGAATAGATATTAGTCCAATTAGAAGGTTCCAGACATCACAATGTTTGTGTTCTCGATCTGCCCCTACACCTCAATATATGAATCATGTTAAAAGCTTTAGAACGCTTCCTGTAAGGAGGTCTTTGGTTGGTTCCTTTGAAGAGTCTCTCCTATCTGGTCGATTTTCATCAGGCAAAACCGGTCAGGTGCGAATTGATTACTAATTTCACTTTTAGATGTTTTAGGTAATTTAGTTGTTGTTTTTCTTCGAATTTGACTATTCATTTTATTTTTGCTTCTGCTTGTTTGCAGAGTTTTGATGGTTTTCTTGCCATACTAAATGTGACCGGTGGAAACTTCTCACCACCACCTCAGAGACTTCCTTTTGCAGCCACTAGTATAGATGATTACAACTCAATGCTGTACTATGCATCAATTGATCTTGCTGGAAACTTGCCATCAAACAAGGGAAGAGGCCCAAAGTTAAAACGAAGCTTGAGCAGTAATGAAGATTCTCAGGCAGCCAAAGGCCGCTTGCGTATACCTATGAAAGGCCGAATACAACTGGTACTAGATTTTTTAGCCTCCAAAAATTGATTTCTGATTTAGTAAGTTTACACCTTTTATCTTGTTTATGTGCCAATGGGTCCTACACTTGTTTCAGGGGCATTGAATACCCACATAAATATGAAGTTACACTAGCAAATCATAGGAATTTGTTTCTTTGCATGTAATATATATGAAGGTCCGAGTTTGTCAGTGGATATCTGTAGTTGCTTCAAATGTTCATTATCACTCGGAAAGAGTTGTCGAACGTGATGTTTGTTTGTTGCACTTGTCATTTTATTTCATTGGCCTCTAAGGTGATAGTTGCTAAACTCTCCAATTTGTTGCTTCCGATAGGTTCTCAGCAACCCTGAGATGACTCCTCTTCACACATTTTTTTGCAACTATGATTTGAGTGACATGCCCGCTGGTACAAAGGTACAACCATTCTCCAACTTCTTTAAAGATATGAAGCTCTTTTTCCTTTAGTTTTGTATGGGTTTGACATTCGATTTTTATCATCCATTAAACAAGTTGACATCATGTTAAGATGAAGGGCTTTACTAATCTTCTTTAATCCTCACACATTTTGTGATACGATTTTCTAAGTGCTCTCGATGACTTAGTATTGATACCACAAAGATCTTCCCGTTGTTTAAGTTGGTACTAACTATACTTGGAATTTTACAGAGTTATTTCTATATATACTTAACGATACATTTTTTCTGATTACACGACGATTTCAGTAGTAGATACAAAGAAAAATCATGTATTCATGCTTGCCATAGCATGAGGAAGGCCGTGATATTTTGATGAGTTTCTTAAAGACTTTTTGTCAACACCGTATAACTCCTTAATTTAAGATTTGTTTGGAGAGCCCATCCAGCATACTGTTCAAAAAATCGAAATTTCATTTTGCTCAAGTTGTCATGGTCAATTGTTGGTTGATGTTTATTGCCTTTTGGTCATGAATTCCTGTACTGTTTTGCAAGAGCGAAATCTACAGCTATATCTTTATCAGCCACTGGTTTCCTGCTCCTTCTATACCATCACTGAACACGAGAGGATTTAACAATGTAAAACTAAACTGAATGCTTCCTGTAAGCATAAACTTTGGGACAAGCAGTCATCGTTACTTAACAGATTTAACCCTTTGTCTGTGGGATGATGAATTTTTTGTCGTCGAACTGACATTAATATCGAGCTCAATGATTATGCTTTTGCCTGAAGTGACATGAGGTTGTAGCATAACTATTTTTGAGTTCATGATCAATTCCAGAGTAAATGATTAATTTTGATCTCGTTACTATTTTTTTTAGTATTTTGATGAATACTGTAATGATTTGTTCTGCAATTAAATGAACCAGACATTCTTCGTCAGAAGGTCACACTGGCTTCTCATACATCCTCATCTACTCCGAAAAAAGGAAGCGGAGTTGCTGAAGTGAAACTTCACTGTAAGATTACACCAGCTTCTGTAGAAATCAATTCTATTGATTGCTCAATAAATCTGCCGAGCATGGTGAATCTTTTGGTGCTGATAGAAATCGGGTTGCTTTGACTTTTCAGGCTGTTTTCATGGTAACAACGATCGGCCGAATGAGATGGCAAACAAATCAAATGGCAGATGGGAGATGGACTCCAAGTATCTATTATCTGATAGCAGTTCAAGACTGTTGAATCAGTTTGACTCTGTAATGAGTGACAATCATTTTGAGGACGATGGCAAGTTGACACCTTGCCGAATGGATATCTCTAGTTTATCCAGAACCGAATCTGCTCATAGCTCTCCCAAGATCAATAACAGTGGCACCGGTGCTCTTCGTTACGCATTGCACCTACGCTTCCTGTGCTCCCCTTACAAGAAAGAGTTGAAACTAATACATAGGTGTAAATCTGATCCTTCCTCACTTCCTGGTTGCGGCAGAAGCACTTCCAATCATGATGAACGCCGCCGCTTCTACCTCTATAATGATCTTAGAGTTGTGTTCCCTCAGAGGCATGCAGACGCAGACGAGGGTGAGGTATGGAACTTAGCGAAATGCACATTCTTTTCCTTGACAACCATATCATTGGATCTCCGACATTGAGACACATGCACTCTTTGCCATTAGCTTCGATTCTAATACAGGTCTAAGGTTGTGTTGCCTGTCCAAGCACTTGATTACTTATATGCATTAGTATTCAGATTCATTAGGTAGGTCATGAGCAAACCTCAATTGTTTCCCTGATCTCCTAGAAAAATTTCTCTATCATTCTTTGGCAAAATTATTTGTTCTTGCAATCATGAAAAATTCAGAACTAACCACACCTACTGTCTCAATGCCTGATCTCATTTTAAGTGTGCTTGCTGCTGTTTGATGCTCTTCTCTGTGCAAAACTTTGATCATTTGTTTACTGATGGAACATTGGCAGCTGAGGGTGGAGCACCATTTTCCAGCCAACCCAAAGTATTTTGACATCGGCAACTGATGAGGTTCAGCATTTGCCATCTCAGCTAAGTTTGATATCGCCGTTGCCGCCCTTGTTCGTCTGAATCAGCAGCTCCTTTCTTTATTGTTGTTGTTGTTGTTTTATTATTATGATCCTTCCTATTTGTACATAAACTTGTTCATTTATTTATGAATTTTTCATTCCATCTGCTTGATGGTTGTTGATCCCAGTGGTTCTTTATATAGTTGTTGATCCCATCGGCAACTGATTTTGGTAAAAATTGCTGTAACTTGGTTAAGGTTGTTGTTTTGTTGTAATAATTTTGGTAAAAATATTTAGTTTTAATATCGATCGATATTACAATAATTTTGATCGGAATTACTTCATGTTGTAACAATTTTAGATTAAACTATTATAAAATTTTTAAAATATTTTTGATTAAGTTGAAGCAATTTTAATAGTATTGGAGAATTTATCTAATATTAGATTAATTTTGATCAATATTAAAGCAATTTTAATCAGGATTTCATGACTTATTTTTAATAATGAAAATAAGACACCTTTTTAAATTTGTCTTTTTATTATGCTTCAATGTAAATTAATGACCAAAATGCCTTTGCCCCATTACGTGCCCCTACATTAATATACTTAAATATATGGAATTATTTTTTAAAAATAGTAATAAATACATAATTACTTACCATCAGTCATTAGAATTAGAATCAATTCACAGTTTCTCATTACCCAAACTTTATTTCTTTAATTTTTTTAAGATTTAGGGTATAATATTTAGGTTAAAAAATAATGCTAGGTGCTTATGTACAACATATCATCTTTATATATCTATGATAGATTTTTTTACTCTATGATAATTATAATTTCATAATCTTTTAATCAAATATTCTTTTTTTAGAAAATAAATTTTTTACCAATATCTATAAAATTAATTGCTACATAAAGCTGTCGTATGATATAGAAGTCACGGGTGAAGTTTTGAAAATTACCTCTTGCAAAATAAAATAAGACCAAGTGTCTCGAGAAAATTGATTTAAAAAAAAAATTATATATATATATATATAATGAGCTTTTGTATTTTGGATCCTAATTCAAGATCAATTCTAACCATTATATGTTTTAAAAAATAATTTATTATCAAATTTAATAGGTAATCTAAATAATATGAAGATCCTAAAATAGAAAGGCCTTAGATAGTTGCCTATGTTATCTCTCCTGGAAGTCGCCTATATATAAAACTGTGTATAATAAATCATTTCCTAGATTTTGTATCGGCGAAAGCTTTTTGTATACTGTTTGAATACTTTTTTTTAATTATTTTTTAATATTCAACTAATTATAATTCGTGTTTATAAAAAATTTCTTTAAACTATAATTTAAAATACTATTAAATTTAGAATCCAAAAACACATTTTAAATTCAAAATTGAATTTCTCAATTTTTTTACCTTTCATAATAATTCAATGTATTGTGTTATTATTTTTCTATATTAAATGATATTAAAATTTGTGTTATCTACTCTCAACTTTCTTCTTTCTGTTCTTGCATCAATCAACATAAATAATCCCATTCTTTTTTTGAAAAAATCACCAAAAAATTGAAATGAAACAATTTATTTTTAAGGTATAATTACTATTCAAACATGCATAAACACAATTTGATTTCACAAATGAATCTTTGCAACTGCTAAACGTATAGTTAAACCTCTTAATCTATCCAATTTCATTACAATGAATAAACCAATCAAACAATATCAACCACTAAGAAAATGGCAATGAAGGATGGACCTCAAAGCCTCCCAAACAAAACACATGTTGCTAAAACACATCCATATAAAATGAAACAAGAACAACTAAATGTTAACCTATGAAAACCAAATGGAGCCACCTTGGTTCAATCAAGCAAGCTGATCGAACCGGACTACTTGTTTCAATTCGAGATGTCGAGCCAGTCTACTTAAGAGGCTTTTCCGACTACAAGGCGCGGGCAATCCGTTTCATGAGGAGGTTTTGTTAATACTCTAAATTTCTTCACTTTCTTGTTTTTTTTCCCCTTGACTAGTATCAGAGTCCTGATATCAAATAAAAGGAAAAGGAAAAAAAAATCGGTTTGTAAATAAGTTTCTGGTGTTATTGATGTTAGAAGCATAAATTAATTGCTGGAAATGCATAATAATAATATTAATATAAAGTACTAGTAAAGTTGTATTTGTCTGTACCTTGCATGTTGAGCTCAAAGGATGATTCTGTTTTTGATCCATCCAAAGTTTGCTTATGTTTCTCAGTGTCCTCCTCTGCACATATAAAAAATCAAAATGGAGCTCTTTATTTCCAATATAGTCCCTATTTTAATGACGTTTATCAATGGCACACCCGCATTACGTTTGATATTTTCGTTCCATCCTTTTTATAATGTAACAATTTTAAACTAAGAGTACCTTTTTGGAAGATTACGGAGCCGTCGTCGGATTCGTCGGCGTCGGTGGATCTGGCAGGTAAAACCTAAAACTCGGCGATCGGGGAAGCTGCTCGTCCTCAGCGACTCGCTGCCACAATCGCCTCCCCCTCCTCCTCCTCCTCCTCCTCCTCCGGCTCACCATCGGCAACTCCTTCACCGTCGCTAACTTCTGGACGCCATGCTCGCCGTCCGCGTCCGAGGAGCGGAGGAGCTCAGTGGCGGAGACGATGCTTAGGCGTCGCCCCCGCCGCGGGGGCCGCTTCACCTCGATGATCTTGCGCTCGATCGAGTAGATCCCCAGCTGCAAATCCTCCTCCTCCAGCTTCGACACGGCGCAGCCCATGGAACGAAACGAATCGAGGTCGGTAGCGATGCGACGCCCCTCTCCCTCTCCCTCTCCCTCTCCTGCTGAGGCCTCTGCTTGATTTCTCGCGACTTGTTCCTACGGCTGATCGGATGGCAAGGCGCCTGCTGCTTGAATCGGAGGTCTCAGGGTCGAGGATCGTCAGTTGTGCACAGGAATAAAATCTGGTCTGCTGGCATTAAATTCCTCGACCCCAAGCGCCTCACCACACCAGTGATAATCGTGATTTACCTCCTCCGTATTGATCTAGGACGGCTGGCGGGGGCGCTGGGGGCGAGCGTTTCGCCTTTTGAATTGATTTCTCGCGACTCGAGAGAGGGAGAAGGAGAAGCAGGCGGGCAGGAGTAGGAGGGGGAGGGACAGGTGGAGCAGGCGGCGGAGAGAGTTTTCAGGTGGCCATTTGCCATTATTAGAGCCGCTCCCCGCTCGCGTCCAGGGTGGCGCGATCACGATCGCGTGGTGGCGGGGTGATGGGGAATGGGGATGTCTTCTGGGCCTCTGATTGGGCCGAATTGTCGATCCGCGGCTCGGCTACTAGGATTCGTCACGTGGCAAATTGAGACTTCCAGGTTAACCGTTGTTAATATTATAAGAATTATTTGGATATAAATAGATTTACGAAGAACTCGCATTTGAATAAATTTAATAAATTTTGAAGTGAATGAATAATTAATTATACATCCATTTTATCAAGAACGTAATCGTTTATTTATTTCTCTATTGTAATGATGACTATGCTTCCCCAAATAACTAAATCATAAAACCAATTTATAATTGATCACCAAGATAAGAGGTCAAATGACTAAGGGATGAGTCCCAAAACTATGATACAGCGATAAAACGATTAATAATAATCCCATATATTTATGGTTCAATCCCGAACTACGATATATTTTATAAAAAATTTTCCTCTAAATAGAACACGAACCCTGAGACACTGGACTTCTAGACTGTCCACTACAAATACTTTCCGATTTATCCTGATGACCGATGAAAATTTCCGTAAGACCAAATCGGTTACTTAGATTCGTCTATTGCCTAGTCCAATAAATGACTAAGGGATGAGATCAAATGACTAAGCGGTGAACAGAGTTTATTTATTTCTCTATTACACGTTAGAGGTGGATGACATTCAGAGTGATTATATCATCAATCAGCTTCATATTGCACCAAAGGGGAGATGAGCAGATTCCACTATTTTGTTTATATGACTTACTAGAAAACTTAGTTACAATTTAAGAAATGACAGTTGAGTTTATCAGCATAGTTTTTGTTTCAAGCGATTATAAAAAAAATGGAGAATTGGAATTAGCTTTGAGCATCAGATAAGAACTGCTTTGAAGAACAAACAAGTTATTACCGAGATGACAAGTCAAGTAGCGCAAGTACTATAGAGATGATCTTTAAGCAAGAGAGAGTACTAATGTGCATCAGGGTGTGCATAGAGTGCTAGTTAGGTCATGCGGATTAGAAGAATCACCATGAAGAAAATGCAAGTCATCGTGAAAATCACAAGCCAAGTGAAGCAAGAGGTCTTGAAACTCTCCGAGTACACCTCCATGGCTCGTTTATTAGCACGGCTAGTGCTCGCCAAGCTATGCTCCACAGCATTTTCTGTTGAATCGAGAATCTGCAAGGACAATAAGCAAAGTTTAATTAAGGTTTTGTTAGTTGAACAAGCATGAGCAGCTCAGGAAGGTCAAATGCAATTTGTGTAATATAAAGAAACTAACAAAAGTACATGAGCTCAAGCAGGTTAAATAGTGAGCACATCATGGTCCAAAGTCCAACAAGATGGTAGAGTAGAGATATAAATTCTCAGAAGTAACACCACGAGAATATGAAGACATGAATCGAATTAAACATTTTGAATAAATCAACCTTTTGAAACTTTAGCACTTCTACATAGTACAATGCGTTTATATATTGGCGTGAATTGATAAAACACAATCATCATATAGTACACAATTACATACAGGAACATGAAGTGGATCTATTTATATCATAACGCAGGAATATCAGGCTAATCTAAATCCTTTAAACTTTTAAAAGCATTTTACATAAAAGCCAATTGTTAGTCTCATGGCAGCTTTTGATCCACTTTTTAACCTACCATTTTCACCTGAGTTGTGGCTAACTCATGGCACTTTAGGAGGTGAGCTAGTTTATAAATTGAATGGTTAAAAATCCACTTTCACGGCATTATGAAAAATTTTACATTGATCATGAAGGCCTAATGCACATTCCAACTTCACCTCCGCCGATGAAGGTGAATATTGTCTATTGTCCAACCGATCAAGATTCAGAATTTCTGAGATTCTAACATGGTCACCTCCACTGGTTCTAACATGTCGTTGAATTAGCAAACCTTGTCCCCATCATAGAATATCCAACACATTCTTACATTAAGTATTAGATCTATTTGTGAGCTTTTAAACAAAGTTGGTGGAACAAAATGAAGGAAAACTAAAGAATTGACTTGCCTTCTCCGTATCTTGCAAAGATTTATTCATCAACAAACTGCTTTCCTTGAGCTGCCGAGCTAACCCAACCATTTCATCGGTCAGATCCTCTTGAAGTTTTCTGTTTTATTGAAGAAGATTAATGAAAATATAAGAGTATTTTCACTAGGTGAATGGTACCCTCGATAGCAAGATATTAAATAGCACTTTGAAAGTATTAGTCTACTTGATGCAGCCGTATAATGAAATATATAAAGCTGGGTATTTTCTCACTCTGAACACTGATATAGAAGTAGCATGTACCAGCATCTTTATGGGCCAGAAATTAACATTACAGAAACTATATCAATCTGTTTAGGTGTGTCCGATTTTACTTTACTTAATCAACTGTGAGATAAATTAGGGACCATATCTTCATACCTACTAAATGGTAACAGCATCTATTTACTTCTTAACTATATACTAGTAGAGTTGAGGGGGAAAAAAGGGGTAAGCTATGACTAATTTAGAAACTGAGATTGTGGATGACAAAATCAGGCAATCAGCAAAATGGAAGAATTGAGAAAATTACTATAAATATGTATAAGAGAACTTGTCAAACAATAAATAAAAAGGGAAAAAAAAGTAAAGATGCTTATACAAACTAATATATAAAAAATAAAGTACCATTTTATAGTTAGAGATGTATGTCTAGCTTTCTTCAGCAATTCAGGCATGATTTTTGTTCCTCATTTACATCATTACGGTAAGACTTTAAATGGTAAGCTTTACAGCACATGGAAATGCTCCTGGCAGAGAAGTGACAAAAACCTACACATGACAACTTATCAACTCCCTAGTCAACTACCATAATAATGGAATAGAAATTGATCCTTATAACAAAATTGTTACTGTTTTTCACTCGACTAGGCACTGACAATGATATTCCAGGTCAGCCAGACTTTTGAACATGCAAAGCCTGATTCATAACTTGTTTGAGCATATCAAGGGTCAGATGACTCAAAGGCATTTTTGTATGTCTGGCACAGAATGACTAGATCATTCTATTTTGGTGGAATTATTTAATAATCTATGAAAATGATAATGAGGCCAAAAGATCAACATGGTAAGACACCTACATTAAGTTTGAGCAGAAAACAACATTACTAGTCTATGTAATATAAAGACAAATAAAACAAATACAAGTTGATGCATTATATATGCAAAATACAACAAACAAACCATTTATGGCATAACATATATTTATAAACAAGCATAAAGCATACCTATGTTTCTCAATATGAGCTATAGCTGGTGCATCCAACTTAACTGGTACTGTTGAATCCCTCTCGTTGGCTTCATCTCTGCTTTCCTTGCTTTCTAACCGAGCTCTATTAAGCATTTGAGATGTCATCCAAGTCAGAAATTACAGTTGAAATGTCAGATACAGGATTCAGACACCTACATAGGAGATTTATCCAACTCCTGAATTACTTTTGTGGTCCTTCTCCTCAATACAGAAGAAGAGCTTGTGTGATTCACAATCTCATGTGTGCTAGAAGAAGCCTCCTCAGATACATGAGAAACCTCTTCAGTTTCTACCTGATCAGTGCATTAATCACTAAAATCCATTAAGCGAAGGATATATGGAACAGCAAATGCCAAAAAAATAATAATATTAATAGTCGCAGAGGATTTATGAAATTCTTGGAAAAACAGGGTATATATCAAAAATTTTGCTCAACAAGAGGGAAATGGTAAAGAACACTAATTGGGGAGCTAGATATTGGAAACATAATTTTTTTTTCCCCCATAAACTTGCCCTTGAGAAACACTGATTTAGCCAATTCATGGTACCACCATGGCATAGTTCTATGCTAAAACTGAGCTAGAATTACACGTAGGATTTGAGCATGTATAAAGTAATAGCAGGAAAGAGTTCTTAAATACACCCATGTCCTTGACTTTAGCACTACATGCATGGGCATGAACACAGCAATCCATCATTCCTTTGATAATAGAAATCCATGCAATTTAATACCAACACCAAGATGGATTTACCCAGAACTCCTAATAATCCATTTATTTATTTGGACCATTGAATATAGAGAGTATATTATGACCTCATTTTCAGAAGTACCATATATCTGCAGTTAACTAGAAAACTATCTTTTACATCTTCTAATTCAAATAGTATCCAAATTAAATCATATTTCTAATTCAGAGAAGAAAAGACATTTACCAAAGGAGCAGCTAACTTGGCGGCAAGGGCTTCAATCTTTTCTGAATATTCATTCAATTTTGCTTTTGAAATGCTGGGAGGAGATTATAGTAGATCGGAAGTTACAAAGATGAAATATGGTGACAAAACCACAAAGCATCCTACTTTATAGCAAATTAAGTAGTGTTTTATTGGTTTGGCATTAATACATATAACTGAGATCTTTATTAGTGGAATTGAAACAAAAAAAAAATCATATAACTGAGTTTATTGGCTTGACATTAATACATACAACAGTGAAAGACCATGTTGCAACTTTACCAAATTATACTTGAATAACTTATGGAACTACAATCGTCAAGACTGAATCCAAGTTAAGTTGGCAATTGACACAAAAGATAGCAGTTTGCACTTGACACATAATGATTCAATGTGTTCATCCTTCTAGCCTGTTCCTTATAAATTTGTGGATCATCCAAGTTATGCTCAACTTCCTGGGTAAGATTAGTTGCTGATCAATGAAGGTTTACATAACTTGCACGAGTACCAAACTATTTGGCAAGAAATGCAAGACAAATATTAGATGGTATGACAAGTTTTGTTTTCCATAAATGATGCTTGGTTGATAGACTAAAAACTTAAACACGACCTCTCCTCATTTCCAACAAAACAACTCCTTTTATATCCCTTGTATGATAATTTCTCCACTAGCATTCCCCTCTACTCAAGACATAATGGATGACTTACACTTTCTTTCCAAAAAATTTGTTTTCGATCAAATATTTTCAAGACAAAAAAAAAAAAGAATTGAAAAGACTGCAGCAAACCTGTGTGTTCCATTTGGTGTAGTCTCAGCACTTAATTGCTCTAATTGTTCCCTTAATGTTGTGATATACTGTCAAATGTCATAAATTTACAACTTTGTCAAATTGAAAAATAATAAAAACATAATAATACAAAATTCTTTAGTCATCAATTTATGGAAACAAATTAGAAACACAAGCAAATTAATGATGTTCATATAGTATTCTACCAAACTGAAAAGCCTCAGATATGATAACAACTGCATGTAGCTTGACTTGTGGCAGTTTCAGAAGGATTACAAACGTCCAAAATAGTCAATGGAAAATACTAGGGAATAGACAACACAGTGGAAGATATCAACTTGCTAAGGAAGAGGCAAGTATCTGGTTTTTGGCTTTAATGTCTTAGTGATAGTTTTATCTTCTAACCAAGGTATGCGAACATAATTATGTGAAAATAAAGGTATGTGCATAAAGTAGGGTAATCCTGAATCTAAAACTTTTTCTGTCATTAGCCATCTACTCAGTTGCTGGCTTTTTACTGGGCAGAAAAAAACCTAATTATGTTTGATTTTAAACCAAAAATAGTTGTGGAAGCATATAGCAATCAAAGGAGAGCATATGCAGTTACCTAATGAAAGAACATTCATAGCTAAAGGTGCTATCATGGAAAACTACTACAGCCAAACACAGGCAGAATTCTTAATAGTGAAGGCATGACTCAAGGGTTATTGTAGGAACTGAGATCCCTTACACCAGATATATTCCAAAGCCTCTGTACCATGGTGGCAACCATGGTACATAGGCTTTGGAATAGATCTGGTGTAGGGGATCTCAGTTCCTACCATAATGATATAGTGGGAGCAAGTCTCTTCTGTTGGGATCAATCTAACTTGTGGTAAAGTCAGTTTAGTAGATTTCTGTTCAATAGAAGAGTTACCTGATTTTTTATGCCTATCATGTTCCAAAAGGAAAGAACCATGTATCTAGCAAACACCAAACACTCCCTGATTTGGTGCACTGTGATAATCATCGTGGTTGTTAAAATAAATTCAGTATGTTTCTTTTGCTGTTATAAATACACATAACTTACAGAATAACAGGGAAAAAACAACACGCGCTGTTGATGCCAGAATTGTGAAGAAACAATATATCATCAATCAAGGTACCCCTTTAAACAGGATAATGAACCATGAAATTTAACTAAACTATAGGAAAAGATGCAGAGTGTGAAATGCTCCTCAGGCTACATAGTTCACTTACATGTATGAGCTTTGTTTTATTCTGCTGCCTCGGAGCCGCTTCCAACAATCTTCTCAAATTAACTTCAGTCTTACTGAGACCCATTGCTGGCACATAAAGATAAAGAAACAAAACTTCATGAAACAAGTTAAAGGTCCAATTGTTCATCTGGAGCTCTGAAATAAGGAAAGAAATATACCACCACACATTCAAACCAAAGTATAATTTCAAGACAAATACGAACAAAGTGATTCCCTTTGAATGGAACATCAAAAGAGGGAAATCGCTTTTTTCTATCAGTTGAAAAGGGGGATCCATAGAAGGTATCTCCGTCGACGGATCCGAAGAGATCCTCACCGATCAACTAACGTGCTCCGATTCAATACTAGAGGAGTGTTAGGGTGTACATACGGAGGAAAAAGGCCGTTCGTCGCCGCCCAAAGAATCGTCGGAGACAGCGTTGCGGCAGCGCAGCTTTCCGGACACTAGATCCTTGCTTCCGCCTCGCCAAATCGTCGCCGGAGGAGATCCGGAGGAGGATTCACCGTGGAACCGTCGAGGGGATTGAGATCCCATTTTTCCTGCCTCGTGGTGTCAAAACTACCGAGCCGGCCCGGCCCATGATGTGAAGTTAGGCGCGTCGAGGAGAGCTTTACCTTTTGAAAAATGATTCTGTACTGATTATCTTAAAGTTAGTAAGAAACTAAAGTAAATAGTATTTAAAAATAGAAATTAAAAACTGATACAAGATAAAATTTAAATGTTTGTGAAAATAATTACTTCCAAACTTAATTTTTAATTGAATGACAATAATATCCTTAAACTATATAAATTAATCATTTTTTAATTATTTAAATATAATTTCGATACTATCAACCTCTTTTGTAATCGAGATTACATTAGAATTTTAAAGTTATTCCAAACAAAGAAATCCAACTTGTAATGTAATCTCGATTACATTACAGAGTAGATTACACCCTACCAAACGCAGCCTACAAGTTGGATTCCTTTATTTGGAATAACTTTAAAATTGTAATGTAATGTAATCTCGATTACAAAAGAGGTTGATGATTTGTAATATGGATTACAAAACAAAACCTCTGTAATATGGATTACATTACAACTTGTAAAGTCTCGTCGGCGACGACAGTGTCGTCACAGGCGGCGGTGGGGGGGGGGGCCGCGGCGGTGGGCCGGCGGTGGGGCGGTCGCCGGCGGGCGGTCGCCGGCCTGCCGACGGCATCGCGGCCGGTCGTTCGGGCCGGGGCGGTGGGGGGGCGGTGGGGGGGGGGGGGGGGCGGTGGGCGCAGGCGCCACCAATCGGCGGTCGCGACGTTATGGTCACGGCTGGCCGGCGGTCGTCGGTCTCTCGTCAATCTTGATTACATTACAGGATGGATTACCCTCACCAAACAAAAAGAATCCAATTTGTAATGGTTATCAAAGATTACATATAACGCATTATCAAACATAACAATGTAATCAAGATTATATTACATTACAAACTTGATTACATTACAGACCCGATTACATTACCCCCTACCAAACATAACCTAATTAAGATAGAGTCGAATCAGGGTTCATTCGAGTGAAATTTGAGTTAGTTAGGATCAAGTAGCCAGCTTAAACTCAAATCAACCATGATCCCATCCACATCAACCCTAATAAAGCTCATATATTTGGCCCAATTAAACTCTAAACAAAGTCAATTGGGTTGTAATTCATGTTTAATTTAATTCATTGCATTAGAACCCAACTTTAAGTGGAATTCAATTCAAAATCTAATATGCAAACTGTATTGTGTTCTTGTTAAATGAGATTTTTTTTTTAATAGTTCGCATCATATATCCCCAATTATTTTTGAGGTTATTCTATAAAAAATTTCATAGAATGAGCATTCTTAAATCAATTCAGCATTCTTAGATTAATCACTTATCAGACACAAATACCATCTTGCAAAAACTAAAAAAGATGTTTATACAGCAACAAGACAACTACATCAAAAAATTATGTTATTGATATAAAATGAAACACAGTAGCTAATCTGTTTCATTCTTACATGAGGAAGAGAAATAATTGTAAGCGTCAGGAACATAGTTTCCAATACTAGCAATAAGATCTTTCATCAATAATGACTTCACACTCAATTGCAATTCACATCCTGCTCTCGCTGCCAAGGGGAGGGGTTGAGACCCATATGAACATTATACCAAATCCATAGAAAAACAAACTGTCGCTATCGTGTTCTTTGATTCCACCAATCAGGGATCTTCAACCTCCTGCTCCGATGCACCGCGAGGTTGACCGCGGGAAGCTTATGCCGCACCTGCCGCCATATCATGTTCACAGCATCTTCGCTTTTCGCGGGGTACTGAAACTCGTAGTGGCGGGTGATGCTCTTCAACTTTTTCCACATATCCATCCATTTATCCTTCTGGATGTTGCGGAGCTGATTGACCATGTAACCAGGCCGAAGGGCTTCTTCCACAGAGAAGAAAAGAGAGAATTCACTGTAATCAATCTCATCCTCGAATGGGAGCTCAATCCGATCACTGACGATTACAGGGATGCAGCGACTTACAATGGCATCGAACAAACGGCATGAAGAGGGAGTGTCGCCAGCCGGGTGCAGGCAAAATTTGGATGACCGCATGCCTTTGGAGGACTGGTGCACCAGGAGCAAGTCAATTATAATTGGTTAGGGAGAAATTGATAGCAAAAAAGCACAAGTAACTAAAGAGATTGCGGAGTCGGTAACTCACTGCTTTTATTCCTTCTCCAGAGGCCATGCTATTTTCATAGCGCACATCGTCATAGCCTTTGAGAATCTTTTTCAATTTGGACCGAACAATTCCTTCCTGTCAATTACAAGGCCATTATTTTAACAGAAATAAAGGAATAAAAAAATGGCAGGACTATAAACCAGAAACATGGCAGACCAAAACTCAACATGCGTATATTAAGGATCACAGAACTTACATACATCTTTCCTAACTGTTCTTCCTCGAAAGAAAAGAAGAGTAGGACGAGATTCAAATGGATCAGGAAGATCATCATCTAGAAAAGAATCCACAACATGCACATAAGGTGCAACAACATCTTTGCTGAGGGAAGATAAATTCCTGGGATATCGTCCAAAATCGGCAACTATGAGAATGGATGCATTGACCTGATCCCGCAAAAATCTGAAAGCATTTGGATGATGCATAGGAATTACATGGTCACGACCCCCTGAGCGTTCCCAGTATTTGGATTTCTTTAAAATATCTAGGAGGTCAATCTACAATCAAGAAACTTCAAAACGGTCACAAGAAATTTTATCAAAAGAATATTGCCATAATAGTGATAGAATTTCAAGAAAGATAGGGAACTGTTATTGATTAATAATTTCTGATTACTCAAACATCCTATGATCCGAGAAAACAAAGAAAAATAAAACACGAGAGAAATGAATAGATAGCTTCAAGTGGATCTTGAAGTGTAGGAAACATGCAATTTATAAGAAATGACTTCTACTCCTACATTAAGCTTCTAGGTAAGTCATTGAATTTATGGACAATTAGTGGAAAACACAGAAAAACTGGCAAATAAATTCTTGTGAAACTATAAAGTTAAAATTTTCTATTATCTATTCTACTACGCAAGGCTGCTGACTACAATTAATTGATATTTAGATGCGCAACAACAAGATCACTGAAAGTTCCATAAATCAAAAGTAACCTCTTTGCTATAGGCTTTCAGTTATTTATGCAACATATAGATGTGGTAATTCAAAAGGCAAATTTGCATAAGTTAAACTATCTCATAGGTATTTCTAGAAAATTGAACAAAACTCAATACCAAAACTAAGCGCAATGATTTGAGATCTCATGCAGTGTTGGGCAACATAAACTAAGCGCAATGTTTCAGTAACTTACCAGAACTCAGTACTAATCCCTCCTATATCGTCTATGTTGATCGTATCTATAAGTATGGTGTTGTGCCAATGTTATAGAAACTTTAGGACATGAAACATAAATCTTCATTAATCATTGAAGCTTATTTTCTAAAATTCTAATTCAATTTATTATCTATTTGTGATGTTTAGTTAAAAGTAAATAAGTAGAAGAACATTATAGAAGTAGGCCTTAAATAAAATCTTCCTAGCAAGCATTGAAGTAATATATGATGCTGATGCTTTTAAACTTTGGTCAAAATGATTATAATATTTTTTAACTTATTGCTCCAAATTTTTTGTTCAAATGATTTTTTAATTGTTATAATTTATATCTAGACGGAAAAAGTCAAGTTGAAGAGGATTGTAGGATAAAACTCATTCGAACGCATTCTTACATACTTGGACACATGTTAATCATGCCAAGTGTTGACACAGGGGAACACCAAAATTTGTACCATTCTAGCAGGAGATCAAATCTCTCTGACAAGAAACGTGTCCAAAATGACATATAAGGTCTAATTAATTGAACAAACTCCCACAAGTGGTTCACAAGGTAAAAAAGATATCTTTTAGAGTTATAAGATCTAATTAATTCAATAAAATCTATGTCAATTAATGAAATTTCACAATGCCCGATGAAAGGCTTGAAATGCCCTCTAGCCCAATTGAAATCCAAGAGTCTACTTTTTGAAGGGAGCCAACACTCTTAAAATTTCAAGCTTTTACGCATGTTGCTTGAGTGTCAAGTCTCCTACTTTTTGAAGTAACGTGACAATTTTTCTTAGGATTCAAGCATCGTTGAAGAAGGTGAGGTGGGATGAGGATTCAACGGAGGAAGAGTTTCAGAGAAAGTATCCCGGGATTTTTACCTGTAGTTGTTTATCAATTATCGTGTCCGGATCGGTCATATTATGCCCATGTGTGTTGAAACTAAGCGACGAGAAGAAGGGCACAAAGAAGACATCCGCAGCCTCCCCATCAGAAACCCTAACCGCCTCGGCGCGCCGGCCCGCGCTCCCGCCGGGCACAAGCGACGCCATCATCCAGTACTCCACGCTGTGCTGCCTCTTGAGCCCCGACGTGGGCGGCCACCGCGGGAACCCTCCGCCCCGATCTCCAGCTCCACGGCCGAGCATCTCGATGTGGAAGCGAGGCGGGAGGTCGTACATGTAGACATTGAGCGGCGGAGTCCGTTCCCCGCTGCCGGCGCAGCGGGGGGAAGAGAAGGACGAGGCGAAGGAGGATAGGGGGGATCGGAGATCGTTGGAGAAGAGAATGGAGAAGGAGAGGAGGACGATGAAGACGAAGGCGATGGAGGCGAGAAGCTTCTTCTCCACCATGGCAAATCTCCGCTCACTCTCCACCGCGGCAGTTCTGCGGTGGAAGAGATCTGGGAACCTCACGTGCTTACTCAAGTTCCAGATCTTGCCTTATCAACTTAATAGACACGCAACTTCTCGTGAGGTGGCGATTTGTTCATCTTAGTATCCCATCCATCTCTCTTAGGACCCACACAAAAAGAGATAATCATTAATCCAGATACAATGATCAGTACGTGAAAATGAACAGACATTTTTAGATTTTGATCTCTCAATTTCATGATGACAATATTTACGTATTAATCATCAACCCATTCACGAAAATAACAACTTCCTATAACATTCTATTTGAAAACTCATGAAATTCAATTCCATCCCAGAATTAAATTGAATTCCACGATTTAGAATTAACTTAAGTGAAGGAATTGAATTCTCATGGAAATTCTCATGGAAATTTAAAAAAAGTTAATATTAAAAAAATATTTTAATTTAAAAAAATAAATGACGGAGCAGCTTTGCTTGGGTGGAGCCGCTTCGACGTCGAGAGCAAATTCTCTGTCCCGAGATTCTCTCTGTCCCTGTGTCTCAACTCGCCGACGATAGTCGACGAGTTCTTCGATCGTCGATCGGACACCAAGAGGCCGCCGTCCCGAATAAAATTATACTCTAGAGGGTACGGTGAACCCATCGGGGATTGTCGCAATTGCGATCTCACCGGATTTACCGTCGAATCTGGCGAGATCGCAATTGCGACGATCTCGACCAATTCACTGTTCTTCCATGATATCGTTTGATTCGGGACGACGATCGAAAACTAATGATGGTGTCCGATTAACGATCGGAGGATTTGCCGGCCATCGCCGACGAATTGGGATATGAAACAGATAGAATCTTAGTGTTGGAGTTACAAATATTAGAGTTACCATAGGGTTAATAGTAGCCCTTGGTGTTCTTAACGTATGGAAGAAGAAAGAGTGTTTCTTCTTCTTCTCCACTATAAAAATGCATCCAAGACAATGAAAAGAAGGAAGGGAGATGATCTGTTCATCGTGAGGGCAATACGAGAGTAGCTCGTGATAGGTTCGTCCTTGGGATTTGGTTTGTGGAATCACCGAGAAGCGTTCTTGCTGTAACTTTCTTGTCGATGGCAACTTTTGTAATTTCTTCCTTCATTGATCACTGTAAGTATGGATATTGTTTTTGTATTTCATGCTATAGATCCATCAATGGTATCAGAGCTCGTTAGATTTGTAAACGCATGAAATTAAATGTTAATCTATTAAAAAGGGTTGATCGATTAAGATGAGGAAAAGTTTGATTTATTTAATAAAAAAAATAAATTAATAGGCATAGGCAGAAAAATTCCAATAGTGGATCGAATTAGCACCCTCTGTGAGAGAAAGATGAGGCCCAACCAAGAGCTATAATTGAGAGTTATTTTACATTTGGTTCAATTAATTTAAAGTAGACTCAAGTTTAGTTTAATGAGATTAGGTTGGTCTAATCGGTTTGATTCAAACCATTAGCTGGTTTAACCAAACCAGTTTGATCAAATAATCTGAACTAAACTAACTGATTTGATCACTTCTTGGCCGCTGTTCGATGTTCCGGACGGAGTTTGTCTCCGTCATGTTCTTCTCTTGCCGGGTGAAAATCCAACGTAGTCGTCGGAAACTAGCGACTATGTGTCATGATTGTTTTCTCCTTGAGAAGAAGAGGAAAGGGCAAAAAGATGTCCAAGGATCGAACCACAGACCTCTTCCAATGGAAGAGACGCTCTACCATAAAGCTGTGGCAAAAGTTATTTGTAACTCGTTCAATTAATTTGAGCCAATCTATTCAATTAGAATTAGGTTAAATCATTAGTTGGTTTAATCAGATTAGTTTGGTCCATCATATCAGGTTTTGGTTCAAACCATTTGTTGGTTTAACCAAATCAGTTTGGTCCAATCAGGTCGGGTCTGGTTCAAACCATTGGTTGGTTTAACCAGAACAATGTGGTCTAAAATATAACCAGTCTAATTAGTTTGATAAATAAGTTTGACTTAAACGTGAATGGGCTTAAAATTAAACAATAACAATAAAATATCCAATTAGATCAGTTCTAATAAGGACAAAGAAATAAGCTAATACTTGAGATCTAATTTCCAAATCGACCGGTCCAGTGTGTTAATCATCTGGAGTTCCTCAAATAAAGAAGATTTGTTTTTCTTATTTGCTTATGATTTTGTGTGTTCTATGCATATATATGTGTGAATTGAAATGAACCAGTTTTGTTTCTGGATTGCCTGTTTTGTACTAACAATAATATTTTTCAATTCCACATGCCAAGGATGATATACACGATGACCTATCTCGATGTGTGACAGAATGAGCTGAGGGAGGCGATTGAGGAAATAGAGCAAAGTCTAACATAAAATGGATTATGTTAAATAACTGCACTAGTGTTTGTCCTAGTGGCAATGACATTGGCTTATTTAATTTGTTAAAGTTTTGTTATTGTTATTGTCGTTATGTACGAATAGTATTGGCCTATTTAGTTTATGAAAGTCATGTGATATAGACTGTTGTTTTGTACAAACAGTACCATTTTATGAAAAAAAGGTCATGTTATATGTTAACAAATCTTACAAATGATTAGTTCATTTAATGATTAGTTCATTCTTACACATGATTAGTTCATTTAATGATTAGTTCATTTTTATAAATGATTAGTTCATTCCTACAAATGATTAGTTCATTTAATGATTAGTTCATTTATATAATGATTAGTTCATTCTATGATTAGTTCATTATACAAATGATTAGTTCATTTGATGGGATATATGTAATATAATTGATCAATGTTGATTAGATTTGATTATACGAATGATGAGTGGAAACGTAGTTACCACTTGATTTTGTAAACAAATTCTAATTTACAACGAGTCAATCATAAGTTACATGCATATAAATTACACTTAGTCAATAAACAATGTGTTTATTTATGACAGATCATGGCAACTAAGAACATCATAGCTAAACTGAATAGAGAGAAATTATACGGGGATAACTATAAAATATGGCATCTCAAGATACAATATGTTCTTGAGAAACAGGAAGTTCTAGAGGTTGTAACAGTTCATAGAAGAACCTGCTGATGGTTCAACAGCACAACATAACATGATCTTGATGCCTATAGGGCATAGAAGAAAAAGGACTCCACTACTAAGGGCATATTGATTAGTTCAATGGTAGACGACCTGATATTTGAATATGAGTCATTACCATCTGCTCATGCCGTCTAGGTAGCCCTTAGAGAGAAATGCAGTGAAGTTAACTTGAGCAAGTTTCGTCAACTGACAATTAAGTTTGACAGTTGTAAAAAGTACCTGAATATTACCATGGCCCAACATCTGAGGGTATTGGGAATATAATTCGGGAGCTAAAGGCTGCTGGTCATGAGTTGACCGATGAACAATAGGTTCAGGCAGTTATTTGTTCCCTTCCTGATTTTTGGGAAACGATGAAACAGAACCTTACTCACAGTGAAAGTATCAGGACTTTCATTAATGTCTCACGCCAATTGAATTGGAGGCAAAGAGAATAGAATCCATAAGGATTTTTTAAACAAGCTTCTGTAGCTGAAGGTTCTGGATCCAAGAATAAGAAAAGATGGTTCAAGAAAGGAAAGGGAAAAAGAAGCTACTGTTGTTGCTGGGCAAAACCCAAACAAGAATAAGTTTCATGAGCATTATGTTGCTAGTTCGGTGTTGTTAGCTGATTCTTATCCTTTGTGGATTATAGATTCAGGAGCAACGAACCACGTAGCTCGTGATCGAGCTACGTACGTGGAGTACCAGCTGGCAATAAGTGGATATACGTGGGAAACAATGCAAGAATTGAAATCAAAGGAATTGACACTTGCAAACTCAACCTTCGTGGTGAGTGTATCTTGTTTCTCCATGATGTCCTATATGCTCCTGAGATTCAACGGAATTTGGTTTCTGTTTATTGTCTTCTTGAATTGGGTTACTGTTTGAACTTTTACAGTCGTTATGAAGAACTTAAAATTGACTCTGTGTTAATTGGATATGGTTATGTATCAAACGGTTTCATGGTTCTTGATGTAGAACCAGATGTTAATTGTGGAAATAATAGTTGTTTTTCAAACATTACTCTTACTAGTGATGCTGATGTTAATGATGAAGTTTGGCATGCTAGATTAGGACATATAGGACAAGAAAGAATGAATAGATTAGCAAGAGAGGGTCTGCTCGGCACTCGTGCTAAAGTTGACTTGTCTATATGTGAGCATTGTCTTGCTAGAAAAGCGACTAGGAAACCGCTTGGTAAGGCTCTTAGGGCTGAATCACCATTGCAATTGATTCATTCGGATATTTGTGGTCCGATGAACATGAAGGCTAGACAGGGTAGTTCATATTTCATTACATTTATTGATGACTTCACGCGTTTTGGTCATGTGTATTTGATTTCTCATAAATCTGAAGCATTAGATTGCTTTAATCATTATTTGAACGAAGTTGAGAATCAATTGGAACGTAAGGTTAAAACCTTTCGCACTGACCATGGAGGTGAATATTTGTCTGATCAGTTCAAGATAATATGTAATGAGAAAGGGATTATTAGACAATTAACTATCCCTGGGACTCCACAGCAAAATGGAGTTGCTGAAAGAAGAAATCGAACTCTTCTTGAAATGGTTAGGTCGATGATGGCTCAAGCTAATTTGCCTATTTCCTATTGGGGAGATGCATTATTGGCAGCAACCTACATACTTAACCGGGTGCCTTCTAAATCTGTTCCATCTACTCCATATGAACTTTGGACAGGCAGAAAATCAGATTTGAGTAATCTGAGACCATGGGGGTCAGCTGCTTATGTTCATGATAAGACTCACAAATATGGAAAATTAGGACCCAGGGGTAGGAAGTGTATCTTTGTAAGATATTCTGATACCTCTAAGGGTTATGTTTTTTATTGGTGGGCAACAAGATGGAACCATCTCTGAAATTGAGTCAAGAGATGCTACTTTTCTCAAAACTGAGTTCCTAACAAGAGGTGAAGTTGATAAATCAACTCCTCTATTTGCAGTAGAGGAGGAAGATACTGTTCCTCTATCAACGAATCAGGAATCACAGGGGATACCTGAATCTAGTCAACCTAGTGGGAGTAAATGACCTATAAATGAATTAGTTTCTCAACAGTCAAACCTACGAAGAAGTAATCATAAGATTATTCCTCGGAGAAGGTTTGACATTGAAAATGAGGCATTAATGATTCTCCCAGTTGATGATGAAGAACCTCGAACGGTTGAGGAAGCATTGAAATGCTCAGTTAAGGAGAAATGGAAAGTTGCAATGGATGAGGAAATGGAGTCCATGAGAAAGAATCAAGTTTGGGATTTAGTCGATCTTCCTCCGGGCCGCAGGGCTATTGGGAATAAGTGGATTCTCAAAATTAAGAGGAAAGCGGATGGGTCGATTAATCGATACAAAGCTCGTTAGGTTGAAAAAGGATATACCCAAATGGAGGGTATTTATTTTGAAGAGACATTCTCCCCAGTTGTGAAGTTTGTGTCAATAAGAGTCATCCTAGCTATAGTAGCACATTTTGACTTATAATTACATCAAATGGATGTAAAGACGGCTTTCCTTAATGGTAATCTTGACGAAGAAATTTATATGATACAACTAGAAGATTATATAGCTGAGGGTCAAAAGAATAAAGTATGTAGACTTGAGAAGTCTATGTATGGGCTAAAGTAAGCGTCAAGGCAATGGAACATAAGATTCAATGAAGTCATTTTGTCTTATGGTTTCGAAATGATCAATGAGGATTATTGTGTTTACCTAAGGAAGGATAAAGGAAAGTTAGTCATTTTATCATTATATGTTGATGATATACTAATAGCTGGAAGTGACCTAAAAGTTGTGATTGAAGTCATGTCTTGACTGTCATCACAATTTGACATAATAGACATGGGAGAAGCTGAGTATATCTTAGGAGTACGGATCATTCGTGATCGATCAAAAAGACTTTGGGTTTGTCCCAAGAGGCTTATATCACTAAGATACTACAGCACTTCAATATGTTTGATTGCAAAGTTGAACAAACACCTACAGCGAAAGGTGTTGTTCTGAGCAAAAGTATGTCTCCCAAGACTCCTGAAGAGATAGCTGAGATGAAGAAAAGACCATATGCTAGTGCCATTGGTAGTTTGATGTACACTATGTTGTGTACTCGTCCTGATATAAGCTATGCTGTTGGCTTAGTTAGTTGTTTCCAGTCAAACCCAGGATCGAGACACTGGAAAGTAGTGATAAGGATCAAACCTGAGCCAGAAGGGCTCTACAGATCTACAGATGCATATTGGACAATGAACCTTAATAATAGAAAATCCACATCTAGCCATGTCTTCTTACTGAATGGTGGCGCCATCTCATGGAACAGCAAGAAGCAAGCTTGTGTAGCGTTGTTGAAATAGGCTTGTGTAGTGTTGTTGACAATGGAGGCTTAGTATGTGGCTTGTGCAGCGGCTGTACAAGAAGCTGTCTGGTTGAGAAAGGTTTTAAAGCATCTGAAGATTACTGAGGATAGTGGGAGTCCTGTTACAGTGTTTTATCAAGCTACTATAGCTTTTTCCAAGGATCCTAAATATCACAGCAAAGGCAAGCACATAGTAATTTTGTAAGGGATATTGTTGACAAGAAAAAGATAATTCTTGAGTACATCCCTACACGAGTGATGCTTGCAGATCCTTTTACTAAGCCATTGACTAAAGAGTCATTTCAAGGACATGTGTAAGGACATGTGAAGTCTTTGGGACTTCGGAAAAAATATAACACAATTGGTTATATATGAAATGCCAGATCTATTCAGTGTAAATGTATTTGTTACATTTGGATAAAAGTCTCAATGAGCATGTTGGCAGGCTAAGATTGGTCCACTCACATGGACAATCGTCTCTATTTGTTGAGTATAAATAGATGTAAGACTATTACTTATGAGACAACTTATGTAGTTGTGAATAGAGACATACTCATAAGTTGATATCGCCTTGGTTTTTGTATCAAGATGAGATCATTTATGTAATAATCGAAATAAATGCACCCACCATTTACTAAACCTGTTTAGGCCAGATTGGAATTCATAAGTTGAATTCGGATTAGGCGTTAGGTATGTCTAGATCGAAATCTGTACGATGTTAAATATTTGAGAAAAACATGCACTCTTTTTGGTAAAGAGAAAAACATCGTAGCATGTGATTCATACCACATGTGCTATAGCGACAATAAGGGTAGTAGGAGAATGGATCCCTGCTTCTCTACTATGTGAGACCCTTGAGATTATAAATTAATCTCAAACTTACCCTAAGTGACTATTTAGTTGTCTACTTGAAGTTTTAATCAGTGACTGCTACTTTAGTGTGTATCCTATTGGCTATGGATGATTCGGTCTATGGAGCATGACTAGGAAAGTGACTGATTAGAATGAATAGATTCTAACTAAAAAGGAAGATTAAAATTGATTTACATCTGTAATACTTATTCACTAGTCGACCAATTACATTTTTTGTTAAGTACTTAAAATGTGATTGTGAATAAATGTATGGATTAGAGATATTGAACATGCTCTTGACATAGTGGTTAATTGAGGGATTAGAAATGTTCATATTGATGTAAATATTTAATCTGGGGTAAAGATAAGTTATTAATGTCTCGGATTCGTTCTATAGAGCAGCTAAGTTAAGTGTAACAACTTTCTTAACAGTAATTGCTCAGTGTGCTTACTGTCGCACGAACCATTTTCCCTGAAGTGTGAATTGAATGTTCTTCCATAGTCTATGTGACTTTCTTGCATGGTCTTTGTGACTAAATGATCTTTATATATTGACTTGAATGAGTGGGAGATGTTGGAGTTACAAATATTGGAGTTACCATAGGGTTAATAGTAACCCTTGGTGTTCTTAACGTATGGAAGAAGAAAGGGTGTTTCTTCTTCTTCTCCTCTATAAAAATGCATCCAAGACAATGAAAAGAAGGAAGTGAGATGATCTGTTCATCGTGAGGGCAATACGAGAGCAGTTCGTGATAGGTTCGTCCTTGGGATTTGGTTTGTGGAATCGCCGAGAAGCATTCGTGCTGTAACCTTTTTGCCGACAGCAACTTTTGTAATTTCTTCCTTCATCGATCACTGTAAGTATGAATATTGTTTTTGTATTTCATGCTATAGATCCAACAACTTGAGCATTGGAGTGGTTGAGCCAGGACAACCTTTGGCTTCTATTCTAATGCTCCTTTTCTCTCTTTCTCTCTTTCTCCAGCCTTGCAAGCGTTGTCGTTAGTAGGTATTCATTCGACATTCGATGACTTCATCAACTTAGTCAACAATGAAGATAGTTCACTAGTGGTTGATTTGTCGATGGTCTCAAGCAGGAATAAATTTGTGCCCTATATGGGAACACTAAGAGCCTGAGCGAAGATGTTAAGATGGATAATACCGGAAGACCAACAACTATCATTATGGCCAAGGATATTTCAACAAGCTGGTTGCGGCTGTTGTGTACGTAGGCAATATCATATCAACATCATGTTACCAATCCTGCACCTTCAAAGATTTCATCCATATCAATAGAAATACCTCAGGTCCCTTGTCGAAGGCCACCACGACCGACAGGGATGGCCCAAACCCCAATTGCCACTCCCACTAGAACATCAGTTAGACATGAGAAGTCTCTCAAAACATTGGTGGGAGAGACATCTGCTTGAGAACGCCTAAAAGGGTAAAGGCCCTTCTATTAGCTGCTCGAAGGACTCCCTGAGTATTCCTTTCTCTCAGAGTATCCTTGAAGACATGTTACCCTATAATTTTCGACCATTACAAATTAGGGAGTACATTGGAGTTGCAGACCCAAAAGATCACTTGTGTCGGTTTGAAAAAGAGGTTTTGTTACATCAGTATATGGATGACATCAAGTGCTGAGTCTGCCTGACAACGCTCACTCGGTTCAACAATGGTTCAGCCAACTGTTGGGACCGGGTGCATGTTGACAAGGATACGGGTTCGTAAATTTTAAAATATTTACGTGCATCGGAAGAATTGACATAAATAATTTCTCAAATTATTTTTAACCACGTATCTAGCATGCAACCTTATGGTGTGTGGACATGATCATAAATTAAAATTTTACAGAAAGTAAACTAATTTACTCAATACCTCGCGTAACTCGAAGTAAGGGACGAGATCCAACCGTAGCGTCCCTTGGAAGCTCCGCCTCTATTCGCGTCCACGCCGAGTTCTCTTCGGGATGACTTCGCAAAGCCACGAGTTTTGTGCCGACGAGAACTACTAGATTCTCCAAAAGCACAACTAGAATATCAAGAGAGAAAGATGGAAACTAACCATCAAGTAACGGAATCAAAATTTCTGGAAGGAAGGAGTTACGACCCGCTTCTTCTTCTTCTTCTTTGGCACCTTCTTGGTGGAGGTAGCTCACGCCAACCCTAGGAGGTGAAGGTGCGCCGGCCCTAGGAGGAGTGGACACCGGCCCTAGGGTGAAGAGTAGGCGCCAGCCCTAGGAGGAGGAGAGAAGGAGAGGGAGAGAATAAGAGAGAGAGAGAGAGCTTCTAAATCTCTTGATAACTCAATTAAAGAATTCAAGCCTAGCCTTGGTTCCTTTATATAGTAGCCTCTCCCTTGCCAAGTCTCCCGTTTAACGAAATTTTTCATAAGAAATTTATCCTATAAATTTTCTTATGAATTATTCCGTTTATGCCAAGTTTTATTATAACTAACTTTATAATAAAACAAATACATATCTCCTTTTATTATGGAATAAAATTTACAAGAAATTTATAAATTTTTCTTATCATGGAAAAATCAATTCATAATTGATTTTATAAAATTAAAATAAACCAATCCATGGTTCATTTTAATTTCCATAAAAAGAATAAATTTCTATAAATTTCTTTATATAAATCTCTTTATATAAATTTCTTTATATAGATTTATTTATCCATAATTTTATAAAACAAATCGCGCTTGATTTATTTTATAAAATAAACCAAATAAATTGGTTTTCTCTCCTTGTAGTGGCCGACCAAACCAAAGAGGGTGGATACCCTCTTTGGCCGGCCACATCAACCCAAACCCTCGCGAATTAAACTCATTTAATTCGCCCAATAAGCCTTCAAAAGACTTAGTCATTTTAAGCTTCCCGTGCGCCTCTGATAAATTCAGATTCGACTTATTTCTCTTGATCGGAAAATCCAATTTTCAACTCATTTTAAATCCCTCGGATTACTCGTAGTGCGTGTGACTAAATAGGCTTTCGATTTATGTTGGCCGTCTATAATCAACCAATTATAGAACGATCATGAGTGGCACCTAGTAGTACATCATGACCCCCAATTAATCGAAAGATCAACGGTTGACCTCAGAAATAATTTTGAAACCCTTCAGCAGCTCTAATGAATCGTGCCTCATTCCCTTCACCATCTTATACCCACTTGGTTCAGGACATGGTCTGTGTGTGTCAGTCCCCACTAGGCTGACTATGTCACACCTAGCCCAAGTAACGTTCTCTCGTCCTTTGGATTTCTAATTACTCTCATGTATTTAAGAGACTCATACTCTAAACATGACATGCTCTGGCCAGAGGCTTTGAGTAACAATCCGACGATAGGCCTGGGTATACATCTCCTTGCAAGGAGTGGTGAATCCTTTGTAGGCTGTTCAAACATCTTCGGGCACTTCGGCTTATACCCAACCATCCTGGGTCCACACCTCCTTGGAGATGCTTGCTTAAGATGTTAAAGTATAAGTCTCCATGACCAAGATGACTTGAACACCGCAAGTCAAAGAAACATCGCACTTAAGCTGCAGTAAGAACTTCACTGACATGTCTATATATAGACTACCATGTGAAGTTTTACAGTCAGTCACTCCAATGAACTAGTTCCCTTAACTAGCATTCATGTTTATCTTCGGACATCCCAATGTCACCAGCCAGTGAGAATCAGCTGATTAGAGAATAACCCATGCTAGTCTCAACAGAATTGATAGTGTCTGTATTTATCAATTCATCGACTAGGGATATTTTCAATACTTCACAATTGCACATGTAGAGATAATCACTAGTTGTGAATTCATCACAAATTCTCTCATGCTGTGAATTGTATTGCGGACATTCAGTAAATGAGTTTAAGATCCCAATCAAATACACAAACATGTATACTCAAATAGTGAATTTTCATTTATTAAAATAAATGTTTACAATCATAAGGCGATTGCCTTAGGACACTTCTCTCATATTACTAACAAACTCCCACTTGGCTTAATGCCAATCGCTACGGTATCCAATACCACAGGCTCTAACATGACCCTCAAACTTGCTTTGAGGCAAGGTCTTAGTTAAAGGATCCGCTAAATTCCTTTCAGTGGGAATTTTCTCAATTTGTATGTCATTCCTACTTATAATCTCTCTGATCAGATGATAGCGGCGAAGCACGTGTTTGGATCGCTGATGAGACCTTGGTTCCTTTGCTTGTGCAATAGCTCCATTGTTGTCGCAGTAAACCGGCACTGCTTCATCAATGGTTGGAACCACACCAAGTTCGGAGACGAACTTCTTGATCCAGACTGCTTCCTTTGCTGCTTCCGAAGCTGCGATATATTCCGCTTCCGTGGTAGAATCCGTAGAATCCGCTACGGTGTCCTGTTTGGAACTCTTCCAACTTATTGCGCCTCCATTCAAAGTAAATACGTATCCAGACTGAGATTTGGAATCATCCTTATCTGTCTGGAAACTGGCATATGTATACCCACGTATTACCATATCTCCTTCTCCATATATTAGGAACACATCCTTAGTTCTTCTTAAGTACTTAAGGATTGACTTGACAGCCGCCCAATGATCCATTCCTGGATCCGACTGGTATCTGCTTATGACGCTCAGAGCATACGATACATCGGGCCTTGTACATAACATAGCATACATGATAAATCCTATCGCGGATGCATAAAGAATCTTATTCATGCAAATCCTCTCGTCTTCTGTGCGCGGACACATAGACTTTGAAAGGTTGATCCCATGCCTGATGGGAAGGTAACCTTTCTTAGATTCCGACACGCTAAACCTTTTTAGCACTCGGTCTATATATGTAGACTGCGAAAGACCAAGCAACCATTTTGATCTATCTCTATAGATTCTAATCCCAAGGATATAGGTTGCTTCTCCCAGGTCTTTCATGGAGAAAGTTTTGGACAACCAAAT
>JAGFNQ010001566.1:351102-439609 GCA_024364735.1 Boesenbergia rotunda
TAGAAATACAGCATGCCTTGAAACAAACACCTTTTGTTCCAAGGGATGATAGAATTGGTAACCCTTCGTTTCCTTAGGGTATCCAATAAATAGACATTTATCAGACTTAGCATCCAATTTGTCTGATACAGTCCGCTTCACATAAGCAGGACAACCCCATATCTTAAGGTGATTAAGTGAGGTTTCTTACTATTCCATATCTCATATGGAGTAGTAGAGACTACCTTGGTCGGGACTCTGTTTAGCAGGTAAACAGCTGTCTTAAGTGCATAGCCCCAAAAGGATTTTGGAAGAGTTGCATGGTTCATCATGGATCTAACCATGTCCATCAAGGTTCGGTTGTGCCTCTCAGATACACCATTATGCTGTGGTGTATACGGCGGGAGTCCTTTGAGACAATATCCCATTGTCCCTAAGATAATCTTGAAACTCTTGACTCAAGTATTCAACACCCCGATCGGATCGAAGTATCTTAATACCTTTTGCCAAGCTGTTTTTCTACTTCATTTCTGAACTCTTTGAATTCTTAAAAGCTTCAGATTTGTGTTTCATCAAGAACACATACCCGAATCGTGAGTGATCATCGATAAAGGTGATGAAGTAGCTATAGCCTCCTTGTGCAAGAGTTGACATTGGTCCACATACATCAGTATGTATTAGACTAAGCAATTCTCCCACTGGATTACCTTTTCCGGAAAAGGGTAATTTGGTCATCTTGCCTTTTAAGCATGATTCGCATGTATCAAATGAACCGAGTTCAAATGATTCCTGAATTCCACATCGGTGTAATTCGGTCATGCGTTTATTACTTATATGGCCAAGACGACAATGCCATGTGTAGGAGTCTATTCGATTATTTATTCGTGCACGCTTGTTGCTTACTTCGATATTGAAAATGTCACCGGATAAATCTAACGTGTAGATACCATTGTACAAAGTTCCGGTTCCATAAAGAACGTCATTTAAAGTTATGCAACAACAATTGTTACTAAAAGTTAAATGATAACCTTTTTCATTCAAACATGAAATAGATACAATGTTCTTTATTAACGAAGGAACAAAATAACAATTATCCAATTCTAAGATACGTCCAGTAAGGAGCTTTAGCAAATATGTTCCGATGGCAACAGCAGCAATCTTTGCTCCATTTCCAACTCGCAAATTCACTTCTCCCTTGACGAGTCTTCTTCTATTCCTTAGCCCCTGTATGTCATTACATATATGTGAGCTGCACCCAATATCAAGTACCCAGGTGTTTGAGGAAATAGAGTGACATTCAATAGCGAAGATACTTGAAGAGAATGGGGCATCGGATGCCTTCTCTTTCAAGGACTCAAGATAAACCTTGCAGTTTCTTCGCCAGTGACCCTCCTTGCCACAATGATGGCAAGTGCCTTTTGGTGTCTTTTCAGTCTTTTTGGCCTTTTCTTCTTTCTTTATTCTGTTCTTTGGCCTTCCTCTTAGAACCTTTCTTCGAGGAACCAACTAACATACCGTCTTCTGATCCTGCTTCACAGAAGGCTCTACAGTCTTCAGCAGGTTGAGCAACTCAGGAAACTGGTCTGGAGTTGCGTTTTCAGGAGGACGGTTGGGAAGTTGATCTTCAAGGACATAAGCAAGCTTCTCTGCCTTGAGGACCATCCTCAGGTTTCGAAGCCAGTCCATGAAGTTTGACCCAGTCAGTTTATTGGTGTCCAAAATGGAACGCAAATTCAGAGAAGACATGATCGAGTGATTATCCTAGAAATACAAATTGAGCTTATGTGAGAAGAATGATTAAAGAATGTATCAACATACATTAATAAAATCCTATTTAATTTTCAAATTGAATAACCCTTTTTATCAATTCGGGAGATCGTAGGAACATCTCCAAATAGGTTGATATCCAACCATAGATAAGAACAACCATGGTTGTGGCCATCAAGTTATTCTTAGCTATGAAGGTAGGTAATTATACCGGTTACATATCACATATATGTAACTATTACTTTATGCTATCAACTAATTGAATGTTAGCATAAATCATTGGGTTGTTAACTCATTAACAAGTATGCAACATTATACATAGCACCCAACTGCACCTCTCTTTACATCGACCTTGGCTGTGGCACAACAAATCGATGCTCCAAGCTTAAGGCTGACCCATTAATCAAGAAATAGTTTTAATATGGTTGGAGCTCATTCAACCGTTTAGTCAGGCTTGGATGTGTCCAACAACCAAAACTAAGGATTGACCTCTGACTCCAACTATATTATTCATAAACTAATTCCATGGTTTGAACATGTTGAGGTTCAAGCCGGGCATGGATGTGTCCATCAACCCAAACGAGAAACAAAACTCCGGTTCTAACCATATTAATGGAAGGTGTTAGCCTTAATATTTTGTAAGGGGTTTTAGGTCTCATCCTTTTTTTTCTAAGCACATTCATGACATATAATTATGTCATGACTAACGATTTCCTTAATAAAGTATGTATGTGACTTAATTTATCAAGTCTCATTAATTGAATTAGGAACCGGATTTCCTAATTCTAATTTCATACTTTATTCAAGGAATTGTTTTGGGAAACAATTTCCTAAATTGTCATAATCAATTTCGGAAATAATATGTTTAAGACTTTGATTTCTCTAAATCAAATCTTATTAAATTAAGAGACAATTCCCTTAATTCAACCACATATTATTTTCATGAAAATCTCATTTAAGAAAACTCTATAGGAAACCATTTTCCTAATTAATTTTGGAGACAACAATATGTAAGAGCATCACCTCTTAAATCATATTTTATTCATGGATTTAATTAATTACAACAAATTGTTTTCTAAGGGTGGCTCCCCGAGGCTCAGATACCCAAAGAAAAGAAATTTGTCGTAAATTCAATTTGGTCCGCTTCTGAAGCGTAACCAAATTAAACATGACAATTTCATTCAAAATTGGGAAATTAAATTACAACAACTAACTTTAAATTGGACGGCTCCCCGAGGCTCAATCCAAAATAAAGAATTTTGTTGATAATTTAAAACCAATTCAAATTTAATTGTCAATTAATTGTCCATAAATTTGTCTAGACTTTCTTGAAAGAAAGTGCCCAAAATTGCGAGATTTCATAATAGGTTTTCAGAATAATTGTAAGTTTCTGGTACAAAGAAAGCTTACATATTTCCAAAATTGGAGAATTTCCAAAATAGGAAATTTCCAAAATTGGAAAGTTTTCAAAGATGGGAAGTTTTCTCAATTATCATAAAATTTCAGAAACTAGGATATTTCAAACGTGTGCAAAATTTCATGAGGATTTCCAAACTTTGAAATTCCTAAATCTAAAATTTATAATAATTGGAAAATTTCCATAATTGAAAATTTTTTCCAAAATTGAGATTATGACAAAGTTTTCCGCAAAACAATTATATGATTATGTCGAACACTAACCGGCTCTGATACCACTGTTGGGACCGGGTGCATGTTGACAAGGATACGGGTTCGTAAATTTTAAAATATTTACGTGCAGCGGAAGAATTGGCATAAATAATTTCTTAAATTATTTTTAACCACGTATCTAGCATGCAACCTTATGGTGTGTGGACATGATCATAAATTAAAATTTTACAGAAAGTAAACTAATTTACTCAATACCTCGCGTAACTCGAAGTAAGGGACGAGATCCAACCGTAGCGTCCCTTGGAAGCTCCGCCTCTATTCGCGTCCACGCCGAGTTCTCTTCGGGATGACTTCGCAAAGCCACGAGTTTTGTGCCGACGAGAACTACTAGATTCTCTAAAAGCACAACTAGAATATCAAGAGAGAAAGATGGAAACTAACCATCAAGTAACGGAATCAAAATTCCGGGAAGGAAGGAGTTGCGACCCGCTTCTTCTTCTTCTTCTTTGGCACCTTCTTGGTTGAGGTAGCTCACGCCAACCCTAGGAGGTGAAGGTGCGCCGGCCCTAGGAGGAGTGGACGCCGGCCCTAGGGTGAAGAGTGGGCGCCGGCCCTAGGAGGAGGAGAGAAGGAGAGGGAGAGAATAAGAGAGAGAGAGAGAGCTTCTAAATCTCTTGATAACTCAATTAAAGAATTCAAGCCTAGCCTTGGTTCCTTTATATAGTAGCCTCTCCCTTGCCAAGTCTCCCCTTTAACGAAATTTTTCATAAGAAATTTATCCTATAAATTTTCTTATGAATTATTCCGTTTATGCTAAGTTTTATTATAACTAACTTTATAATAAAACAAATACATATCTCCTTTTATTATGGAATAAAATTTACAAGAAATTTATAAATTTTTCTTATCATGGAAAAATCAATTCATAATTGATTTTATAAAATTAAAATAAACCGATCCATGGTTCATTTTAATTTCCATAAAAAGAATAAATTTCTATAAATTTCTTTATATAAATTTCTTTATATAGATTTATTTATCCATAATTTTATAAAACAAATCGCGCTTGATTTATTTTATAAAATAAACCAAATAAATTGGTTTTCTCTCCTTGTAGTGGCCGGCCAAACCAAAGAGGGTGGATACCCTCTTTGGCCGGCCACATCAACCCAAACCCTCGCGAATTAAACTCATTTAATTCGCCCAATAAGCCTTCAAAAGACTTAGCCATTTTAAGCTTCCCGTGCGCCTCTGATAAATTCAGATTCGACTTATTTCTCTTGATCGGAAAATCCAATTTTCAACTCGTTTTAAATATCTCGGATTACTCGTAGTGCGTGTGACTAAATAGGCTTTCGATTTATGTTGGCCGTCTATAATCAACCAATTATAGAACGATCATGAGTGGCACCTAGTAGTATATCATGACCCCCAATTAATCGAAAGATCAACGGTTGACCTCAGAAATAATTCTGAAACCCTTCAGCAGCTCTAATGAATCGTGCCTCATTCCCTTCACCATCTTATACCCACTTGGTTTAGGACATGGTCTGTGTGTGTCAGTCCCCACTAGGCTGACTATGTCACACCTAGCCCAAGTAACGTTCTCTCGTCCTTTGGATTTCTAATTACTCTCATGTATTTAAGAGACTCATACTCTAAATATGACATGCTCTGGCCAGAGGCTTTGAGTAACAATCCGACGATAGGCCTGGGTATACATCTCCTCGCAAGGAGTGGTGAAGCCTTTGTAGGTTGTTCAAACATTTTCGGGCACTTCGGCTTATACCCAACCATCCTGGGTCCACACCTCCTTGGAGATGCTTGCTTAAGATGTTAAAGTATAAGTCTCCATGACCAAGATGACTTGAACACCGCAAGTCAAAGGAACATCGCACTTAAGCTGCAGTAAGAACTTCACTGACATGTCTATATATAGACTACCATGTGAAGTTTTACAGTCAGTCACTCCAATGAACTAGTTCCCTTAACTAGCATTCATGTTTATCTCCGGACATCCCAATGTCACCAGCCAGTGAGAATCAGCTGATTAGAGAATAACCCATGCTAGTCTCAACAGAATTGATAGTGTCTGTATTTATCAATTCATCGACTAGGGATATTTTCAATACTTCACAATTGCACATGTAGAGATAATCACTAGTTGTGAATTCATCACAAATTCTCTCATGCTGTGAATTGTATTGCGGACATTCAGTAAATGAGTTTAAGATCCCAATCAAATACACAAACATGTATACTCAAATAGTGAATTTTCATTTATTAAAATAAATGTTTACAATCATAAGGCGGTTGCCTTAGGACACTTCTCTCATATTACTAACACCAACTCCCTGCCTCTTCTATTCAGTCTTTTGAGGATTTCAAGACTGCATTCTTACACCATTTTGTTAGAAATAAAAGGTGTTGGTGCAATCAGCCCAAGTTTGATCGATAATATCATGAATTTTGATGTGTGTGCCAATATGATAAAGTTAAGTTTTCATATTTGTTTGATGTGTGTTTGAGTCATGCAGAACTTGGAGGAACACATATGTGGGAGATCTCATTCTGGTGCTCTGGTCCTTGAGTTAGTGAAGGATAGTACATCCGAGAGACCGCCGGACAAGGAGCAACGGAGTGAAGTTGAGGGAAGTAGACTTCAAGACATACGCGAAGGATGACATAGGGGCTAGCTGAAGACTTGGATGCATCCGAGGGACGAGAGCCGAAGGAAGAGAGCTTTAAAGGATGACTCCGGAGAGGATGAGTGTGAGTGTGTAATAAGAGCAGTTAACTGATAGGGACACCAGTCGACTGATCTCTCTGTGAGTTTCGAACAGCAAGAGTAGTCAACTGATATGGATGGCAGTCGACTGGTTTGTTCGAAATCTAGCCGTTGGCTGAGCATCAGTCAACTAGGGTTGGCAGCAGTCGATTGGTATCGAGGATGAGCTATTTTATTAACAGCTCTCTCTTCTATTTAAAGGGAAGCTTTGAGGCTTGAGAAGGATTAGATGTTCTATCGAAAACCATCTTGCTCATGTGCTCAAAACTTCCACACCTAAGCCCATCCTCCTTACCCTAATTCTCATCTTGTAAAGGGAAGAAAAATTTGTGAGAGATTGTTCTCCACCAAGAAGGAGAAAGCTTCGCCGGAGATTGTCGGAGACTAATCCATAGAAGGATTGAGGGTTCATTCACCTCAAGGATACGCCGTAGAGTAGGAGTAAGTAATCTCCGAACTATGTAAAGGATAAGTGTTAGCATTACCTTATTTGTTATAGTTTCATTTCCGCTAACACAACTAACCTTGTAGGAAGAATCGTGAATTGAGGGTGACGAGCTATTCACCCCCCTCTAACCGGGCTATTCGATCCAACGAAAGGTACCACAAAACTCCCATCAACCTATTCACTATGAAACAGAAGCCCGAAAATCTTTTAAGGAGTATATCCAGCGATTCAATTGGGTCACTCTAGATGTCCCTACGGTCACTTCGGAAGTATTGGTGAGCATCATCTCTCAGCAATTGGTGGAAGGAGACTTCTTTTAGTCCTTGGTGAAGAAACCATAATTGATTTTAATAGCTTGTTGGGATGAATAGTCAAGTATATTAGTGTGGAAGAAGCCCAATTCACTAGAAGAAAAAAATGAGCTATGACTTTCACACTCCCTCAGTTAGAGCGCAAAGCTCCCCTCATTTGAGAGACAGAGAGTTATGCTCGAGCCATCAACAGGCACAGCTTGAGGAGGAGAGAGAGTAGTGCAGATAATAGAAGTCGCCCCTGACTCTAATAGTTGAACTGAATCGATGGCTCTCTTGGTTCTGTGCCTATCATTAGTCGAAGGGTTATTTTATCCAAGAATTCCATAGTACACCAGAGAGGTCCGTCAAGCTACCAAGCAGCATTCGCTACATAGAGACTCTCCTCCCCGAGTAACTCATAGGCAAAGTGATTGTTCAGGCTCTAGTTCTTCTCGGCGGTTTGCTTCCCGGACCATTCAGTGAGAGGAAGCACCCTGATAGCCAGATCGTCGTGCCTGCTCTCCACCTAATATGGCCTAAGAGTTATCTCGATCTCGCTAAGAAGAAAATAGAAGCAATGTCGCTCGAAGGGATATTACTATGATTGTTGGAGATTCCACTGATGGAGATTTAAATCGGGCGAGAAAAACCCATGGTCGATGACTTGAAAGTTGCGGGGTTAATGCTAGAAGGGTACAAGAAGAAGACACTCAAATAGGCTTCGATCCTCAAGATTTAGAGGGAGTAGAAGCTCCTTATGAAGCTGCCTTGGTCATTCGGACCACTATAGCTAACTACAATGTGCCCAAGGTTTTAATTAACACAGACAGTTCCATCAATATTATATTCAAGAAGGTTTTTGATTAGTCGCAGATAGATAGAGAGGAACTATATCTTATGGCTATCTCTGTATGTAGATTCATCGGACATGAACTGCAATCACTCGGACAAATCAATTTGGGAATATCTTCAGGACAAGACCCTACTCGAAGGATGCTGAGAGCGTGTACGCCACACTGAAGAAATTGGCATTAGGATTTTTCATAATAGCTCACCGGTTGAGGCCCTACTTTTTGTCTCATCTGATCAGTATTATCCTCACCAACAACACTCAAGATCGAGTGTTAACTAATCTAGAGAGCTCGGGGAGATTGATCAAATGGACTATGAAGCTAAGTGAATATAATATCCCATATTAGCCTCGAATGATCATCAAAGATCAAGTTTTAACGGATTTCTTAACTGAAATTCAAGGTCAAGAATCAGAGGGCACCTAAAAACTCTCTGTGGATGGTTTAACCTCCCAACAAGGTAATGGTGTCAGCCTTCTGTTGATTTCACTCCGAGAGGATGTGCTTCAACTATCCATCCGGCTAAACTTTTAAGCCTCTAACAATGAAGCCAAGCATGAGACCTTGCTCACGGGCCTTCAAGTAGGAAAGTGAGTCAGTGCTTCTCGAGTCATCATCCACTCGAATTATCAGTTAACAGCACAGCAGTTGGAAGGATGTTTTGAAATAAAAAATGACCGACTAAAATGTTACGCTAAAGCTTTTGAAAAACTTATGTAGAGTTGATTCTCTAAGAAGTTAGTCTTCAGAAGATTCCTTGAACTGAGAATTAGTGAGCGAATGAATTGGCCAAAATGACTAGCTCACTACCCATGTGGACCTTGGATGATTTGGTTGGCCAAACTCTACTGATTGCTCAGATTGATCAGTCGCCGAGTAGGGAGGAACGTGCCAATTGGAGGATCCCTCTTATTCTCTTTCTCTAACAAGGCCCTTTGCTTGCCAATCCGAGCATGCTCGACTATAAGGAGATTGATTGTTTCACTTTGATCGGGGATAGCTTATGTAAAAGAGTTTTCTCTCGCACTCTACTCAAATGCCTAGACCCAGATGATACTGATTATGTTATGCAAGGAAATTCATCAAGGCAGCTGTGGAAATCATGTTGGGAGTTGGACACTCGGTCGGAAGGTTTTCCTGGATGGATACTTCTAGCTATCATTGCAAGCCGACACCATGCCTCGTCGCCACTTGCATCTATTGTCAAAAATACCAGTGCCTTATCAAGCACCCCACGGAGCTCATGAATACTTCAATTACTTTTCCCTTTTATCAGTAAGGGACGGATATAGTTGGTCCTTCTCCGATTGGGTCCAACCAAAAGAAGTTTCTCTTTGTAGTAGTTGATTACTTCTCTAGTTGGGTGGAGGCCAATCCTTGGACCGGATAATAGAAGATACAATCATCAAGTTCTTATAGAAGAATATCATTTGTCAGTATGGTCTCTCCCATAAATTTGTCTCTGACAATGATAGACAATTTCAGGGTTGCAAACTCAGAGAATGGTGTAGAGGATTCGACATTCAACAAGCCTTTAACTCAATCGCCTATCCTCAAAGCAATGGTCAATCTGAGCTAGTCAATCAGGAAATAGTCTATGGACTCAAGATTAAACTTGACCATGTCAGAGTGTTGAGGTCCTACCAGACACTTTTCGAGAACAAGTAGAATTACGCCCTTCCATTTGGTCTATGACGGACAGGTTGTTGTTCCAAATAGGGTAGGAGAGGAGTCCACTTGGCGAAGCTTCTATGACTAAGACAATCCGGACAAGCGGCATCTCGAACTTGATTTGATAAGTGAAACCAGGGAAAGAGCAGCTGCTCAACTTGTAGCCTACCGATAGACGATGCTCTAAACTTACAACAAAAAAATCATCCCCCACATTTTTCAAGTCGACGACTTAGTCTGGAAGAAAATCATGCTTGTCTGAGATTTGGACAAGTAGGAACCTCAATGGGGAGGACCTTACCGGATGATTCCAAGGGACAGCAACTGGACTGACAATGGAATGCCACTCACTTACAACACTGACGAGTCGAAGAAGTTTAAGTATCCTTTATGTATTTTCTCTACTAGGTATAAATACTTAATGCTTTTTCATCAATGTTAGAAGCTCAGGCTAGCATCTTGTCTCGAAGTCTATTTCCCCTAGTCTTGGACCAACTCCATCAGCAATTACCCTTTTCAGAGTCCAATCTCTCCTAATTATGATATAGTTACAGATCAAACTCATATATTCTCTGGTCTCAGACCAGCTCCATAAGCAATTGCTCTTATCTCTCCCAATTGGGGCATAGTCATGGATCGAGCCCCTATATTCTTCTAGTCTCGGACTAGCTCTATCAGTAATTGATTTTTTCAAGGTCCATTAATCTCTCTTAACTAGGATATAGTTACAGATCAAGCCCTTATATTCCCCCAATCTCGGACCCGCTTTATCAGTAATTGCCCTTTTTAGAATCTAATCTCTCTCAATTGGGACATAGTCATGGATCGAGCCCCTATATATTCCTCTGGTCTTGAACAAGCTCCATTTACAATTGCCATTTTCAAGTCTAAATATCTCTCGACTGGGGCATAGTCACGGATTGAGTTTAATTACTAGGGCTTAGTGCCCTTTGACTAGATTGCAAGTAGAGTGTTCTTCCCTATATTTGTAGGGTCTGAGACTTAGAAATATTTCGTGTAAAGTACCCCCAAGTGGTTGAGTCATAGTTTTGATGTGAGTTCAACACATATTAAGTTAGATCTTATGAATTTAAGTTGTGTGTCTAAGTATATAAGAACTTAGGAAAACACATAAACCTTCGAGATGGTAGAAGATGTAAGCAATCGTGATTGATGACATAGGAAGGAGTCGATGGGCTTGGGTAATCCGATGTACAAGGAGTTGCAGAAGAGTAATTCGGTAGAGCGAGAATGATACATGGAATGCATCCGATGAATGAGAAATTGGGAGGAAGACTGATTAAGGAGAGGAATAGAATTGAGTTGGGGTGAACTCAATTCTGGACGACAAGATGGTCACCCAAGCGAATGGAGAAGCAAATAGTCAAGTCCAAATGTTAATCGTTCCAAACGCCTGAGACATTTCCATGTGCACTGATTTTAGGCGCTTGGAACCTATCCATGCGCCAAGATACCTTCATCATGTATGTAGGAGCCATTGTTGAAATGGATGAGGGCAGTGTCTATGTCATTAAACTCTAGGCGATCGAATCACTTACAAACGCCCTGAATGTCAGGAGTAATCTAGAGCCGTTAGCAATCTATTATCAAAGTGGATTGAGTTTGACGAGTCTAGGCGTTTGAACTACTTCAATGTGCTCAAAAGATGGCACGCCAGCAAGCGGTCAGATCGAAGATGTAGGCTATATGATCCTACATTGAGACCCCTCGAAGGACGAGCACCGGTGAGTTGTACAGAATGTTGACAAAGTCGTCACGACCTAGAGGAAGAAAGGGATGAGTTGTCTTCTAGGTTGACCGAACTACTGGACCTTTGAGAGAAATCGAGGAGAGGAGACCGAAGGTGCCAGAATTGTTAAGATGTATACTAAAAGTCTTGCTTTTGTATAAGAACATCTACATTTTGAAAGAGAATCACAGAATCACAAGTTGCATGTTTATATTAGTATATGCACAAAATGTCTGATATTTTACATTGTAGATAATATTGTGTGTGGTGACGTACAGAAAATCATGTTATCATTCCCTTACAGAGTATAAGAAGAGGCTCACAACCAAGATAGAGTTGGACAAACCATCGGGATGGTTGTAGTGTAATTAGGTGTGGTTTGTCTTAATCATAGAATCACTTTGTGTATATTGAGCAGGACCAAAATAGAGGTCATCCAATTTATACTGACTTTATAATTGGATTAGACCTCGGATATATTATGGAGTACAATCTCTAAATTCTGATATAATAATAGGCACGTGTATTTAATTATTATTTCTTTGATTTACCAATGGGTGAGATTTATTCTATTAAATCGATAGACCCGGTAAGTTGGGAAATAAGATTATGTACATGGTGTGCCATTGATTATTGAGGGAATCCGTGTCCTGGTGAGTCGGGATGATGATACCCCCTTGATGAGCTCATAAGGTTCATCATGTTAAATCTTGTAAGTGGACTATGGTCCAACATGATGAAAAGGTTGAGTGGTACTAGTCAAGGATCAAAGAGGTTGATTAATTAAAATTGTCAGTAATTTAAATTAATCAACGGGCATTCGATATCTTAAACATGTGGGGATGGATGTACTCATAATAGGTGGAGCTCATATAAAAATATGGGGTTGGTGAGGAAGTTCAATGGGGATCCTTTAGTGGAATGAATCTCCATTAATGGATCAGATTTGGATCCATTAGCGGGCCAAGACCCAACTCCTCCTCATGGTCCCTATCATAGCCCTATATATACCCCATAAGAGTCATGAAACCAAGGCTAATGGATCATCCAACAACACAACCCAAAAACCCTAAAACCCCTCCCACATTCTCTCTCTTAGGGCAACTCTTACGCCGGGCATAGAGGAGGAAGAAGGAGGAGTATTCTTCGGTTTCCACCTCCATCAGCTCCTTCTCTTTGGCGTGGAGCCTCAACCAAGTCTGGGAGAGTTCGGCGAGAGGTAGAAGGAAGGGAGAGGACCCATCGACGGCAACCCTTTCTTGCGATTTTACGGCGGCACCAGCTGTGAGGGAGGGAATTCCAATTCCTTTCTTCTTCTTCTTCCCGGTTTCTTCTTCCTTCTTCATCACCACTTCTTCCTTGGCGTGTGCAAGCAAGGAGCAAGGGAAAAGGAGGTCGGTGGCCGGAAAACAGGGTTTCTTTAACCCTTGTTGGCGCCGGCGGCATTGAAGAAGGAGGCTAGGGTTTTCGGCGGGTTTTGGGAGGAAGAAGAAGCTTCTCTCTTCTTCTTCTTCCTTATTCTTTATCTTCCTAATCATCCTCACCTTAGGTCTCTTGTGGTTGGTGATCATTTGGCTTGGTGTGGTTGGTGGCGCAAGTGAAGGTGAGGAGGTGGCCGGCGTGTAAACCGTAGGTGCTAGGGTTTTAGTTGGCGGTTGGAAGAGGGTAGTAGACGGTGATCTTGGCAAGCCTTGGTGACTCCGGGTCTTGGTAGATCATCGCCCACACGACGTCCAATAAGGGAGGGTCATACGGTAGAGGACTGCGAGGTAAAAGACGAGGTATATCTCTCTTTGGCTCCTCTTCGTTTTCTTTATCATTTCATGTGATATTTTGTTATTGCATGTATATTAATTATCATGGTTTAATTAGTTGCTAATTAATATTGATAATTAATTATGTCATGGACCCCTAAGATAAATATAAAAATCGGTGATCCGCTCGTCATATTTTCCACGGTCGATCGATTAGGCGAGTTACAAGGCTCGATCTTTGAGATTGGCTAAGTTGTAACTCGAACCGATTGATACGATGATGAGACAGTCATTTGGGAGACGAGTCTCCATTCGGATTAAATTTTTAATCCGTAGACATGGAGAGGTCTCTCATGTTCGATCTCGTGTTCGCTTAGGAAACCCACCAAGTCATATCCATCAATTGGTATCAGAGCTGAGGTTTCCGATTTTGTGTGTTTAGGATTCGGTTACTTTTCTGCACATTATCATATATTTTATTTTTATTGAATAATATTTGGATGTGCGTAGGCTAACTTGTTGTTGCAGGCACTAGATTCCAACTATTATGGCATTAATAATGGTTGTATGTGATTGATTGTGCATTTCTATAATTAATTGAATCCTCGAGGTTGACGAGGTTAAATTAGGTATTCAATGTTTGTAATTAAATACGACACCTGTTTAGCCGAGCATTTGTTTACTTTCGATCTAGATTATATGAACATTCCTTTGTGGAGTATAGGTTCGATGGATGTAAATAAATAGCTAGTCATCTCGGCTCGGAGATCCCTTCATGGAAGGCTTGCGCATGGTGTAGGGAGGAGCAGACGAGGTGGCGACATGATTGGAGGCGCATTGGAGATCGAGGCTATGATAGTTGAAAAATCTAGGATTTTTCATGTTCAATATGTTGGTTTATGCGCTTGTTGTGTTTGTGCATGAAAATTCCTCAAAATTAAATAATTAAGTGGGAGAGGGACCCTAAGGGTCCCGTGGCCTCCATTATAATCTGACAAGTGATGCGAACAAGTCTGCGCGTCGGCTCTGAGTGTCTTCCTCCCCATCGGATGGGCTTGTTCTGTGGATCACTGGGTCAGAAAAGACTATAGAAAATTATTGAAGAGCGTGTGTACTTCCCCATCGGACGACACATAATCGGAAATAATTTTCTTAGTGTTGTGTAATGGTAAACACTTAGATGCAAATAATAGTATCCTCCCCATCGGAGTCACTGCTATTATCTGTAGAGCCAAAGAGGACCAATTATTAATTTTATTTGTTAAAAAGGTAGGTTGACAAGATAATAAAATTAATGGGTAAAACCTCCTCTTACAAATGTAGAATTCGTATACGTCCACACCATCGTGGCCATAATTTCATCTCGGGCGCCCTAGAGGCTATGGGGCGCCTCTATACGATCATAATTTCATCCATTTTAGCGAACTTGGCAATGCTGATAAGAATAGCCAGTTCAAAGTGCCCTAGACCCTCCAGGGCGCTTGGAACATCCAGGCGCTTGGCATCTAGGGCGCCTGGATGCATGGGGGCGCCTGTATTCATTCAGGCGCCCTAGATGCAGTTTCCAGGGCATTTTGTGTTTGCTTCCTTACATTGTCTCCAACTCTAGGTACCTGCAAGATACACAAACACAAGACAAACAAATATATAATCAAAGCCTTAATGATTGGTTCTGACTTTGGATTTCTCGCGAAACCCTAGGTTGAACCGACGCCTAGTGTTCCCTTCCCGGGGAACACGCCCTCGCCTACTCCTCTCAGGAGAAGTTTGCCAACCGGCTCCTCCGGTTGGACTTTTGCCCGATCTTCCGGATCAGGACTTCGGTGCCCAGTCTATGACCACGACTTATTGCCCAATTCCACGAACCAGGACTTCGTACCCAACCCTCAGTTAGGTCTTAGGTGTCCAGCCCTCGGTCATGACTTATTGCCCAATTCCATGAACTAGGACCTCGTGCCCAACCCTCGGTCAGGTCTTAGGTGCCCAGCCCTTGGCCAGAACTTATTGCCCAATTCCATGAACCAGGACTTCATGCCCAACCCTTGGTCAGGTCTTAGGTGTCTAGCCCTTGGCCAGGACTTAGTGCCCAATTCCTCGAACCAGGACTTATTGCCTAGGTTAACTAGGACTTTTCCTTACCTTGATCACTTTGACTAACCCTTACCTTGTCTAACACATATTGTTACTAACTTAAGCATATTGTTAAACAGCAAAACACTTAGGGAAGGACATCATTGATGTATCTTGCACCAACATTATTAACCTTTAGTAGGATTCAAAGGTTGATAGCCAATGGACCCTTGGGTTCATTGGTGGTGGAATACTTCCTAAATCTTTGAATATTGCTTGGAGGGTGGATGACCAAGAGGTCTTTCATGGCTAAGGGGTATAGAGCCAAAGGTATGTTAGAGTTGGTTCATTTTGATTAATGTAGGTCCTTAAGTCTATCCAGGATAGAGGTAGCCTTGAATATTTCAGCTATTCTATAGACAATTATTCAAAGGCAATGGTACATTTACTTGATATACCACAAGCCTAAATTCTTTGATTTGTTCAAAAAGTTCAAGACTGATGTGGAGAGACATCAAGGTAAAAGTATTTAGACACTACGATTGGATTGTGGTGGTAAGAACCTCTTGGGAGAGTATAGGACTTGCTTATCAGAGATTGGGATACAATCCCAATTGTCTGCACCGGATATACCCCAACAGAACGGTGCAACAAAATATGAAGGAAAAGTTCTCTTATGGAGTAGGTTAGGTTAATGATGAGCTGCTCTGGGTTGCCGGATTTGTTCTGGGGATATGCTCTAGATACGACAGCATACATACTTGATACCACCCAGGTTAGTACTCTCTACTCCCATAGAAATGTGGACTGAGCGGAAGCCTAGTCTAAGATATGTTCAGATTTGGGGTAGTTCAATACCTGTGCTGAAAGGAGATATTGATGAGTTGGATTCTAGTGTTCAAGTGCGCTTGCACGTAGACTATCCTAGAGGAACGAAAAGTAGTTTAATAGTCCTAAGGATAAGAGGGTGTTCGTTGGCATGAATGTCTGATTCTTAGAGAAGGACTATGCAATAAACCATAAACCCATGAGTAGAATTATTTTGAGTAATTAAAAAGGGGGCATTCTGACTTTAGTACCAACTGTACAAGAGGATATACCATGAGCCACTGCACCACGTGTCACAGAAGATACACAGGCAGCCCCTCGTCGTAGTGGGAGGGTTGTTAATCAACCTAAAGGATTCATGTTCTTGGGAGAGTCATCGGACTTGGTCCCTAGCGACCATGAATCAAGATCCATAGACCTATGATAAGGAACATCCACTTTGAAGAGATAATCCAGTCATATGGATTTATTCAAAGGACGGATGAGATTTGTGTATGTAAGAAAATGTGACAGAAATGTAGTGGTATTCTTGTATCATACGTAGATAATATTTTATTGGTTGGCAACAATGACAGAGTATTATCAGATGTAAGGGTATGGTTGTGCAAAAAATTGATATGAAGGACTTGGGAGTAATGAGATACATCCTTGGGAATCAAAAATCTAAGGGATCTCCAGAGAAGGATGATGTGCTTATCCCAAGCTTCATACAAAACTCTGTCCTAGCTCGTTTTAGTATGGAAACTTCTAAGAAAGGTTTTGTACTTTTCAGCTGTGGAGCTACTCTATCTAAGGAGATGTGTTTAGAACATCAAAGGAGATAGAGCAAGTAAAGGCGATTCCTTATGCATAGGCTAGAGGAAGTCTCATGTATGCTAAAAACGAGATCAGATATTTGTTATGTCATGGGCATGATTAGCAGATATTGGAATAACCCAGGTCAAGGGAATTGGATGGCGGTAAAAGCATATATTAGTGTCTGAGAAGGACTAAGGATTATATGTTGATTTACCGAGAAGACCAATCTCCTGTGGGTTATATGGATACAGATTTCCAATCAGATAGGGGCAAATATAAGTATTCCTCGGGATTTTGTATTTACTTTAGGAGGTAGAACCATTGTTTGGAAGAGTGTCGCGCAGCGGCTGCGTGGCGGACTCCACTATGGAAGCTGAATAAGTGGCAACCTCTGAGGCAACCAAAGGAAGCGATATGGTTCAGGAACCTCAAGATGGACTTCGATGTGATTCCTGGTTTGCTCAGGGCTATCACATTTTATTGTGATAAAAATGGTGCAGTTGCAAACTCGAATGATCCACAAGCCCATAAGGCGAGTAAACACATAGAGCACAAGTACCACCCTGATGAGGAATAGTTGTTATTGCCTAGATTACATCAGAGGAAAACCTAGGAATATCATTTCACTGAGGCCTTGGTAGCGAGAGCTTTTAGGCATGTGATGGATCAAGGGGTCAGATGTATGACATTTTGAAGATAGCAAAGTCTTTTAGTATAAGTGGGAGATTGTTAGGATGTATACTAAAAGTCTTGCTTTTGTATAAGAACATCTACATTTTGAAAGAGAATCACAGAATCACAAGTTGCATGTTTGTATTAGTATATGCACAAAATGTTTGATATTTTGCATTGTAGATAACATGGTGTGTGGTGATGCATAGAAGATCATGTTATCAGTCTCTTGCAGAGTATAAGAAGAGGCTCACAACCGAGATGGAGTTGGACAAACCATCTGGATGGTTGTAGTGTAATTAGGTGTGGTTTGTCTTAACCATAAAATTACACTAGTGCACTTTGTGTGTATTGAGCAGGACCAAAATAGAGGTCATCCAATTTATACTGACTTTATAATTAGAGTAGACCTCGAATATATTATGGAGTACAATCTCTAAATCCTGACATAATAACGGGCACGTGTATTTAATTATTATTTCTTTGATTTACCAATAGGCGAGATGTATTCTGTTAAATTGATAGTCCCGGTAAGTTGGGAAATAATATTATGTACATGGTGTGTCATTGATTATTAAGGGAATCCGTGTCTTGATGAGTCAGGATGATGACGCCCCCTTGATGAGCTCATAAGGTGTAAGATCGTTGACGTTGCTAGAGGGGGTGAATAGCACTTTTCCCGGTTCGTTCTTCCTACAATGGTTAGTGCGCAATCGGAATATACTAAAATAAAACTAACCAATGCTAACAATACCTATTTACATTGTTCGGAGATGAAGACTCCTACTCCATGACAATCTGTGAGGTGGACGATCCCTTGATCCTTCGGTGGATCACTCCCCGGATGCCCTCCGGCTAACTCGCGTAACTCCTTGTGGGTGGAGAAACCTCACCACTACCTTGAGTACACAACCTGAGCACTTAGACTACTAATGAGCTCTAACCAAGCTCATTTCGTCAAATCTCCCATCCCAAATCGAGTTCTCTTTAAATAGAACTCAAGCTGGAAAACACTCCACCAATCGACTGCTCCCAGGGCAGTCGACTGGTCCCACTGAAAATCGGTCATTGCAACCCCAACGTTCGAATTTTCAACCTCTTACCAGCCACCTACCAGTCGACTACTCTCAGGGTAGTCGACTGGTCTCGGGTCAGAAACCTTCTTTGAGTTTCTGTGTTTGCTGGCAGTCAACTGTTATATTCCCAGTTGACTGCCCAGCTTACAAACACACTCCTACTCACTCCGAAGACCCTCCTCCACGCGTGCCTTCATGTACACTCCCTTGGCTTACCCCTTAAAGTCTTCTTCCACCGGCTATAGTCCCTCGGATGTGCACACAAGCCTTCCCTGGGCTTGCCTCCATGCCACCCTTCATGTGTGCCCTTGAAGTCCACTTCCCAGCTCGCCCTTAGAGTCCTCCTCCCTCAGCTCTCGTCCCTTCATGACTCAGCTGACTCTTCACCAGCAGCCTTGACTATTGCCTTCGCGCCCTCTTCGTCTTCAACCCTCGTCCCTCGGATGCACACAAGCCTCCATCTTGTGTCCTTGTCATCCTTCACGTATGCCTCGAAGTTCACGCCCTTCGACTCATCATCCCTGCTATACCAACATCCCTCGAGTGCACACAAGCCTCCAGCTTGTCTCCATGCCACCCTTCACTGTACCGAAGCCATCCAACTAAGTCAATATGTGTAACCTGCACATCCTGCACACTCACATACACATATTAGATCACAAGGAAAATCCTAACTTAAACCCTTTGCCCAAATATCAAAACTCATGGTCACTCCGGACCATATATTGCCTCAACATAAGGTTCATCATGTTAAATCTTGCAAGTGGAATATGGTCCAAGATGATGAAAAGGTTGAGTGATACTAGTCAAGGATCAAAGAGGTTGATTAATTAAAATTGTCAGTAATTTAAATTAATCAACGAGCATTCGATATCTTAAACACGGGGGATGGATATACTCATAATAGGTGGAACTCATATGAAAATATGGGGTTGGTGAGGAAGTTCAATGGGGATCCTTTAGTGAAATGGATCTCCATTAATAGATCGGATTTGGATCCATTAGCAGGCTAAGACCCAACTCCTTCTCATGGTCCCTATCGTACCCCTATATATACCCCATAGGAGTCATGAAACCAAGGCTAATGGATCATCCAATAACACAACTCAAAAACCCTAAAACCCTGCCCATATTCTCTCTCCTAGGGCAACTCTTGCGCCGGGCATAGAGGAGGAAGAAGGAGGAGTATTCTTTGGTTTCCACCTCCATCAGCTCCTTCTCTTTGGCATGGAGCCTCAACCAGGTCTGGGAGAGTTTAGCGAGAGGGAGAAGGAAGGGAGAAGACCCGCCGGCGGCAACTCTTTCTTGCTGTTTTGTGGTGCCGGTGGTGAGGGAGGGAATTCGAATTCCTTTCTTCTTCTTCTTCCCGGTTTCTTCTTCCTTCTTCATCACCACTTCTTCCTTGGCGTGCGCAAGCAAGGAGCAAGGGAGAAAGGAGGTCGGTGGCCGGAAAATAGGACTGTTTTAACACTTGTTGGCGCCGGCGGCATTGAAGGAGGAGGCTAGGGTTTTCGACAGGTTTTGGGACAAAGAAGAAGCTTCTCTCTTCTTCTTCTTCCTTATTCTTCATCTTCCTAATTATCCTCACCTTAGCTCTCTTGTGGCCAGCGATCATTTGTCTTGGTGTGGCCGATGGCGCAAGTGAAGGTGGGGAGGTGGCCGACGTGTAAACCCTATGTGCTAGGGTTTTAGTTGGCGGTTGGAAGAGAGTAGAGGACGGTGATCTTGGCAAACCTTGGTGACTCCGCGTCTTGGTAGATCATCGCCCACACGACGCCTAAGAATGGAGGGTCATACGGTAGAAGACTGCGAGGTAAAAGACGAGGTATATCTTGTTGGTGCAAGTTGCATCAATGATGTTCCTCTTGAAGTGTTTTAATGTTTGACAATATACTTAAGTCAGTGATACACTAAATAGAAAAAGGGGAGTAAGAGAGAAGTAACCTTAGCTGAAGAAAAGTCCTAGTTGATCTAGGCATCGAAACCCTAAGTCCCAGCGAAGGGATGTTGGGCACCTAGCAAAGGGTTGCTAGGTATCGAAACCTTAAGACCTAGCGAAGGGCTGCTAGGCACCTAGCGAAGGGCTGCTAGGTATCATAACCCTAAGACCTAGCGAAGGGCTGCAAGGCACCTAGTGAAGGACTACTAGGCATAGAAGACCTAGCGCTGCTAGGCACCTAGCGAAGGGCTGCTAGGCATAGAAGACCTAGCGAAGGATTGCTAGGCACCAGGCAAAGGACCGCTTCGTAACAAAGACCTAGCGAAGGGCTGCTAGGCACCTGGCAAAGGACTGCTAGGAAATTAAGTCTTGGTCCAAGGGTCTGAGCAACTTAGCTGAGCGATGACTAAGGACAGGAGTAGAGACGGGTCAGGGTTCGGGCGTCTCGAGATCCGGAGTAATCGGAAGCTAAGTAAAAGTCCACCCGAAGGGCTGAGTGGCAACCGTCTCCTGAAAGGAGTAGGTGAAGGGCGAGTTCTCGAGGATGGGAACTTGTGCCGGTTCGACCTAGGGTTTCGTGCAAATCCGAAGTCCGAACCAAGTCCTTAAGATTATATGCATATATGCTTTGTGTTTGTGTATCTTGCAGGTAACAAGAACCGGAGACAAAGCAAGCCTTGCAGTGTTAATGCAGGGTGCTGCCCCAGTGTTGGGGGCGCCCCCATGCAACCAGGGCACCCCCAGCAAGGGGGGCGCCCCCAGGTGGTACTAAAACAGGAGGTTTCGTAAAGCAGGGTGACAGGTGTCAACCGGGGCGCCCGGAGCGTCCGGGGCACCCTGATTAGTAGCTGTTTTACTGTTTCGAAGCCAGAACACAGGATAAGCCTCCACGGGGGCGCCCGGAGCATCCGGGGCACCCTGGTCAAAGTTCTTATCACCTGCGGCGAGGTAGGCGCAAGGATAAGAGTTGACCGAGTCTTCCGGGGCGCCCCCAGCGTCCGGGGCGCCCCCAGGAGGCCTTTATAAGGGGCCTCGACCCCTCAGCTTCAGATACAACATTCCAGAGCGATTCTGATCATTCCGACCGACGACAACGCGCTAGAAACAAGGCTCTACGACCGGGAGGCTCCAGGAGGAAGTGCGCGGCACTTCGGAGGTCCAGATCGGCCAAGTTTCAGATTCTTGTTCGGTTTGCTTTTAGTTATTCCGTACTTAACTTTCAAATTATTATTGCTTGTAATTGTACACTGTAAGACGGGTTTTCTCCGCCTCCGGAAATTCTGGAAAGGAGACCAATAGTGGACTCACGCCGAGTACATAGGCCTTGGACGTACTGACCCTGGGGGGTCGGGAACCAAGTAAATAATCCCGCTGTGTCCTTGTTTTATTCGTTCTGTTTGTTTTCCGCTGCTACTAACCCTGAGTCCAGAACGAACTAAAGTTTTCTACGAAGTTTCCGCGAATAATTTCCATGATCGATATTCACCCCCCCCCTCTATCGACGGCACCGGTCCTACAAGTGGTATCAGAGCTGAGCCGCTCTTCACCGGACTAACCGCCGACGGAGCAAAGACGCCAGGAGTTGACGGGGAGCCCAGGGGTGAATCAGGTACATTTTTTTTAATGTCTAATTTTAAATCGCATATTTTTTGTTTCACGTGCAAGGAGAGAGGGCACTACAAAAATCAGTGCCCTACTCGTAAGATTCGGTCTACATCACCGGTGGCGAAGGAGGCACCAACCCCAGGAAACCGGAGGGACAAAAGCCATATCAGATGCTTCAAGTGCGAAAAATACGGGCATTTCAAAAATAAATGTCCAGCGAAGGTACGTAAGATTTACATTCCAAAAGTTGTACAATTTCCTGCACTATCCTTAGATAATTCAGTTAATTTCTTTGAAAAATTAAATTTATTGCATAGTAGATTAAAAATTTTGCATGATAAATTACAAAATGTGAATACAACTAAAATATCAGAAATTAATTGTTTAATTCAAAATATCAATTCAGAAATTTCTAATATTAATTCTGAAAATATTAATTCTGAAAATATTAATTCTGATAAAATTAATTATGATAATTTATCTGATTCTGATAATTTATCTGATAAAATTAATTCTGATAAAATTAATTATGATAATTTATCTAATTCTGATAATTTATCTGATAAAATTAATTCTGATAAAATTAATTCTGATAATCTTAATTCAGACAAAATTAATCCTAAGGATAATTCGGAATTCAAATTTGAAAATCCTAAGGATAAATCCGAATTCAAATTTGAATATCCTAAGGATAATTCAGAAATTAATTCTAAAAATCTTAAAGATAATCTAGAAATTAATGTTGAAAATATTGAAAATATATCTGAGGATAAGTTTGAAGACAAAATACTCCTAGATAATAATTTAATTATAGATAATATTAAAGATTATTACAAAACATTAATTAGTGGCCCAATTTACTCCACCTACTGTGAGGATATTAAAAAATTTAATCTTGAGGAGGAGATAGAATTTTCTAAGATAAAGGTCATAATCAATGAAAATTACAAAAATTCAAATAAATCAAAATTATTAGAAAAACTTGAAAAGAAAAATAAAGAAGAAGAAGAAATTTTCGAAATAATGAGAATGATGAATTTAAACCCATAATTATTAATTAATCATTATAACCTTAATCCAAATTAAATTCAAATTAATCCTAATTAAATTCGAATTTAATCCTAATTTAATCCTAATTAAATTCGAATTAAATCCTAATTTAATCCTAATTAAATTCGAATTAAAATTAAAGTAAATTAAATTAAAATTAAATTAAATTCAAACTAAAATTAAAACCAAATTAAATTAAAGTAAATTAAATTAAATTAAATTAAATTCAAATTAAATTCAAATTAAATTCAAATCAAATTTAATTAAATTAAATTAAATTCAAATTAAAATTAAATTAAATTCAAATTAAATTCAATTTAAATTCAAATCAAATTAAATTCAAATAAAATTAAATTCAAATTAAATTAAATTAAATTCAAATTAAATTAAATTCTATTCAAATTAAAATTAAATTAAATTAAATTAAATTCAAATTAAAATTAAATTAAATTAAATTAAAATTAAAATTAAAATTAAATTAAATTAAATTAAATTAAATTAAAATTAAAATTAAATTAAATTAAATTCAAATTAAAATTAAATTAAATTAAATTCAAATTAAAATTAAATTAAATTAAATTAAATTCAAATTAAAACTAAATTAAATTAAATTCAAATTAAAATTAAATTAAATTAAATTCAAATTAAAATTAAAATTAAATTAAATTAAATTCAAATTAAAATAAAATTAAATTAAATTTAAATTAAATTTAATTAAGATTTTAATTAAATCAACTAAATCAATTAATTCAAATAAAGCTAATCAATTCAATCTACTTCAAATATATTCAACTTTAATTGATTCAAACCAATTCAATCTTAATTGGTTTTCGAATTAACTTAACATCAATTGATTTCTAATTAATTCAACATCAATTAATTCTTAATTAACCTGAATTCAACTAAAAACTTAAACAACTTAAACTCAAGTTAAAATAAAATTTTACCCAAACTGTAACAATTAAAACTAATAACATTAAATATGTCAAAGTGGGTTGACATATTCGCGGGTTCACTCGACATGTATCAAATCGGGAATTTGATACATTTTAGAAACTTAAATAAAATTATTTGACTTGTTTGACTCATGCATAAATACCATGCCATGCATTTGCAATTTCTTTTAAATATATGACATGTCATTCATATTTAAATTTTATGCATATCTTAGAATGGCTATAGGAAAAGGATTAATTGAAACTTGATCAACCTAGTATTGGGTGGAGGTGAGATGATAGTACGTTAGGGAAGCCATCTTGGCGGAACTAGCCGAAGCTACCGATCCAAGACTCAAACTAGTTAGACCAGAATTTTTCAAAAAGTAATCTTGAAAATGAAATTTCATTAAAAGGCTTTGTCAAGGAAAGGGTGGATGATCCCATAAGGCTACGGCCAAAGAAGGCTTAGTGCCTCGCCAAGACCTGGAAGCCAATTTTTGAAATTCAAATTCAAGTTACTTCTTGTCAAATTCAAATCTAACACAAGCTTCAATTAAATCTTAGAGTTAATGAATTAAGAAAAATGATTCAAGCATCTCACAATACACTCATAAGGCAATCATGCTTGTTGTATTAATACATCTAAAATGGGTGAGATGTTAAGGACTAATAAATTGAAAAATATTTTTCAAAATTGTTTTTCAAAATCATTAGAATATTTTTCATAAAAATTTATTTTCAAAATAGTGCTTCAACATAATAATGTTTTTATGGAATTCATGTTTGACTGATTGAATATATACATTATATGTCTTCAAAAGTTATATCCTTTGAAAATTATTTGACTCACTCAATTAGACACAAGCCTCTTAGGACAACACTAAAGTTCATTAAGGCACATAGTTAGAGTCAAACGGTATTGGATGCAGGGGGAGTGTTTTGTTCTTTTTATTAAAATTATTTTTTGGATTATCGGTTCTTTGACTTTGATAAACCCTAAAGACACAGAGAAAAGGTCCACTTTATGATCTTCAAGGACTCCTAGGACGTGTCAAATTTAGGGGGAGTCTAACAAGTTTTAAATCAGTTTGAAAATTATTATTCTTTTGATCTGAATCAAACCTTAAGACTCAAAGGAAGAGTACTTATGGTCAACAAGCTTCCCGGGACTGGGTCAAGTTTAGGGGGAGGTCAAATTAAAAGACTTATTTTAATAACATGTTTTAATATTTTCAAAATCTAAGTCTTTCAAAATACGATTATTCTATTTGTTAAAATTTGTGTGACTTATGAAATTATTTTTATAATGTTTACTTGGGTTGGAGAATGTCCAGGACACTTAGGAAAATGTCCTTATAGTCAACAAGGTTTCCCAGGATAGTGTCAGACTGGAACATAAACCAAGTCAAGTAAAATATTGAGTCTTCAAAAGTTCACACATTTTTCTAATTGCACTAGCATATATTTTCAAAAGTATTATCATTTTTTTTCAAAATTCTGTTAATATTTACTTGAGTTTGAAAAATTTCCAGGACACTTAGGAAATTGTCCTTGCAGTTAACAAGGTTTCCTAGGATTGTGTCAGACTAGAAAAGAATCCTAGTCAAGTAAAATATGATGTTTCAAAAATTACTTATACTTTCCAAAGTCTCATCTTTGCCAAAAATAGTTAGTATTTGTAAAATATGCATAATATTTATATTTTCCAAAATAGCATTCTTTCAAAAGTTATGCACTTTCCAAAAGTACTTAATCATTCAAAAATTTAATGCATTTTTTTTTGTACTTATATTTTTCAAAAATTACATAATTTTTCAAAGTACTAGTACTTTTCAAAGCGCATAGCATCTTTCTCAATTTTTTTCAAAAAATTGCAATATATCTTTCAAAATACAATGCTTTCAAAATTTTGCACTAAGTATTTTCACAAAGAACCAAAGGTTTTCAATGTTGGTGCAAGTATTTTCTTTTGTTTTTTTTTTTTGATATATGACAAAGGGGGAGAGGTGTGTGCTTAAGTTAGAAATATTTTCCCCAAAGATAAAAAATGTAGTTTTAAAACTTATATCAATTTTTTCTTGTTTTTTTCCTAAGAATAGTGAGTAAGCCCCTTTAAACCAATCTAACTTAAGTTATTGTCAAACATCAAAAAGGGGGAGATTGTTGGTGCAAGTTGCATCAATGATGTTCCTCTTGAAGTGTTTTAATGTTTGACAATATACTTAAGTCAGTGATACACTAAATAGACAAAGGGGAGTAAGAGAGAAGTAACCTTAGCTGAAGAAAAGTCCTAGTTGATCTAGGCATCGAAACCCTAAGTCCCAGCGAAGGGATGCTGGGCACCTAGCAAAGGGTTGCTAGGTATCGAAACCTTAAGACCTAGCGAAGGGCTGCTAGGCACCTAGTGAAGGACTACTAGGCATAGAAGACCTAGCGAAGGGCTGCTAGGCACCTAGCGAAGGGCTGCTAGGCATAGAAGACCTAGCGAAGGATTGCTAGGCACCAGGCAAAGGACCGCTTCGTAACAAAGACCTAGCGAAGGGCTGCTAGGCACCTGGCGAAGGACTGCTAGGAAATTAAGTCTTGGTCCAAGGGTCTGAGCAACTTAGCTGAGCGATGACTAAGGACAGGAGTAGAGACGGGTCAGGGTTCGGGCGTCTCGAGATCCGGAGTAATCGGAAGCTAAGTAAAAGTTCACCCGAAGGGCTGAGTGGCAACCGTCTCCTGAAAGGAGTAGGTGAAGGGCGAGTTCTCGAGGATGGGAACTTGTGCCAGTTTGACCTAGGGTTTCGTACAAATCCGAAGTCCGAACCAAGTCCTTAAGATTATATGCATATATGCTTTGTGTTTGTGTATCTTGCAGGTAACAAGAACCGGAGACAAAGCAAGCCTTGCAGTGTTAATGCAGGGTGCTGCCCCAGTGTTGGGGGCGCCCCCAGTGTTGGGGGCGCCCCCATGCAACCAGGGCGCCCCCAGCAAGGGGGGCGCCCCCAGGTGGTACTAAAACAGGAGGTTTCGTAAAGCAGGGTGACAGGTGTCAACCGGGGCGCCTTGATTAGTAGCTGTTTTGCTGTTTCGAAGCCAGAACACAGGATAAGCCTCCATGGGGGCGCCCGGAGCATCCGGGGTGCCCTGGTCAAAGTTCTTATCACCTGCGGCGAGGTAGGCGCAAGGATAAGAGTTGACCGAGTCTTTCGGGGTGCCCCCAGCGTCCGGGGCGCCCCCAGGAGGCCTTTATAAGGGGCCTCGACCCCTCAGCTTCAGATACAACATTCCAGAGCGATTCTGATCATTCCAACCGACGACAACGCGCTAGAAACAAGGCTCTACGACCGGGAGGCTCCAGGAGGAAGTGCGCGGCACTTCGGAGGTCCAGATCGGCCAAGTTTCAGATTCTTGTTCGGTTTGCTTTTAGTTATTCCGTACTTAACTTTCAAATTATTATTGCTTGTAATTGTACACTGTAAGACGGGTTTTCTCCGCCTCCGGAAATTCTGGAAAAGAGACCAATAGTGGACTCACGCCGAGTACATAGGCCTTGGACGTACTGACCCTGGGGGGTCGGGAACCAAGTAAATAATCCCGCTGTGTCCTTGTTTTATTCGTTCTGTTTGTTTTCCGCTGCTACTAACCCTGAGTCCAGAACGAACTAAAGTTTTCTACGAAGTTTCCGCGAATAATTTCCACGATCGATATTCACCCCCCCCTCTATCGACGGCACCGGTCCTACATATCTCTCTTTGGCTCGACTTTGTTTTCTTTATCATTTCATGTGATATTTTGTTATTGCATGTGTATTAATTATCATGGTTTAATTAGTTGCTAATTAATATTGATAATGAATTATGTCATGGACCCCGAAAATAAACACAAAAAATTCACTCGTCGTCTTTTCCACGGTCAATCGGTTAGGCGAGTTACAAGGCTCGATCTTTGAGATTGGCTAAGTTATAACTCGAACCGATTGATACGATGACGAGACAGTCGTTTGGGAGACGGGTCTCCATTCGGATTAAATTTTTAATCCATAGACATGGAGAGGTCTCTCATGTTCGACCCCGTGTTCGCTTAGGAAACCCGCCAAGCCATATCCATCAAGAATGTCTCCAATCAATGGTGTCTGCAAGGCTACTCGAAGACAGAGAAAGATTGACGGAGCGTTAGAGGGGAGATTGGGTTATCTCGACCTAACTCTCCGATGCTCAAGTCAGGTTCTGACATTGTATATGAAACAATTAAACAATGTTAGATCGTTGACGGCTTACTAGAGGGGGGGTGAATAGCAACTTTCGATTTCTTCTACCTATACGTTAGCAAGCGCAAGCGGAAACAATAATAAAACAAATGAACAATGCTAACGCAAACCTATTTACGTGGTTCGGAGATGAAGCTCCTACTCCACGACAGTCCTTGAGGTGGATGATCCCTTGATCCTTCGGCGGATCACTCCCTGGATGCCCTCCGGCTAGCTCGTGTAGCTCCTTGTGGGTGGAGAAACCTCGCCACAAACCCGAACACACTTTCTGAGCACTAAGACTATTAATGAGCTCTAACCAAGCTCATTTCGTCAAAGGTTCCCAACCAAAATCGAGCTGCTTTAAATAGAACTCAAAGCTGGAAAACACCCTACCAGTCGACTGCTCCGAGGGTAGTCGACTGGTCCCACTGAAAATCGACCGTTGCAGCTCAACGTTCGAATTTTCAGCCAACACAACCAGTCACTACCAGTCGACTGCTCCCAAAGCAGTCGACTGCTCCCAAAGCAGTCGACTGGGCCAGGGTCTACAACCTTCTTTGAGTTTCTGTTCTTGCTGGCAGTCGACTGTTATATTCACAGTTGAGTGCCCAGCCTACAAAGACACTCTTCCTCACTCCGAAGACCCTCCTTCACGTGTGCCTTCAAGTACACTCCCTTGGCTTGCCTCTTGAAGTCCTCTTCCATCAGCTATCGTCTCTCGGATGCGCACGCAAACCCTCGGCTTGCCTCCATGCCACCCTTCACGTGTGCCCTTTAAAGTCCACTTCCCGGCTTGCCCTTGGAATCCTCTTCCATCGGCTCTTGTCCCTTCATGACTCAGCTAACTCTTCACCAGCAGCTTTGACTGTTGCCTTCACGCCCTCTTCATCTTCGGCTCCCGTCTCTCGGATGCACACAAGCCTCCAGCTGGCCTCCATGCCATCCTTCACGCATGCCTCGAAGTCCGTGCCCCTCGGTTCATTGTCCCTGCTATCCATAGTCCCTCAGGTGCGCACACAAGCCCGCGGCTTGTCTCCATGCCACCCTTCACCATACCGAAGCCGTACAGCTAAGTCAATATGTATCACCTGCACACCCTGCACACTCCAATACACATATTAGAACACAAAGTAAACCTAACTTAAACCCTTTTCTCAAACATCAAAACACATGGTCACTCCAGACCATAGATTGCCTCAACAATCTCCCCCTTTTTGATGTTTGGCAATACGTTTAAGTTAGGGAAAATAAATAGCAATAATAATGCTAAACAACCATTTGTACTTACGTTGCCAAGACTCTATCTTGGACTTACACCGCCAATGCATATGCAATGCAAACAATCATGCACGGATCCTATCCCAAGGCATCCCACACCTAACCCTCCCAAAAGTTAGGACTTTTACCAAAACGGGCTTTTTAAAACTTATCCCAAGGCTCCCCTACATTGGACTTGCAAAGGCTTTTTAAGAACCTCTCCAAGGTTCCCCTTACGCCAAGAATGGAGCAACAATGCTCCCCCTTTACCTAAGCTCCCCCTAAACCTAGGGTTTCTTGAAAAGGCTTGTTTGGTTTCCCAAATTAAACCCAACACTTCTCCCTCTTTGCCTAACATCAAAAAGACTCCAACAATTTCCCCATTATTGGATTTTTTAGCCTCTAATGATCCTAAACACAGTGTACTAGCCCCACATACACTTGTTTTACATTATTTGGACACTTTCCTCCTGCTGAAACCCAACTCAACCCGGATCAGTCGACTGCCTCTAGGAGCAGTCGACTGGTACGCTGAAATACTCAATTTCAGCTTTCTGAATCAAAATTCAGAAATGAACCAGAAATTTCACAAATCTTCAAAAATTTTCAAATTTTGTGGAAAGGTTTGTGGTACCCATACCTACTTAGGAAAAATACATTCAAAAATGTATCTATCACCATTCTCAAGTTTGATACAAAATCCAAAACTACCTAATTAGTTCGATGAAACCTTGACTTAAAGTCCTAGTTTTGGTTTCCTCTTGATGTCTTTGCCCATACCAATCCACAATGCATCCTTAGCATTGATTTATATGGCATTTATACATCAAAAATCACCTTTCATGCTTTATAACCCCAATGTCATCTTTTCATGCATGAAACTCAAAATTATCGTGTCAAACCCCAAGAATTGAGACTCAAGTCCGTCTACAATTCTTTTGGCACACTCCATGGTCCATCTAGACCTCTAAGAGAACACCTCCAGAGATCCATTCACTATATATCCCAAAAGCTCCTAGAGCTTCCCCTTGAGCTCTTAACCCTAGCCACCTCCCTAGGTGACTCAACCAACACTAGACCACACCGGTGTTCCCCTGGTGACACTTGACCTACAAAGTTTACCTTCTTAACCTTAGATACATTGTCCTTGGTTAAGTCCGTTTTCTTTCCTTTTGATGGCATCCCCTTGCCATTCTTGGACTTCTCCTTCTTGCCATAATTATATGCTATCCTAGCATACTTCTTTCCATTGGCATTGGAGACCTTAGATCGGTATCCCAACCCCGATCTATCATTGTTGGGGGTTAGACTACTCAACATCATATCTAAACCCTTAGATCCAACCGTGAATCATTCTAGGGTTTTCTCCAACTTATCAAGTCTTGCCCTCAAGGCTTGATTTTCCCTTTCTAGGCTTTTAACTCTAGAATCCACATGTCCACCTTGGACATCCCTAGACCTACCCACCTTTCTAGGCATATGTTGTTGGATCGAGAGAAACGATAGAGGGGGGGGGTGAATATCGTTAAACGTTCGGATTGCAAAAGAGAATGCGTAGCGGAAGATTAAAAACAAAAACACGCAAACAACAAGTTTTTTACTTGGTTCGGAGCCTAGGTCGACTCCTACTCCAAGGCCCACGGTCGCTGATCGTTTACTGCGGGCAATACTATAATAGCGCAAAATCAATTACAGAAATAGAATTACAGTTCAAGTGCAGTACTGAAATTAAACTCTTCTTTTTACCGACGTCCGGTGTAGATTACTTTTTCTGGAGCAGTAGGACGTCGTCGGCGCTTGTATCTTGAGTCAGGAGGTTGCCGGAGCAGCGTGCGGAAGTAGAAGAGCGTGAATGCGTTCGAGAACTTGGATATTCTAAAGCCTTGGCGTTGGGTGCTATTTATAGCACCTCGGGGCGCCCTGGACGTCGGGGGCGCCCCCCCCCCCCCACGTGTCACGTGATTCGAGCATCGCTCGGTCAACCTCTATCCCACTCGAATAGGGCTGAGGTTTGACACTGGGGGCGCCCGGGACGCTGGGGGCGCCCTGTTTGACTCCTTCAGCGCGGGCTTCTCGGCTGGATAAGGGTAATCGGCTTCGCTGGCTTAGGCGCTGGGCGCCCTGGGCACTAGGGGCGCCCTGGGCGTCCTGGGCGCTGGGGGTGCCCTGGGCACTGAGGGCGCCCCGGTCAGTAAGCAGCTGAAGCACTTGTTGCTTCGCTTGTTTTGTGTTGGCCTTGGGGGCGCCCAGGACACTGAGGGCGCCCTGCACAGCTACTTGCCTCTCTCCTTTGGGCATTCTGAGCTGCAGACACACGTTCCTTCGGTCCTGCATCCAGGGTTAGTCCAAAACTATATGAAGCAATAGAGTATTATGTTTATACAGCCTTAGCTGTCTTGGTTTTGACTTTGGGTCTCCAAAATGGAACCCTAGGTCGAACCGACGCCTACTGTTCCCTCTCGATGGGGAACGCGTCCTCACCTACTCCTCTCGGGAGAATGTACCTGATGCCAACCGGCTCCTCCGGTTGGACTTTTGCCTAGCGGTCCTTTGCCAGGTCTTGGATACTAAGTTGTCCTTCGCCCGGTGCCTAGCAGTCCTTCGCCAGGTCTTCAGTCCCAAGCTATCCTTCGCCTGGTGCCTAGCTGTCCTTCGCTAGGGCTTTGTACCCTGGCATTCCTTCACCAGTGCCTAGCAGTCCTTCGCTAGGGCTTTGTACTCTGGCATTCCTTCGCCAGTGCCTAGCAGTCCTTCGCTAGGACTTTGTACCCTGGCATTCCTTCGCCAGTGCCTAGCAGTCCTTCGCTAGGACTTTTCCTGCACACTTGAGTAACATGTTAGATAATATTTATACCTTAACTTTTGAGCCCTGTTGCCATTATCAAAACTCAGGTTCGACTTGGGTGCTTCCTGCACCAACAATCTCCCCCATTTTGATTTATGGCAACCCTGGTTCAAAAAGTTAAGTTAATCAAAGCATAAAAAAAATTACCTTTTGTTCCCTCCCCCTGGAAGGAATCTCCCCCTAGATTTTTCAAAAATTCATGGGGTTTTTGAAAATAGATTCTAAGTCTGAAGATGGTTTTAACTTAAAAAATTTTAAGCTTTGAAGCTATATTTTCCAAAAATGATTTTCGTGGTGTACTTTGGAAAACAGATTTAGCCACTTTGACAAATTTTGAAAATTTTAAGAAGGATTTTAAAAACTTAAGTTTTGAGTACTGAAGAAAAAAAATTTGACGCCTTAAGTTTAAAGTACTCAAAAGTTTTGAAAATTTTAAGTTTTTAGAGTACTTAGTGAAGTTTGAAAAAACTTAGAAAAGTTTTTAAAAGCTTTAAGTCTTTAGAAAAGTTTTGAAAAATTTAAGTGTTTAGAAAAGTTAAGTGCTTAGAAAAATTTTGAAAAACTTTAAGTACTTAGAAAATTTTTGAAAAACTTAAGTACTTAGAAAATTTTTGACAAACTTAAGTACTTTGAAAATTTTGAAGAACTTAAGCACTTTGAAAATTTTGAAAAACTTAAGTACTTTGAAAATTTTGAAAAACTTAAGTACTTTGAAAATTTTGAAAAACTTAAGTACTTTTTGAATAAGGGATAGAGTTTAAAATTTTGAGATTTAGGGAAAAAATTTTAAACTCTCTCATTTCCTATCTCTCCCCCTTTGCCATATATCAAAAACAAATATATAGCAGAAATAAGATAATTAAATTGCATAAGGGATAATAGTAGCTGCAAAATTTACTGTACTGAACCAATTCATGATAAGAGTTAAATCAAATCAGTTTCAATTTTGTCTTTTAGGGATCTGTCTAACCCAATTAGCTACTTACTAACTGTTATAACAAGTAGTTTTCACTAGGGTTAGTCAAGTTAAGTGTTCTTATTCAAATTAGATTTTCTAAGCTTGACACTTAACTTGATTACTGTGTAATTTGTATTTAGTGCCCCAATTACTGCAGATGCACTGATCTACATCTTGAAATAAGGCAAAGACTTAAGCATCTCAACCCTTTCTAAGTTATCAATCAAAAGTACCCTAAGGTGCTTGTGAGATGCTGACTTCTAAATCTATAGGTGCATGCAGTTCTAGGGTTAGGGCCTAGGCTAAGTCCATTTTCGAAAAAGCCCTAGTTTTGAAAAGGGGGTTTTGAAATAAAACTAAGTCAAAAAAAAATATGCAAAAAAAAAACAAAAAAAACTGATTTTGATATTAAGTAAAACAGTTTTTCAAATTCTTTTAGAAATAGATTTTTAAATCAAGTAAAGCAGTAAGAAAATAAAAAAATTGTAAACCTATTCTGTTGGATCGAGAAGCCCGATAGAGGGGGGGGTGAATATCGGAAAATTTTCGGATTCGTATAAGAATAGGTACGCAGCGGAAATTAACGAAAAGACACAGAGACGCAATCGATTTACTTGGTTCGGAGCCTGTGTCGACTCCTACTCCAAGGCCCACGGTCGTTGACCGTTTACATTGGGCAATTCTATATTTGGCGCAAATAAGTTACACAATATGATTTACAAAATCAAGTGCAATAAAATATTAATTAAAGAAATACGCTCTTCTTTTTACCGACGTCCGGAGTAGGTCGACTCTTTCGGGGCAGCAGGACGTCGTCGGCTCGAGGTGAAGCATTTCCGGAGCAAGGCGCGAGCGTAGAAGAACTTTGAGACGTTGGAAGAAGTGATATCTTGAAGCCTTGGTCGAAGGTCCCTTATATAGGGCTTGGGGGCGCCCGGGATGTCGGGGGCGCCCCCCATGTGGCGTTTGATCCGGTTGTAGCTTGGTCGCCGTCTGATCCCCTTATCCTCGGGATCCGCTTTGACCGGGGCGCCCGCAGCGCTCGGGGCGCCCGGATTGACCGGGTCAAACTCTATCCTTTGGCTTTGCTTGGCTTCGAGGGGTTCGGGTTTGATGTATGTGCATGGGGGCGCCCGGGACGCTGGGGGCGCCCGGGAGCACGGGGGCGCCCCGAATATGAACTGTCGAAGCCACTTTGCATTTGTTATGTTTGGTGTTCACCTTGGGGGCGCCCGGGACACTCCGGGCGCCCTGGTCAGCAGTTGCCTCACTCCTTTGAGGCACTCTGAGCTGCAGACTCACGTTCCTTCGGTCCTGCATCCAGGGTTAGTCCAAAACACAATAACATAATAAATTATTAGATTTATACAGCCTTAGCTGTCTTGGTTCTGACTTTGGTCTCCAAAATGGAGTCCTAGGTCGAACCGACGCCTACTGTTCCCTCGACGGGGAACGCGTCCTCACCTACTCCTCTCGGGAGAATTTACCTGATGCCAATCGCTCCTTTGGTTGGACTTTTGCCTGACGGTCCTTTGTCAGGGCTTGGATGCCGAGCTGTCCTTCGCCCGGTGCCTAGCATTCCTTCGCTAGGGTTTTAGTCCCAGGCTGTCCTTCGCCTGGAGCCTAGCAGTCCTTCGCTAGGACTTTCTTTCCTGGCATTCCTTTGCCAGTGCCTAGCAGTCCTCGCTAGGGCTTTTCCTGCACACATGATTAACTTGTTAGAAAACAAGAAAGACTTAACTTTTGACCTATGTTGCCATTATCAAAACACAGGTTTGACTTAGGTGCATTCTGCACCAACAATCTCCCCCTTTTTGATTTATGGCAACCCTAGTTCAAAAAGTTAAGTTTAAGCAACAAAGAAAAAAAGTTTTTTTCCCTCCCCCTAGAAGGAATCTCCACCTAAATTTTTCAAAAATTCGTGGGGTTTTTTAAAGATTTTACTTGTACTTTGAAAACTTAAGTTTTAGGTACTTATAAGTAACTTAAAAGTACATAGTAGAGTTTTTAAAGCATAATTTGAGTACTTACAAAAAAAAAATTTCTTAAGTTTTAAAGTACTCAAAATGTTAGCTTAGTAGTTTTTTTTTTTGGAACACTTTAGTACTTAACAAAAAAACTTTAGCTTTAGAGTAATAGCTTAAGTAGAAACCTTTTGAAAGGCTAGAGTTTTTTTTGCAAAATTTGAAAGCTTAAAAAAAAATTTTGAAGCTTGAGTACTTTGCAAAATTTTGAAAGCTTAAGTATTTTTCAAAAAAATTTGAATAAGTAAAACTTTTTTAAAGCAACCTTTTTGACTAAAGGATAGAGTATAGAAAAATTTTAAAAAATTTGAAAATTTTACTTTACTTTCTCCTTTCCTATCTCTCCCCCTTTGCCATATATCAAAACAAATAAGAATAGCATGGATAAACGAAATAAATAAGAGTTTGCTATACTTAACCAGTTTGATTTTCACTAAATCAATCAATTTTTGTCTATAGGGACCTGTCTAACCCAATTAGCTACTTACTAACTGTTATATACAGTAGTTTTTGCTAGGTTTAGTCAAGTTAAGTGTTTCTGTTCAAGTTAGATTTTCTAATCTTGACACTTAACTTGATTGCTGTATAAGTTGTATTTAGTGCCCCAATTTCTGCAGATGCACTGACTTAAAGCATCTTGAATTGAGGCAAAGACCTAAGCATCTCAACCCTTTCTAGGTTATCAATCAAAAGTATCCTTAGGTGCTTGTGAGATGCTGGCTTCTAAGTCTATAGGTGCATGCAGTTCTAGGGTTAAAGCCTAGGCTAAGTCCATTTTCGAAAAAGCCCTAGTTTTGAAGGGGGTAGCTTTAAAATTAATATAAAACTAAGTCGAAAAGATTTTAAAATTGATTTTTGAAATAAAGCTAAGTTGAAAATGAAAGCTGATTTTGAAATTTAAATAAAACAGTTTTTCAAAAATAGAAAATTTTAGAAAACTTATTTTTGAAATCAAGTAGAGTAAAAACAATTGAGTTAAACTATTCTACTGAACACAATCCTAACTAATTAACAAGAAACCAATAATCATAAACTAGTCATCATAAAATAAAAGCAGGTACTCTAGGTTCAACATAGTCAACAGTCAAGCATAAGTCAACCATAAGTCAACCCTACTGAGTAGGGATAGTCAAATAGGTACAATGATAAGTCAATCTAAGACGAAGGACCGGGATGATCGGACGGGCCAGGCTGCCATGCATCAAATCGTGCCATCATCTCTAGATACTGTGCATCTCTGGCCTCCCGCTCAGCTCTAAGGGCGCTCATATACTCGGTGTAGTAGCCCCGATTTGTCTCCAAGTCTTCGGCATGATTGGCTTCGATTTCCTCTCGGAGGCTTTGGATCTGTGTTTCCAAATGTGTCACTCTCTGGTAGAGTGTCGGTGGAGCGGGCTCGTCGACGTGTGCTCGGACGGCTGCAGGTATGTCTCCAACATCGACCTCAACCTCCTCATCTGAATCGACTCGAGCTCCGGCCTGGTGTCGTCTCCAGCTCAGAACCCCGGTGGCCGATACCTCTAGACCGGCTAATGAGAAGTTCCTAAACCCTATCTCGTCAAAGTCAGTCATAGCGGTGATTTCACCAATGGTAATGTCCCGCCCGTGGTGATGTAGAAGGGAAGTAATGATGTGGTAATATGGTGTGCGCACTCGTCCCTGGGTCGTGACACTGGACGCATGCAGAATGGTATGAAACATATGGAGTCCAATGTCTAGGTCAAGGTGATGGACTAGTGCATAAAGAAGGAAAGCATGAAAGGGTCGCATAGTCCCTAGGTCTCTGGTAGAGAGTGGTAGGATACAGCGGACCAGAACTCTATATAAGGCATAGTTCTGAGCCTGAAGTTCTACAGCTTGGAAGCGTCTATTTTCGGGAAGGTCTGCCCTATAGAAATAGTTGTGGATAGTGTCTAGGGTGATGTCTGAGTAGGGAGGATCAAATGGGGGGTTCCTAGGAGGATAGCAGCAAAATGTGGACTGAGAAGGTCGCAGTCCTAGGAAGCGGTTCAACAGGGTAGGGGTTATAGATAGAGGAATCCCTTGGACAGTAGTATGAAACATAAGATTATCTTGTCGAATAATATTATTGTAAAATTCTGCGCATAAAGATTCATTAATGGTATGCGTGCAGAAGACAAGATTGTCCAATTGATAGAAGTTGATGATGTTCATGGCGACAGGGCATGATTGGGTAAAAAAGTGCCTATTGAGATAACTCGTTTTAATAGGCTTGTAGATTGTTTGTGCGAACCTATTACATAACTCTAGATTAGGAAATCTAGGGTCGGGACTAGGTTGGGCACCGGGGTTGGCCGGATTTGGTCGGCGTCTTCTAAGTTAAGAGAGTTTAAAGAATGAATAAAGATATTGCATGGAATAAATTTAAATGCAATAAAATTACTAATCATACCGGACGGCTCGAGGAGGCATAGTTGAGAGAGAGGACTTGCAAGGTCTTCTTGAAGAGTAAGAAGTGGAGAAGAAGGTTGGTTTTGGTGTGGGAAGTGAAGGAGTTTCGGATGCCTTTTATAGGCAATTTCATGGGGGCGCCCGGGAGCTTCCGGGCGCCCTGGTCAGGGCTGCTGCCAAAGGCAGTTTAAAGGACTGGTTGGGGGCGCCCGGGACAGTCCGGGCGCCCTCAACAGGTTGCTTTGCAGGTTTGACTGCATTGGAGGTGATGGGGGCGCCCGCGTGGTTTCGGGCGCCCTGGTCAAGGGCAAGACAGCTTTTCTGTCTCGAGGAATGAAAAAGTAAAGGGGGGGCGCCCGTGTGGTCCCGGGCGCCCTCTCAAGGGTATGTGGAGACAAAAATTTGTCTTGTCATTGTTTAACTATGGTTTAATCAATTTGACCATGGTTGGGATTGATTTTGACTGTTTTGACCATAGTTGGGCAAGGTTGACCATGGTTTGACCATGTTGACTGTGTTGACCATGGTTGGACCAAGGTTGACCATGGTTTGACCAAGGTTGACCATGATTTGACCAAGGTTGACCATGGTTTGACCAAGGTTTGACAAATAAAAGATTATACAAAAAAAATTATTTGAGTCTTAATTCTACTGTCTCACTTAAATCTTAGGGTTTTCAATCACGTTAACCTTATAGGTTTCATGAGACAGGTTTTGATTTGAAGTTGAAAAGTTTGATTAATTTTGAAAACAATTAAATTTATGTTTAAATCTATAAATAACTGAAATTTTGTGTTAGATTCGAATTTGACAAAAATTAATTTGAATTTGAAATTCAAAAATTGGCTTCCAGGTCTTGGCGAGGCACTAGGCCTTCTTTGGCCGATGCCTTATGGGATCATCCACCCTTTCCTTGACAAAGCCTTTTAATGAAATTTCATTTTCAAAATCAATTTCTGAAAAATTTCTGGTCTAACTAGTTTGGGTTTTGGATCGGTAGCTTCGGTCAGTTCCGCCAGTCTAAAGAGACCAAGTGAACTTGATCTTATTAGAATTGGTTTCCCCAACGTACTATCATCTCACCTCTACCCAATACTATGTTGTCAAATTTCAGCTAAGTTTGTTCAGTTCTTAACTAACCTAAGTCTAAGCATGGTATATTGCAGAAATTAAATAAACAATCAAACAATCAATTTAAATCAATAATGACAAGTTTATCTAATAATAAAAATGGTTTTCAGTTTGGCTCCCCCTGGACTAAAGCCACGGTGATGGTTAGGCAAGATGTGAATCTTGTCCTTGGGGATCCAATACTGATTTGATCCAGTTGGTTTGTTCAGGCATAGTTTAGGTACCCATGCCTGAATTTTGCCTCTGGACTGATTCAGTACAGCCAAATATGATCTTTGTCGGGATTTGGTTCGGTAGCCAAGTCCGGATCTATTTAGAACTGATTTCTGTTTTCCAAGAATCATGTCAAGATTTTTGGAACCAGAAGTGAATCGTTCTAAGGCTGATCTAAGATCCTTATCCTGAGTTTTCAGGGAAGAGTTTTCCTTTTCAAGTTTTTCAACTTGAGTAGGAGTTCCTTCCTGAACCTTCTCGGTTAAGGGTTTAGAGTCAGCTCCCTCTTTCAGGAGTTTTACTTCCTGTCGGAGGGTTTCGACCCGGAGTTTGGCTTTTGCCAAATCACGAGAAAGAAAAGAAATCAATTCAGTTAACTGTAATCTATTAAAACCAGTTACCTTAATTTCTCCGTCTTCTGTGAAGGTCAGCTCGCCGTCCTCTTGTTCTGATTCTGACTCTGTCTCGACTTTATCTGAGGCGGTCAGAGCTAGGAGGTTGGACTGGGGTGCCTCTTCTTCTTCTTCTGAGGAAGACTCGTCCCAGGTTGCTTGGAGCGCCTTCTTTCTTCTCGGCTTTTTAGTCTCCTTTAGGTTAGGGCACTCTGACTTGTAGTGGCCCTTTTTCTTGCACTCGTAGCAGGTCACATTGGGCTTGTTTGCTGGTTCAGTTGGTTCGTCCTTTCTTCGGCCGATTTTTCGTTTGTTGGTTCGGTTCTTCAGCTCCTTGTAGTAGCTTCGAGCGAGCCGGACCAGCTTAGTTTGATCTTTATCTTCTTCTTCTGAACCTGAGTCTGAGTTAGATTCGGTTTCAGGTTCAGGCTTCTTCTTTGTTGTTCTTCCAGTCTTGCCTGCAAGAAAAGCAATACCTTTCTCAACCATATTGGTGTTAGTTTGTTCGTGCAGTTCTAGTTCAGAAAATAATTCGTCTAATTTTATTTTAGAAAGATCCCTAGAGACCTTGTATGCATCTACTATAGATGCCCACAAGGTGTTTCTAGGGAAGGCGTTTAGAGCATACCTTATTAGGTCACGGTTTTCGACCTTGTGACCTATTGTGTGAAGACCGTTCATTACCTCTTGGATCCGTGCGTGGAGTTGGGCTGCTGATTCATTGTCCGCCATCTTGATAGTGTATAATTTGTTTAGTAGCAGATCCCGCTTGCTGATCCGAGTATCTGAAGTCCCTTCGTGCAGCTCGATCAGTTTTGTCCATAGCTCCTTTGCACTATTGAAGGGGCCCACGCGGTTCAGCTCTTCTTTTGTCAGCCCGCATTGTAGGGTTTGCGTTGCTTTTGCGTCGGCTTCTATCTTGCGCTTTAGAGTGTTATCCCACTCCGAGTAGCTTTGTGGAAGTCCTTCTGCATTTCGGGGGATCTCCAGACCGGACTGGATAATGATCCACATGTCCACCTGAGTTTTTAGGTGGACCTCCATGCGACTTTTCCAGTAGGAAAAGTCTTCTCCACTGAAGAGTGGAGGTCTAGCGGTGCTGAATCCCTCTTGCATAGACATTTGTTCTGAAAAAGAAAAGCTAAAAGAGATTTGCCAAGACTTGGTCTTGGATTAGCAGTGCTGGATAAATTAAAGACAAGGGGTGTTGCACCAACCTTGCCAAAGAAAACGAATGAAATTTTTTCTTCGAAAAATTCGTAAGATAAAGAAAATAAAATGATAAAGTTAAAAAGAAATCCGAAAAGAAATTTTCAAACTGGTGGTTGCACCAAGTTTGAATTCCCCGCTCTGATACCACTTGTTGGATCGAGAAGCCCGATAGAGGGGGAGGGTGAATATCGGAAAATTTTCGGATTCGTATAAGAATAGGTACGCAGCGGAAATTAACGAAAAGACACAGAGACGCAATCGATTTACTTGGTTCGGAGCCTGTGTCGACTCCTACTCCAAGGCCCACGGTCGTTGACCGTTTACTTTGGGCAATTCTATATTTGGTGCAAATAAGTTACACAATATGATTTACAAAATCAAGTGCAATAAAATATTAATTAAAGAAATACGCTCTTCTTTTTACCGACGTCCAGAGTAAGTCGACTCTTTCGGGGCAGCAGGACGTCGTCGGCTCGAGGTGAAGCATTTCCGGAGCAAGGCGCGAGCGTAGAAGAACTTTGAGACGTTGGAAGAAGTGATATCTTGAAGCCTTGGTCGAAGGTCCCTTATATAGGGCCTGGGGGCGCCCGGGATGTCGGGGGCGCCCCCCACGTGGCGTTTGATCCGGTTGTAGCTTGGTCGCCGTCTGATCCCCTTATCCTCGGGATCCGCTTTGACCGGGGCGCCCGCAGCGCTCGGGGCGCCCGGATTGACCGGGTCAAACTCTATCCTTTGGCTTTGCTTGGCTTCGAGGGGTTCGGGTTCGATGTATGCGCATGGGGGCGCCCGGGACGCTGGGGGCGCCCGGGAGCACGGGGGCGCCCCGAATATGAACTGTCGAAGCCACTTTGCATTTGTTGTGTTTGGTGTTCACCTTGGGGGCGCCCGGGACACTCCGGGCGCCCTGGTCAGCAGTTGCCTCACTCCTTTGAGGCACTCTGAGCTGCAGACTCACATTCCTTCGGTCCTGCATCCAGGGTTAGTCCAAAACACAATAACATAATAAATTATTAGATTTATACAGCCTTAGCTGTCTTGGTTCTGACTTTGGTCTCCAAAATGGAGTCCTAGGTCGAACCGACGCCTACTGTTCCCTCGACGGGGAACGCATCCTCACCTACTCCTCTCGGGAGAATTTACCTGATGCCAATCGCTCCTTTGGTTGGACTTTTGCCTGACGGTCCTTTGTCAGGGCTTGGATGCCGAGCTGTCCTTCGCCCGGTGCCTAGCATTCCTTCGCTAGGGTTTTAGTCCCAGGCTGTCCTTCGCCTGGAGCCTAGCAGTCCTTCGCTAGGACTTTCTTTCCTGGCATTCCTTTGCCAGTGCCTAGCAGTCCTTCGCTAGGGCTTTTCCTGCACACTTGATTAACTTGTTAGAAAACAAGAAAGACTTAACTTTTGACCTATGTTGCCATTATCAAAACACAGATTTGACTTAGGTGCATTCTGCACCAACATATTCTACCAAGCATAGTAAAGATCAGATATTCAAGTCAAATAAGTAGTCAAACCTAATAGGTTAACTGGTCAAACAGAGGTCTAGTAGAGTCAATTTTTAGTTACTTAGTACAATGCTGAAATAGTCTAACTCTGAAGAAGGGCCAGGGTGGTCAGATGAGCCAAGCTGCCATGATCGAAATAGTGCCATCATCTCAATGTATCGTGCATCGGCCACCTCTCGATCGGCTCTACGAGTGTCCATCTGCTCGATGTGATAGGCCTCGACCTCCTCTCGGAGACTGTGGATCTCCGTCTGCATCTGTGCGAAGCGCTGGTCGATGGTAGGTGGTGGAGGCTCGTCTATGTGTGCTCGGGCCTCTGCTGCCAAATCGGCGACATCGACGTCAACCTCCTCATCTGAGTCAATCTGGGGACCGGCTCTCTGACGTCTCCAGGACAAAACCCCGGTACCGGACACCTCTATACCAGCTAAGGGAGAAGTTTCTATATCCTATCTCGTCGTAATCAGTCAAAGCGGCCATCTCTCCCTCGGTGATGTTCCGACCGTGGTGATGTAAGATGGACGTGATGATGTGGCAATAGGGTGTGCGTACCCGCCCTTACGTGGTAACACTGGACGCATGTAGGATAGTATGAAACATGTGAAGTCCTATATCGATGTCTAGCTGATGAATCAAGGCATATAGGAGAAAGGTGTGGAATGGTCGCATAGTAGCGACGTCTCTAGTAGATAAGGGCAGAATACATCGAACTATGACTCTATATAGAGCGTAGTCCTGGACCTGTAGGTCGACAGACTGAAATCGTCTGGCCAGGGGTTGCCTAAAGAAGTAAGAGTGTAACGTATCTAAGGTAATGTGAGAGTAGGGAGCATCAAAGGGAGGCTCCCTAGGAGGGTAACAACAGAAGGTGGACTGCGAGAATCGTAGTCCTAGAAATCGGTTGAGTAGTGTAGGTGTGATTGTTAAGGGAATTCCTTGGACAGTGGTGACGAACATGAGACCATCCTGTCTAATTATGTTGTTGTAAAATTCTGCACATAAGGATGTATCGATTGGATGGGTGCAGAATACGAGATTGTCAAGTTGGTAAAAGTTTATGACATTCATTGCTAAGGGACAGGATTGGGTGAAAAATTATCTATTTAAGTAGCTCGTTTTGATAGACTTATAGGTCGTTCAAGCAAACTTATTACACAATTCTAAATTTGGAAACCTAGGATCAGGACTAGGTTGGGTACCGGGTTCTGCCTGGTTTGGTCGGCGTCTTCTAAGAGAAGAAATATGCATTTAAAGAAAGTATGAAGGAATTGCATTAAAGAAAAAAAATTAACTTAATTGGAAGAAAAATTATACCGGGCAGCTCGGGGAGGCATGATTGAGGATGAGAGCTTGCAAGGTCTCTTAGAAAGTAGAGAGTTGAAGGGGAGGAGTGGTTTGAGTGTGAAGAGAAGAAGGGGGTATGGAGCCCTTTTATAGGGCATTTCCGGGCGTCCTGTAGCGTGAGGGCGCCCTGGCTGGCGCAGGCGCCCCGCCGGGCGAGGGCGCCCTGGCAGGGCTGCAGCTGCCTTTTGGCAGCTTTATGTCTTTGAATGGCTATACGGGGACGCTCGGGAGCATTCGGGCGCCCTTGTCAGCTTGGAGTGGCAGCTTTTTGCCACTTGTTGAGCCTCGGGGCGCCCGCAAGGGTCTGGGCGCCCAAAACGACTGTTTTGACCCCTTTTTGTCTTGAAAGATTGAAATGTGTGTGGTGGGAGGCGCCCGAAGGGTCATGGGTGCCCTAGCAAAGTCTACTTGTGTTTTGATAGACTTGATGACTGCATTTGACCAGATTTGACTTGCTTGACCAGGTTTGACCTGATTTGACTGTTTTAGCCATGGTTTGCCTAGCGTTAAGTCAGTGTCGTTCTAAACTAAACGAAAAAAATGTAGTTATTAAATGAATTTTCATTAAGTTTGCCGTCTCACCCAGTCTAGGGTTATCAACCATGTTAGCCTTATAGGTTTAATGAGACAGGTTTTGGTAAATGAATTTTTTTAAAAAAAACATTATTTATTTTGAAAGACTTAATTTAATTTTGAAAGCAATCAATTTATTTTTAATTTGAAAAAAATATTTGAATCTATGATTAATTGAAAGTTTGTGTTAGATTCGAATTTGACATAGACTAGTTTGAATTTGAATTTCAAAGATTGGCTTCCAGGTCTTAGCGAGGCACTAGGCCTTCTTTGGCCGTAGCCTTATTGGATCATCAACCCTTTCCTTGACAAAGCCTTTCAGTGAAATTTCATTTTCAAAATTAATCTTTGAAAAATTCTGATCTAACTAGTTTGGGTCTTGGATCGGTAGCTTCGGCTAGTTTCACTAGTCTAAAGAGACCAAGTAAAGAATACTTGACCTTATTAGAATTGGTTTCCCTAACGTACTATCATCTCACCGCCACCCAATACTATGTTGTCAAATTTCAGTTAAGTTGGTTCAGTCTTTAAACTAACCATTCCTAATTCTAAACATGGCAAATTGCAGAAATTAAATAAACAAGCAAACATGCAATTTAAAAACAAAGAAAGTTGGATTTTATCTAACAATAAATATGATTTTTAATTTGGCTCCCCCTGGACTAAAGTCACGATAATAGTTTGGCAAGATATGAATCTTGTCCTTGGGAATCCAATACTGATTTGATCCAGTTTGTTTGTTCAGGCACAGTTTAGGTACCCATGCCTGAACTTTAGGTCTGGATTGGTTCAGTACAGCATAATAGGATCTTTGCCTAGTTTTGGTTATATAGCCTAGTCCGGATCGATTTAGAACCGACTTCTGTTTTCCAAGAATCATGTCAAGACCCTTGGAACCAGAAGTGAATCGTTCTAAGGCAGATTTAAGATCCTTAACTTGAGTTTTCAAGAAAGAGTTCTTTGAGTCAAGTTTTTCAACTTGAGCAGAGGTTCCTTCTTGAACCTTCTCAGTTAAGGGTTCAGAGTCTGCTTTCTCTTTCAGGAGTTTTACTTCCTGTCAGAGAGATTCGACTTGGAGTTTAGCTTTCACCAAATCTCGAGAAAGATAGGATATCAATTCACATAATTGTACTCTAGAAAATCCACTTACAGTGATTTCACCATTTTCTGAAAATGTGAGTTTTCCAACGTTCTGCTCTGATTCTGACTCGGTCTCAAGTTCTTCGAAGGCAGTCAGAGCTAGTAGGTTTGACTGGGGTGCCTCTTCTTCTTCTTCTGAGGAAGATTCGTCCCAGGTTGCTTGGAGTGCTTTCTTTCTTCTTGTCTTCTTGGTCTCCTTTAGGTTCGGACACTTCGTCTTGTAGTGACCTTTCTTCTTGCATTCGTAGCAGGTCACGTTGGGCTTGTTCTTTTCTTTTGTGGGTTCAGCTGGTTCGTCCTTTCTTCGGCTTGTTTTCCGTCTATTGGTTTGGTTCTTCAATTCTTTGTAGTAACTTCGGGCCAGTCGGACCAGCTTAGGTCGATCTCCTTCTTCGTCTTCTGAGTCTGAGTCTGAGTTAGACTCGGGTTCAGGTTGAGGCTTCTTCTTTGTTGTCCTTCCAGTTTTTCCTGCAACAAAGACAATACCTTTCTCGGCCAGATTGCAGTTAGTTTGTTCGTGTAATTCTAATTCAGAGAACAATTCATCTAATTTAATTTTAGAGAGGTCCCTTGAAACCTTGTATGCATCTACCATGGATGGCCACAAGGTGTTTCTTGGGAAAGCATTTAAAGCGTATCTTATTAGGTCACGGTTTTCGACCTTGTGACCAATAGTGTGTAGATCGTTCATTAGTTCTTGAATTCGGGCGTGAAGCTGCACTGCCGTTTCGTTGTCGCTCATTTTGATCGTGTACAGCCTGTTCAGGAGGAGATCTCTCTTGCTGATCCGAGTGTCGGATGTTCCTTCGTGCAGCTCGATCAGTTTCCCCCACAGCTCCTTGGCACTGTTGAATGGGCCGACCCGGTTCAGCTCCTCTTTTGTTAAGCCACATTGGAGGGTCTGGGTCGCCTTTGCATCAGCTTCAATTTTGCGTTTCAGAGCGGTGTCCCATTCTGAGTACGTCTGAGGTACTCCTTCAGTATTTTTTGGAATCTCCAGCCCAGACTGGATGATTATCCACATGTCCACCTGAGTTTTCAGGTGGACCTCCATTCTGCTCTTCCAGTAGGAGAAATCCTCCCCACTTAAGAGAGGTGGTCTTACAGTGCTGAATCCTTCTTGCATGGCCATTTATCTGAAACTTAAGGAAAAGATAAAGATATCCCAAGACTTGGTCTTGGATTAGTAGTGCGTGATAAAGAAGGAAATATTTGTCGAGGGGTGTTGCACCAACCTCGACTTACGAGAGAAATTTCGAACGAAGAAAAATATATATATATATATAATTCATAAAAATTCGAAAAAAAAATTCTCAAATTGGTGGTTGCACCAAATTTGAGCTTCCCCGCTCTGATACCACTTGTTGGATCGATAGAAACGATAGAGGGGGGGTGAATATCGTTAAACGTTCGGATTGGAAAAGAGAATGCGTAGCGGAAGATTAAAAACAAAAACACGCAAACAACAAGCTTTTTACTTGATTCGGAGCCTAGGTCGACTCCTACTCCAAGGCCCACAGTCGCTGACCGTTTACTGCGGGCAATACTATAATCGCGCAAAATCAGTTACAGAAATAGAATTACAGTTCAAGTGCAGTACTGAAATTAAACTCTTCTTTTTACCGACGTCCGGTGTAGATTACTTTTTCCGGAGCAGTAGGACGTCGTCGGCGCTTGTATCTTGAGTCGGGAGGTTGCCGGAGCAGCGCGCGGAAGTAGAAGAGTGTGAATGCGTTCGAGAACTTGGATATTCGAAAGCCTTGGCGTTGGGTGCTATTTATAGCACCTCGGGGCACCCTGGACGTCGGGGGCGCCCCCCCCCCCCCACGTGTCGTGATCCGAGTTTCGCTTGATCAACCTCTATCCCACTCGAATAGGGCTGAGGTTTTACACTGGGGGCGCCCGGGACGCTGGGGGCGCCCTGTTTGACTCCTTCAGCGCGGGCTTCTCGGCTGGATAAGGGTAATCGGCTTCGCTGGCTTATGCGCGGGGCACCCTGGGCACTGGGGGCGCCCTGGGCGTCCGGGGCGTCCTGGGCGCTGGGGGCGCCCTGGGCACTGAGGGCGCCCCGGTCAGTAAGCAGCCGAAGCGCTTGTTGCTTCGCTTGTTTTGTGTTGGCCTTGGGGGCGCCCGGGACACTGAGGGCGCCCTGCACAGCTACTTGCCTCTCTCCTTTGGGTATTCTGAGCTGCAGACACACGTTCCTTCGGTCCTGCATCTAGGGTTAGTCCAAAACAATATGAAGCAATAGAGTATTATGTTTATACAGCCTTAGCTGTCTTGGTTCTGACTTTGAGTCTCCAAAATGGAACCTAGGTCGAACCGACGCCTACTGTTCCCTCTCGATGGGGAACGCGTCTTCACCTACTCCTCTCGGGAGAATGTACCTGATGCCAACCGGCTCCTCCGGTTGGACTTTTGCCTAGTGGTCCTTTGCTAGGTCTTGGATACCAAGCTGTCCTTCGCCCGGTGCCTAGCAGTCCTTCGCCAGGTCTTCAGTCCCAAGCTGTCCTTCGCCTGGTGCCTAGCTGTCCTTCGCCTGGTGCCTAGCTGTCCTTCGCTAGGGCTTTGTACCCTGGCATTCCTTCGCCAGTGCCTAGCAGTCCTTCGCTAGGGCTTTGTACCCTGGCATTCCTTCGCCAGTGCCTAGCAGTCCTTCGCTAGGACTTTGTACCCTGGCATTCCTTCGCTAGTGCCTAGCAGTCCTTCGCTAGGACTTTTCCTGCACACTTGAGTAACATGTTAGATAACATTTATACCTTAACTTTTGAGCCCTGTTACCATTATCAAAACTCAGGTTCGACTTGGGTGCTTCCTGCGCCAACATATGTCTCCCCTTCTTGGGATTTTTGCCTTGATCCTTAGGTCTAGCGGTCTTAGATTTATCATGATGCATAGTTTTTCTAGGTTTTTGATATACAATACTAATCATACTCCTATCATGATATTTAAATCCTAAGTTATGCATGGATAAATAATTGACACTATTTTTAGCATGCATGGAGGAACTTAAGTTTGAATTGCATTTCAATTTAAAGTTAGGGATTACCTCCCTTACCCTTATAGCTCCCTCTTGATGTGATCTCCTCTTCTTTTCTTCTTTTTTCCATCTTCTTAATTGTTCCATCTTCTTGAGCTCTCCTTTTTTTGAGCATTTGGTGTGATAATGTCCTAGCTCTCCACATGTGAAGCATCTAATTCTATTTCTTTTCTCTTGGGCTTCTTCATTCCTACAACCCATGTTAGATTTAGAAGAAATTGAAATGGATTTAGGGGTTACCTCCTTTTTACCAAATGGACACTTGTCCTTGTAGTGTCCCCTCTTGTTGCATCCAAAGCATAAGATGTGATCTTTTGTCCTTGCTTTGGTGGAGGTAGGAGCTTCTTCTTGCTCCGGGATTGATGAGAGTCTCTCCTCCCTCTTAATCCTTGAGGTTGATACCTCTTCTTCTTCCCTTGATGAGGTAGATGATCTTTCACTTGATTGCACCTCTTCACTTGATGAAGTTGACAATTCCTTTTCTTCTTCCCTTTCTTAGACCATTGAATTGATTTCTTTGGGCTCTTCCACCATTTGAGCTCGGGTAGGATTTTCATGAAATTCTTCCAACTTGTTCCACAACTCATGTGCACTTTTATATTCCCCTACACCACTCAAAACATTATTAGGCAAAATATTAGCTAATATACCAATTACCTTCTCGTTTGCCCTAGATTGTTCTTGTTGCTCCTTAGTCCAATATCTAGGGTGAAGCTTCTTCCCATGCTTGTCTCTTGGAATTTCAAAGGGCTCTTCTAGCACCATTATGCATTCCCAATCCATTCCAAGCCAAGTCTCTATCCTTGTCTTCCAATACCCAAAATCTTCATGATCATAGGATGGTGGAGTGTTGATATCATCCCCCAACTTGTCTTCCATCATTTTTCTCCTCTAGCTTGTGCTCCTTTGGCGGTTTTTCCAACAAGAGCGGTCCTTCGCTCTGATACCACTTGTTAGATCGTTGACGGCTTGCTAGAGGGGGATGAATAGCAACTTTCAATTTCTTCTACCTTTACGTTAGCAAGCGCAAGCGGAAACAATAATAAAACAAATGAACAATTCTAACGCAAACCTATTTACGTGGTTCAGAGATGAAGCTCCTACTCCACGACAGTCCTTGAGGTGGACGATCCCTCGATCCTTCGGCGGATCACTGATAGATTCTATTTTATTGATCATTTGAGTTGCTTAAATCCCTGTTTGATCTATGTTTTTATTGCTAAAATTGTGAAATTGCCTAGGTTTTAGAACTTATTCATATTTTGGACTTAAATGCAAAATGACACATATTTGAGTTAATTGGCCACTAAATTCTTGATTTAATTTTTGTAGGCATCAAGGTTCAAGGATCTATGGCATATTAGGTCAAATTCGTTCGAAAGTGACCCGGATCAGATTATCAAGATTATGATTAAATCTGGGCCGTCCGATTCAAGAGCGGCTAGATCTGAGCCATCCGGGATGATCTGAAGCGATCCGAGCTAGGGTTAGGGTTGATCAAGCTCTATGATCAAGATCTGAAGATTTCATCCCAATCGGAGCAAGATCAACCGTTGGATCAAGCTTGGAGGGCTCTAGATCATCCATTCAAAGATTAGCTTGATCTGGACCATCCGTTGCAAATTTGGAGGATCTGAGCTACCACGAGGAAGATCCTGACCCCAGATCGTCATCATCAAAGTTTGGCTTAAATCAGACCAAGATCAGCCGTTGGATTGAAGCAAATCGATCTGAGCCGTCCATTGGTTAATACTTAAGGAAATTTTCCACAGAGCTTACCCTTGTCGCGTCTTCAGCTCCTCTCCACTGTTCTTCGCCGTTCTTCATCAGTTCTTCATCTTTTTTCATCGTTTTTGTTTCCATGAAGGCGTGACCACCTCATCTACCATTCCAGATCGAGTTCTGAGTCTCTGGAGATCAATTCCTTGAAGAATTCTGTCCATTTGCGCCGGAACAGGGAGTGCTTGAGGGTTTCGGCAGTTCCTCAGTCCGATCATTGGTTTCTCTTCCGCAATCCATTCCCAAGTTTCAGAACCACTTGTAGGGGTTCTCAAGTGGCCTCTGAAGCTCCCCAAATCAACATCGCAGCTCATCCATCAGAGAAAAAGTGAATCGGATCAAAGTTTCCAACAAGTGCAGATTTTCGGCAGAATCAACTTCAGAAATGGATTTCCCTTGATTTGCCGAGCCTAGGGGTTCGAAGCCGGCTCTTGACTGACAACCAAGAAGTCCTTGAACTGAGGAAGGAGTTGAGGATTAGTTTAGCTAGTTAATTGTAGTTCTTTAGCTGTAATTTTCGATTTAGCCGAATCTGTCCTGTTTTTCTGTTTAGTTACTGAATATTTCGATTTTTAAGTTGTTAGCCATAAGTTAGCTTCAATTCTGCAAGTAGAGTAATTTAGGGACTTGTTTAGTGAATGAATAGCTCAATTTTCAGTTTAGTTCTTGTTCAAAATGCTGCGTGCCAATTCCTAGCTAGTGTGCCAAGTTATTTCTGTTTTGTATTCTTCCTTTTGGTTTCTGAACTTGCATCAGATCAGATTTCTTGTTTCTTAGGTGTTAATTCCTGCACTCGAGTTAAGTATAGGTTTCCTTAGTTAACTTAGAGCTTAGTTTCAACTTCTTGCAATTCATTCCGGATTTTTAGTGTAGCTAGAGCTGAATTCTGCACATTGAAGTTGAATTACTGCCTATCCTAGCTTCTGATTTCTTTTGCCTTGATTGATCTGGTTTTAGTTTCAATTCCTTTACAGAAGCTTGCTTAATTCTGTCCGAACATCCTTGTTTTCCAATCGATTCCATCAGATTTAAAGAAAGAAAAGAGAAGTGAGTTGGAAGATCATTTATTGCCAAATTTAGTGTAAACTTTTGGCACAAAGAGTTGTCTCTTGTGTGCCAATTGATTTTAATTCTTTTGCATCAGAATTTAGTTTGTTTATGTGGCATATAATTGTGTTTGAATTCAATAAGCTTGCTTCCACTCATATCTGAATTTGATTGGTAGTGTTAGGTTCCAAAAATACTTTGGCTAGTGGAGTTGTGTTTGTTTGGTTGAGTTCTAATTTGGCATGATATAGGATTGCCTTAGCTCATTTATTGCCGAAAACCTCCATTACTGCCTTCCCTTCATTGCATAGCATTCCATTTTGTGTTTGAAATAAGAAATCAGTTATCAAAAACTTTGTAAGTGTTTGGATTTAGTTTCCATTAATTGAGCTTTTAGTGCCATCTCTTTGTTTAGTTCCATTGCTCAATTTCCTTCATTTTCATTTCATTTTCATTTTCACTTAAAACCCATCATTTCATTACTTACTTGAAACCCAAAAACGACACATAACTACAAGTTTGAATCGAACAATGTCAACTAGCCCCGAGAAAAATACGACCTGTGGCCCCTATATTACATTTCCATATTTTTTATTGTAAAAGGGTTTCCAGCATTTAATTTATAAATTCTAAATCTGATGAGCCCATACATTTCGTGACAGATTAATTTAGTATAATTTGGGTTCGTCAAATGATCAATAAAATAGAATCTATCAACTCCCCCACACTTAGCCTTGAGCGTCTCGCAAAAACAATAAATATGTATCCCCTAGATTTACTTAAGCATACTTAGAAGCAATTGAAAAGAAATTACCTAGGGTTGCCAATTCTCATAAATCTGAGCTCTATGGATTACTATCTTGTCCTTAAATCAACAACTTGGCCCTTTTCATCTATCATGAGTCATTGAGATGAATCTAAATCACTAGCCTTTCAAGGAAAATAGTGGTGGCTCTCTCCTTAAATTCTAAGTTGGTGATGGAAGTGGAGCTCACTCAAACACACATGCTTCTTGCACTACCATAGGCTTGCTTATTATCTACTCTCTACCATTTATCATGATTAGGATCAACATCTATAGAAACAATTGAAAAGCATAGAATATGGTAAGGTGTGAAATAAAAGTCAAGGGAAAGAAAAAATTGATAAGGTGGAAGACTTGGTTGCTTGGGGATATTTTTGATGCTCTTTGCTCTCCATGCAGTCCCCTAATGATCTCAAAAATGTTGTGACTTCAAACTTAAATATTTTCCTTGGATTTGGATGAAGAAACCTTCCTTGGTTCAATGTGCCAATTTCTTATCTATTTGCCAATATGTCTTCCTTCTTTTTCTGACTTTTGGTTTCTTCCCTTCTCCTTTTCTAATGAAATCAGAATAATGGTAGAACAATTTTTCAATTTGGATGAGAAAAGCTTCACTTGATTCAATGGTGCCGAAACTTCCGATTTGTGTGCCATCTTGTTTCTCTCTTCTTTCCTTCTTCTCCACTTTAAAACTTCTAATAACCATTTGTTCTTCTTAGATCTGAAATTGAATGTGCACCTTCAACTTCAGATTCATTTTACACTTAATATCATGATTCATAGCTCCTCAAAAGATTTGGGCATTCTCAGAATTTCTTCTCAGCTTTTGGTCAGATTATACAGCTGCAGTTCATCTTGTTTCTGCTGCATCCATTCCAGAATTGCTCAGAATTTATGCCATTGTCCCACTGCAATTCAGCTACATCATTTCAGAAATTCTAAATCAATTCAGCTTCAATTCGGCTTCAAATGGAGGTCCAATTCCAGCCTTCGGCAGCAATTTCTAGCTCAGATTCAGCTCAGCTTCAATCTAATTTGCTTGTATCATTCAGCAGCTTTCAGCTTCAGATTTCGGGAACAAACATTGCAATGCATTTCAGACTCTTTCCTCAGCTTTATTCCAGAGATTTTACACTGCTTTCCAGCTTTGCGCAGAGTTTTCAGATAAGTTTTCAGCTAATTCTCAGCCTTGTGCAACTTTGTTCAGCTTCTCATTAGCTTCTGATCAGCTTCACAACCTTCAATTCAGACTTGGTGGCAATCTTTTCAGGCTGTTCAGATTTCTTCAGTCCTCTAAATCAGTCTTCATGCAGAATTTACAGCCTTAACAATTTAAATCCAGCTCATTTGATACCAACTGCACAAAAAGGTATTGCTGATTTCATCTTTTGCTTGCTCTCAGTTTGTGCTCAGCCTTCAAACATCTAATTTCTTTACAGCAGTAGTATCAAATGGATCATCTTTCTCAGCTTCTTTCGAATTGGGAACAGCTGATTTCAGACCTTCTGTTCTCTATTCCTTTCAGATATCATCCTCAACTCAATTCTGCTTCAGCTCCTAGCAATTTCCCAATTCAGCCTCACAATTCTGCTATTAGATGTGCCAATTCAGACCTCGGCACAACTGTTATCAATCTGGCATCACCAACTTGATAATATGCACTTCATTTACAGATTTGTGTAGACTGGTTTCCCGACTTCTTTTCAGATATTCTTTTCCAGCTTCAATTCCAGCACAAACTTGTCTTCAATTCTGCACTTACTCAGAATTTCTGCAAGCTCAGATTTTCTGCTACCACAGCTTCAGATTTTTTTTTTTTCTCAGCTACAATTCAGATCTTCAGTCCTCTAAATCAGCTTCCTACACAACATTTTGACTTCCATGATTCCAACTCCAAAACTTGCTGACCAAACCATGCTTCATAGATGTCTGCTTGGTACAGATTTTTAGATGCTCTTCACTTGTCAAAGATTTTTAGATCTCTTTGTTATTGCACAGATTTTCCAGCTTGTTTTCTTCATTCATCAGCCCCAGAATTCATCCCTCGGCAGGCTCTGTGATCAGCACTTCATTACTTGACTCCATCCAAATTTAGTTTCCATTTGATATTAATCTGTGCCAAGTCTCAACCACAGTCCTAGCCCCTTAAAATCTGAATTTCTTGCTCTGTCCCTGTCTTGGCGAATTTTAAAACTCAGCTTGTGGCCAGCAGTCTTGCAGCTCACTTTGTGCTTGAATTCAGATTCTTCAGCTCCAAAATTCTTATCAGAATTAGTTCCAATTCACTCTGCCATGAGCCTCAAATGAATTGCTATTCTCTACTTGACTCTACATTTAATTTGTTGCTGCCCTTCTTAAGTTCTGCATCCATGTTTCGATCAATGAATCCATTTCCAAGTTGATACAATGGTCTCAGATTTTCTTCTTTTCTGTTTCTTCAGTTTTGAAATGGCACAAATTTCTTCCACCGAATTCAAACTTGCTCCAAATTATTTGGATCTTCCAATTGATGGTCAAGAATCTTCAATTGTTTGCAATCTTCCATCTCTCTTGCTCATTTTTAACTCCAAACTCACTCACTTGGCACAAAAATTTTTTTTTTTTTCCGAATTGACGATGCTTATTGATGAAAACTTCTTCCAAATCACCAATCACTCCCCCCACACTTAATTCTTTGTCCGTCTCGGGCAAAATCGCATCAAGAAAACATCCCAAGCAAACAAATCCATAGAAAAATTATTGGGGTTAGAATTAGGAATAAGGAGAGACAATTCAAGAAGAGTATGTATCAAACATGATCATGGAAAAATGGACACAATAGGATTAGTCTTCATAAATGTGATCCAATCAACGAAATATGGTTTTAAAAGAACCTAAGCAAGTTCTAGAGTTCAATAACATGTGTGTCACAAATAAGGCTAATCTCACTAGGTAAAAACCATTCATCTCAAATTCTCAATTAAGAATCCAAAGCAAAATCGTACTCAAGCATCCAAGATTTCATCCATCAACTTAAATCCTAAGTTTTGACAACCAAATTTGATTTATTTTCCAAAAGGCTCTAAAATGCTATGGAGAAAACCTAAGGGATACATTTATTTCCTAATCATGCAAGATAAAGTGCTAAAACACAAAACCTGGTATTTACAATGATTTTATTCATGTCATGCTACTCTACTCACTTATTTATTAACAAGAACTCATTTTAAGATTGAAAACATGCAATAAAGGAAAAGGCGACAAAAATCAAACTCCCTTTTATTTCTGGTGGTCGGAGTCTGTCAAGAAAAAGCCTCCACCGCGGTAGTGGAGGAGTCAGGGTGTGCGAAAGAGCTTCTTCCATTTGTTCCACTTCACTGTGCATCGCTCCCCCACACTTGGATTTAACTGCAACTCCCTCTTTATTCTTTGTGGGACTCATTTCAGGAGGTTTCAGTCTGTTCAAATGAAGCTTCCACTCCAGCAGTCTTCTGGACCCTGCAAAACAATGTACTACCCCTCTAGAGCGTGCAGGGTACGAAGGAAATAAAATAACATCAGTTTTTGCATACAATTTATCCAAAAATGAATCACATCCAATAAAATCAAGTTTAGGCATCTCAAAGAATTTTTTACAATGAATATCTACCCAAGATGCATCAAGACACTTATCATAATCAATGCAATCTATTTTGGATGTTCCCATGAAATTTTCCCAATTATTCCCCACACATGAAAAAACAAGAAATGTATCGCAGCCTATAAAATCAACTTTTGGTATTTGTCTTGATGTTTCCAAAATAAAAGAAATACTTACCTGATCGCGCTGAAAAATACCTGGAGGTTCCACAATGATAGATGTGTCCATAACTCCCTCCTGGTCAAGTATAGAGTCCGTATCAGGTTCAAGTTCTAGTAGGTGCTCAACTGGTATAAGTGATCCTTGGGGCTCTGTGCAATCCCCTACACTTTGAATCTCAACAGAAATAGGTGATCCTTGGGGCTCTGTGCAATCCCCTACACCTAGAACAAACTCTCCAGCTGTAAATGTGTCTGAAATATCTTCTGAAAATTCCCCAGTCTCAGCAGTAAATACTCTCTCAGCCTCCTCTGAATGAATAGCTTCTCTAGAAAAATCCTCTAGAAATCCCTCAGCCTCTATCTCTGTCTGTTCCAGCTTCTCAATAAGATCCATGCTCCTGATGGAGTGATCCTCTCTCGGTTGCTTCATAGCATCGAAGAGGCTAAACTGAATAACCGTATCTCCAATCTCCATAGAAAGTGTGCCGGCATATACATCGATTTTTGTTCTGGCCGTCTTCAGAAACGGTCTGCCTAAAATCAATGGAGAACGGTGTGCCAAATAATCTCCCTCCATATCCAAAATATAGAAATCAGCAGGAAATATCAGCTCCTTTACCTTCACCAAAACATCTTCAATCATACCTGCTGGGCGTGTCTGGCTCCTGTCTGCTAGCTGTATCATCACGCCAGTGGGCTGTAAAGGGCCTATGCCGAGCATCTGAAAGACTGACCTGGGCATCACATTTATAGAAGCTCCTAAATCTAACATAGCATCGTGAAATATGGTGCTCCCAATCTCACAAGAAACAGTAAACATCCCAGGGTCTTCACATTTTTGAGGTAGGGCATGGATAAGCGAAGAAACATTTTTTCCAATGCTGACCAATTCATTTTCTTTAAGTTTCTTTTTGTTAACACAAAGATCCTTCAAAAACTTAGCATACTTTGGAATTCTTTTGATCATGGTCAACAAAGGTATATTAATCTCCACTTTGCTGAAAAGCTCCACTAGTTCATTAAATTCCTTAGCCTTCTCCTTCTCTCCTTGTCTTTTGGTTGGAGTTCTCCCCTGTGGAAAAGGTAAAGGAACCCTAAAATCATCTTCTTTGGCCGGAAGTGGAGAGGCTGAATTCTGCCCTGCTGTCCCCTGCGTAGTGGCTGCTGTCCCTTGCGTCTCGGCACTGATTTCTTCTCTGTTTGCCATCAAATTTGGAGGGTTGCTCGAGGACTGAGTTGGGAACGGGCTAGGGGTGGAATCAGCTGAATTTGAACTCATTTCAGTGTGGTTTTGGGCCGGAATTGGAGAGGCTGTTCGGTTTCCTGAAAATTCTGCTCTTGGACTCTTTGGACTTGAGGTGACCTTCCCACTCCTCAAATATATAGCACTCACATTCCCTTTGGGATTAGGAACAGTTTGGGAAGGAAGTTGATTTGATCCTTGAGCTTGATTGTGATTGATCCCACTCGCCAATTGCCCTATTTGCCTCTTGTTGTTGTTGTTGCCAACCTTGTTGTTGTTGTTGCCAAGCTTGTTGTTGTTGTTGTTGCCAAGCTTGTTGTTGTTGCCAAGCTTGTTGTTGTTGTTGTGTTTGTACAACTTGTTGTAGCATTTCCATCATTTGTTGATGCTAAACATCTCCTCCACTTGAGCTCCCATAGCTTGCGTATGATTTGTGTGGGGCTGAAAAGGTGGAAGAAGGCTGCTGAAAATTTTGATAGCTTTGCTGAAAATTCTGCATTTGAGGCTGATTTTGCTGGTTGGAACTCTGAAAACCTTGAAATCCTTGCTGTGAATTCTGGAATTGACTCTGGAATGGCTGAAAACCTTGCTGGAAATTTTGAGAAGGTTGCTGAAAATTTTGATATGGCTGTTGTGATTGCTGTGCATGCTGAATTTGCTGGAATCCTTGCGGGAAATTCTGTGAAAGCGGCTGTGGTTGCTGGAAATTGGGATTTTGTGACTGAAAACCATGGTTTCGCTGCTGTGAACTCTGAAATGAGGGATGATTTTGCTGAATTTGATGATTGGAAGGCGGTTGTTGGTAAAAAGAGTTACCATACTTCAAGTTTGGGTGGTCCCTCCAACCCGGGTTGTAGGTAGATGAGTAGGGGTCATTTCTTTGTTGGAATGGAGCTCTAGCCAAGGCCGCAACCGATTCATCTTGTTGAAGATTTGGACAATGGTCTGAATAATGTTCTTGGCTTGAACAAATGCTACATACTCTTGTGACTTGATTTGGAAATGAAGTTGTTGTTGAATTTGAGGCTTGGTTCACATTGTTCGCTGCCATTTGCGTCACTAAAGATGCCAACTCCGTCAGTTTGTTCTCCAACAAAGAGCTTTTGCTTTCTTTTTGTTCACTAGGCGACACTTGAGCTTCATGAACCCCTCTTGTAGTGAGTGCTCTACTCCCAAATTGTTGAGTATTCTCCGCCATGTTAGAAATGAGCACTCTAGCTTGCTCCGGAGTTTTATTCACCAAGGCTCCCCCTGCCGCCGCATCAATCATGCTCCTATCCATAGGTAATAAACCTTCATAAAAGTATTGCACAAGAAGTTGCTCACTAATTTGATGTTGAGGACAGCTAGAGCATAACTTCTTGAACCTCTCCCAGTAATCATAAAGGGACTCTCCAACCACTTGTTGAATGCCACAGATACTTTTCCTGATAATGGCGGTCCTTGATGCTGGAAAAAATTTCTCTAAAAATGCTCTCTTCATTTCAATCCAACTAGCAACATGTCCAGTGGGCAAATAATACAACCAATCCTTAGCAGCCCCAGTCAAAGTAAAAGGAAATGCTCTTAACTTAATGTCTTCTTCAGAAACGCCCTGAGGCTTCATAGTAGAGCACACCACATGGAACTCGTGCAAGTGTCTGTTTGGATCCTCCCCAGATAAACCCTGAAACTTTGGCAACAAATTGATAAGTCCCGATTTGAGCTCAAAACTCCCCCCTAGCTCTGGATATGCTATGCTGGAGTACTGAAATGCAGCGTCAGGTGCTGCGAGCTCCTTCATGGTTCTCTGGTGGTCTGCCATGTCAATGCCTGAGTGAGTGCTGATAGTCTGAAGTGGAGGTATATCTGTAGTCTCAGAAAGAATGGCCTGGCTCCTCCTGACTCTGAAGGTCCTCTCAATCTCAGGATCGAAATCTTCTAATTCAGCACCTAGAGACCTGGTCATAAAAACAGAACAAATCGCAGTAAAAGTGAATAAAAAGATAAAACAAATAAAATAAAATCAAAAGATATGACAATAAGCACAGAAACAAATCAAGAATGATATGAAATAAGTGCGCAAGCTAAAATCAAACAAGTCAACTAACAGTTCCCCGGCAACGACGCCAAAAATTTGACGAACCCAAATTATACTAAATTAATCTGTCACGAAATGTATGGGCTCATCAGATTTAGAATTTATAAATTAAATGCTGGAAACCCTTTTACAATCAAAAATATGGAAATGTAATATAGGGGCCACAGGTCGTATTTTTCTCGGGGCTAGTTGACATTGTTCGATTCAAACTTGTAGTTATGTGTCGTTTTTGGGTTTCAAGTAAGTAATGAAATGATGGTTTTTAAGTGAAAATGAAAATGAAATGAAAATGAAGGAAATTGAGCAATGGAACTAAACAAAGAGATGGCACTAAAAGCTCAATTAATGGAAACTAAATCCAAACACTTACAAAGTTTTTGATAACTGATTTCTTATTTCAAACACAAAATGGAATGCTATGCAATGAAGGGAAGGCAGTAATGGAGGTTTTCGGCAATAAATGAGCTAAGGCAATCCTATATCATGCCAAATTAGAACTCAACCAAACAAACACAACTCCACTAGCCAAAGTATTTTTGGAACCTAACACTACCAATCAAATTCAGATATGAGTGGAAGCAAGCTTATTGAATTCAAACACAATTATATGCCACATAAACAAACTAAATTCTGATGCAAAAGAATTAAAATCAATTGGCACACAAGAGACAACTCTTTGTGCCAAAAGTTTACACTAAATTTGGCAATAAATGATCTTCCAACTCACTTCTCTTTTCTTTCTTTAAATCTGATGGAATCGATTGGAAAACAAGGATGTTCGGACAGAATTAAGCAAGCTTCTGTAAAGGAATTGAAACTAAAACCAGATCAATCAAGGCAAAAGAAATCAGAAGCTAGGATAGGCAGTAATTCAACTTCAATGTGCAGAATTCAGCTCTAGCTACACTAAAAATCCGGAATGAATTGCAAGAAGTTGAAACTAAGCTCTAAGTTAACTAAGGAAACCTATACTTAACTCGAGTGCAGGAATTAACACCTAAGAAACAAGAAATCTGATCTGATGCAAGTTCAGAAACCAAAAGGAAGAATACAAAACAGAAATAACTTGGCACACTAGCTAGGAATTGGCACGCAGCATTTTGAACAAGAACTAAACTGAAAATTGAGCTATTCATTCACTAAACAAGTCCCTAAATTACTCTACTTGCAGAATTGAAGCTAACTTATGGCTAACAACTTAAAAATGAAATATTCAGTAACTAAACAGAAAAACAGGACAGATTCGGCTAAATCGAAAATTACAGCTAAAGAACTACAATTAACTAGCTAAACTAATCCTCAACTCCTTCCTCAGTTCAAGGACTTCTTGGTTGTCAGTCAAGAGCCGGCTTCGAACCCCTAGGCTCGGCAAATCAAGGGAAATCCATTTCTGAAGTTGATTCTGCCGAAAATCTGCACTTGTTGGAAACTTTGATCCGATTCACTTTTTCTCTGATGGATGAGCTGCGATGTTGATTTGGGGAGCTTCAGAGGCCACTTGAGAACCCCTACAAGTGGTTCTGAAACTTGGGAATGGATTGCGGAAGAGAAACCAATGATCGGACTGAGGAACTGCCGAAACCCTCAAGCACTCCCTGTTCCGGCGCAAATGGACAGAATTCTTCAAGGAATTGATCTCCAGAGACTCAGAACTCGATCTGGAATGGTAGATGAGGTGGTCACGCCTTCATGGAAACAAAAACGATGAAAAAAGATGAAGAACTGATGAAGAACGGCGAAGAACAGTGGAGAGGAGCTGAAGACGCGACAAGGGTAAGCTCTGTGGAAAATTTCCTTAAGTATTAACCAATGGACGGCTCAGATCGATTTGCTTCAATCCAACGGCTGATCTTGGTCTGATTTAAGCCAAACTTTGATGATGACGATCTGGGGTCAGGATCTTCCTCGTGGTAGCTCGGATCCTCCAAATTTGCAACGGATGGTCCAGATCAAGCTAATCTTTGAATGGATGATCTAGAGCCCTCCAAGCTTGATCCAACGGTTGATCTTGCTCCGATTGGGATGAAATCTTCAGATCTTGATCATAGAGCTTGATCAACCCTAACCCTAGCTCGGATCGCTTCAGATCGTCCCGGATGGCTCAGATCTAGCCGCTCTTGAATCGGACGGCCCAGATTTAATCATAATCTTGATAATCTGATCCGGGTCACTTCCGAACGAATTTGACCTAATATGCCATAGATCCTTGAACCTTGATGCCTACAAAAATTAAATCAAGAATTTAGTGGCCAATTAACTCAAATATGTGTCATTTTGCATTTAAGTCCAAAATATGAATAAGTTCTAAAACCTAGGCAATTTCACAATTTTAGCAATAAAAACATAGATCAAACAGGGATTTAAGCAACTCAAATGATCAATAAAATAGAATCTATCAATCACTCCCTGGATGCCCTCCAACTAGCTCGTGTAGCTCCTTGTGGGTGGAGAAGGCTCGCCACAAACTCGAACACACTTTCTGAGCACTAAGACTACTAATAAGCTCTAACCAAGCTCATTTCGTCAAAGGTTCCCAGCCAAAACCGAGTCGATTTAAATAGAACTCAAAGCTGGAAAACACCCTACCAGTCGACTGCTCCCAGGGCAGTCGACTGGTCCCACTGAAAATCGACCGTTACAGCGCAACGTTCGAATTTTCAGCCAACACAACCAGTCACTACCAGTCGACTGCTGCCAGAGCAGTCGACTGGTCCAGGGTCTACAACCTTCTGTGAGTTTCTGTTCTTGCTGGCAGTCGACTGTTATATTCCCAGTCGACTGCCCAGCCTACAAAGACACTCTTCCTCACTCCGAAGACCCTCCTTCATGTGTGCTTTCAAGTACACTCCCTTGGCTTACCCCTTGAAGTTCTCTTCCACTGGCTATCATCCCTCGGATGCGCACGCAAACCCTCGGCTTGCCTCTATGCCACCCTTCACGTGTGCCCTTTGAAGTCCACTTCCCGGCTTGCCCTTGGAGTCCTCTTCCCTCGGCTCTCGTCCCTTCATGACTCAGCTGACTCTTCACCAGCAACCTCGACTGTTGCCTTCGCGCCCTCTTCATCTTCGGCTCCCGTCCCTCGGATGCACACAAGCCTCCAGCTTGCCTCCATGCCATCCTTCATACATGCCTCGAAGTCTGCACCCCTTGGCTCATCGTCCTTGCTATCCATAGTCCCTCAGGTGCGCACACAAGCCCGCGGCTTGTCTCCATTCTACCCTTCACCGTATCGAAGCCGTCCAGCTAAGTCAATATGTGTAACCAATACACCCTGCACACTCCAGTTCACATATTAGAATACAAGGGTAAACCTAACTTAAATCTTTTGCCCAAACATCAAAACACATGGTCACTCCGGACCATAGATTGCCTCAACAAACAACATTGTAATTCAATATATAAATACTGAATGTAAATACATACTGAGCTCGCAAGAGCGAGTCGAAGGCGGCGTTAAGTCAAAATTGACACAGAACAAGAGATCAAAGACCGGAACACAATAGTGCAGTTCCAAAGGTCGGAACACAACAACACAACTCGAAGGCTAGGATATGACAACGGCTCAAAGGTCGAACGACTTGAGGGCCAAAAGACAACAATAGCTCGTAGGCTGGAACACAACATCAGCTCGGAGATTGCACGGCTCGAGGCTCGGAACACAACAACGACTCATAGACTGGATCACAACAGTGGCTCATAGGTCAGAATACAACATCAGCACGAAGGTCAGAACACAACAGTAACTCGTAGGCCAGAATACAACAATGGCTTGTAGGTCGGCATACAACATCGGCTCGAAGGCCCGAACACTACAACAGCTCGTAGGCCCGAACATAGCAGTGGGTCAAAGGTTGAAATACAACAATAGCTCATAGGCTGAAATACAACATCATCTCGAAGGCCGAAACACCACAATGGCTCATAGGCCAAAACATAATAACGGTAGCTAGATCTGTGCTAGAGACGGCGGAAGTGGCTGATCTGGGTCGGGGTGGTCGGATCAACATGGAGATGGTCAGATTTGTGCCGGTAGCGGTGGATCTACTTCAGATCAACATTAGATCAACATCAAAAGCATAGGGCAATGACAGATCTGTGCTAGCAGTGGTGTTGGATCTAAAGGAAGGGTGACCTGATGATCAAATTTGTGCCAGATATATGCCGACTCGGCGTTGGTATGGAGGATATAGGTCGGAGGTGGCCAGATCTATGCTGGCATGGCTAGATGTGGCTAAATCTGTGTTGGCATGGTCAGATTTGTGCTGGAATGGCTGAATGTGGCCGGATCTATGTCATCATGGTCGGATGTGGCTGAATCTATAGGAGATAGCGACGACGGCGATGTAGAGGTGTCGTCTACCCGCTCTTTCATTGTGTCAATGTCGAGATCCCTCAAAAGGATGCAACTGACGTTGGATACGATGACAGCAACAGCGTGGGGGAGGCGGCGACATGGAGATCCCCCAAAAGGAAGTGGCCGACGTCAAAGGCACGATGCTTGTGAGCGGGAGAGGGGCTATGTGTGAGGTAGAAGAGAGGGAGACCTCGTTGTGTGAGAAGAGGAGCCAGTCCATCCCAGCGACGGCAACATGTTGTTGGTGCAGGAAGCACCATATCGAACCTGGTTTTGATATTGGCAAAGGATTCAAAGTTAAGTTTATTTGTGATCTAACGTTGTTCACTGAGTGTGCAGAAAAAGCCCTAGCGAAGGACTGCTAGGCACCTGGCGAAGGACTGCCAGTATCCAAGCCCTAGCGAAGGACTGCTAGGCACCTGGCGAAGGACTGCCAGTATCCAAGCCCTAGCGAAGGACTGCTAGGCAAACTGGAGAAGGACTGCCAGCATCCAAGCCCTAGCGAAGGACTGCTAGGTAACTGGCGAAGGACTGCCAGCATCCAAGACCTAGCGAAGGACAGCTAGGCTCCAGGCCAAGGACAGCTTGGGACTAAAGCCCTAGCGAAGGACTGCTAGGCGCCAGGTGAAGGACAGCTTGGGACTAAAGCCCTAGCGAAGGACTGCTAGGCAACTAGCGAAGGGCTGCTAGTCACCAAGTCCTAGCGAAGGACTGCTAGGCAACTAGCAAAGGGCTGCTAGTCATCAAGTCCTAGCGAAGGACTGCTAGGCAACTAGCGAAGGGCTGCTAGTCATCAAAGACCTGGCGAAGGGCTGCTAGGCACCGGACGAAGGACAGCTCGGCATCCAAGACCTGACAAAGGACCATCAGGCAAAAGTCCAACCAAAGGAACGGTTGGCATCAGGTAAATTCTCCCGAGAGGAGTAGGTGAGGACGCGTTCCCCGTCGAGGGAACAGTAGGCGTCGGTTCGACCTAGGGCTCCATTTAGGAGATCAAAGTCAGAACCAAGACAGCTAAGGCTGTATAACCTAATAAATTATTGTATTATTGTGTTTTGGACTAACCCTGGATGCAGGACCGAAGGAACGTGTGTCTGCAGCTCAGAAAGCCTCAAAGGAATGAGGCTACAGCTGACCAGGGCGCCCAGAGTGTTCCGAGTGCCCCCAAGGCAAACACAAAACACAAGACAGCAAGATGGGCTTCGACAGTTCAACTCCCGGGCGCCCCCGTGCTCCCGGGCGCCCCCGCTGCTCCCGGGCGCCCCCAGCGTCCCAGGCGCCCCCATGTGCATGCCTCGGACCAGAAGCCTTCGAAGCCAGAAGATAAGATTTGACCCAGTCAACCCGGGCGCCCCAAGCGCTCCGGGCGCCCCGGTCAAAGCGAATCCCGAAGATAAGGGGATCAGACGCTGACCGAGATTGAACCGGATCGAAGGACACGTGGGGGGCGCCCCCGACGTCCCGGGCGCCCCCTGGCCCTATATAAAGGGCCCTCGACCAAGGCTTCCAATCATCAATTCTTTCAACGCCTCAAAGCTCTTCTACGCTCGTGCCTTGCTCCGGAAACACTCCAACTCGAGCTGACGACGTCCCGCTGCCCCAAAAAAGTCAATACACTCCGGACGTCGATAACGAAGAGTGCAATTCTTTATTATTATTTTCGTGCACTTACTTTGTAACCAAATTCTGTAACTATTATTGCGCTTCATATAGAATTGCCCAAAGTAAACGGTCAACGACCGTGGGCCTTGGAGTAGGAGTCGACACAGGCTCCGAACCAAGTAAAATCGACTGTGTCTCTGTGTTGTGTGTATTTTTACTTCCGCTGTGCAATTGCTCTTTACGAAATTCCGAACGATTTCCGATATTCACCCCCCCTCTATCGGTTTTCTCGATCCAACACATGTGTCTAAGGCGGTGCATGATGGAGAGGAGAGGAAGCGGCATCGCTTCTTTTTCTCCTTCCCTGATGAACAATATCACGCCTCCCTTTTTCTCATCCAAGCCAAGCCCTAAAAAAGGGGCAACCTAGAGAAATGACCAAAATACCCTCCTCTACCCTTGACTTTCTCTTTACCTCGTATCATAAGTCTCCCCTTCAAGTCTAGTCGAATGAGTGTGGGATCGATGTGGTCGATAGTGGGGAAGTGAATATCGATTAAAAATTTTTGGATATAAATTAGATTGGACGCAGCGGAAATAAGAAAAGTAGCAAGTCAAAAATAAGGCTAAAACTTTATTTTTTTTATTTGGTTCGGAGTCTGTGACGACTCCTACTCCAAGGCCCACGGTCCTTGACCGTTTTCGTTAGGAAATATTATAATTCATAAAATGAATTACAAATATGAAGAATTAAGTACAGAAATGAAATGGAAAGTTTATACTAACAACACTTGCAATAGGAAGAGAAGATCTTTTCGTTGTAGAAGCAGCGTGTCGTCGATTTCGAACTTGTTTGGCACAGAGAACATGAACACGTAAAATTGGTTGCAGTGATTTTTAGTGCTTGAATTTATGTTTGGAAGGAAGCGGGTGAAAGCCCTTTTATATGGCTACTTGGGTGCCCGAGAGGCTATAGGGGTGCCCTCCACGTCAACGCTTCAACCGCGTCGTTATCCGCTGACTCGGCCAAACTCTATACCTTCTTAGATGCCTGGGAGCACTGGGGTGTGTGAGATCTGATGTGGCGCAACCAACCAACAACCCCCGACTCAGCTTCGCCAACGCTGAGAAAACAAACACTAGGGCGCCCGAGACCTCTCGGGCGCCTGAGTCCTCCCAGGCGCTTGGATCACGGGCACCTGAGAGGACTCAGGCGCCCCCAATCGTAGCCAGATGGTCTTCTTAGCCTGCAAACAAGGTTAGCCCAAGAACATAATAATATATATTAAATGCATGAATGATTAACAGGTAGAGTTGTTTGGTTCTGACTTTGGATTTCAAGTGAAATCCTAGATCGAATCGACGCCTATTGTTCCCTCTTCCGTGAAGCACATCCTCACCTACTCCACTCTGAAGAAATTACCTTTTGTCAACCGGCACCTCCTGTTGGACTTTTGCTCGACCTTCGAAGCTCCCAGATCTCGAGACGTTCGTACCTCAACACGTCCCTACTTCTATCCGTAGTCCTCGCTCGGCTAAGTCTTCTGTCCGATCGTTTGGATCAGGTCTTTGTGTCCAGTCCTCGATCAGGTCTTCATGCCCAACCAGCGGTCAGGTCTTCGGTGCCCAGCCCTCGGCTAGGACTTCGTGCTCAGTCCTCAACCAGGACATCGCGCTCAACCCTGCAGGTCAAGATCTCGTGCCTAGACAAACTAGGAATTTCCTGCACACTTAGCAAATCCATTAGATCACAACATAAACTTAACTTTGAACCTTTTGTCATTATCAAAACCAGGTTCGATCTGGTGCTTTCGACATCAACAATGAGACACGAGTCCGACTGAATGGACAGTTGTGTTGTATCTAATCACTAGAGCAGGAGCGCCCATAGCCAATGAAGTGGGTGAAACCCTAAGGAGCGAGCGACGAGAGTGGCGGAAGCAACGTTGAGTGAGCGGTGGAAGCCAGGAAAATGTCTACATCATGTGAGTGGGGGCTTCCAAAGGTCTGCGGAGTCAGGAGAGAAGAATAAGAAGGCTTAGTCTTGTGACACCCCAGTATCTATGATGTTGGAGAGAAAATAACCGACATCGTGCACTAGGGGAGGCTTATCGGCATAAAATAGCATCGTGCTCTCTCTAGACTATACACGAGTCTAGGAGAATGGCTCATCGGCATAAGAGAATCACTGGTCCAAGACTAGTGAAGAATATGCTGGTCCGAGACCAGTAGACATAGCTCGACCCTGAACATGAGAGGTTGAGCTTTGAATAGGACAATATGCTAATCCGAGACCGATAGAGAATATATTGGTCTGAGATACGTGGAGATAGCTCAACCTCGAACGAGAGAGGTTGAGTCCTGAACATGACAATATGTTAATCCGAAACCAGTGGAGAATATGCTAGTTTGAGACGAGTGGAGATAGCTCGACCCCTAATGGGAGAGATTGAGCCCTGAATATGACAATATGCTATTCTGACACCAATAGAGAATATACTGGTCCAAGGCCAATGAAGATAGTTTGACCTTGAATGGGGAAGGTTGAGCCCTGAGCAGGACAATATGATGGTCTAAGACCAGTGGATGTAGCTCGACCCCGAACAGGGGAGGTTGAGCCCACTAAGAACTTTGGTCGGTTTTTAGCTCACGCTTGAGGATGTTGAGCCCACTAAGGACTTTTCTATTAATGCTTTATTAGCTCACTCTCGGGGAGATTGAGCTCACTAAGAACTTTGGCCCTTTACTAGCTCCCACTCGGGGAGGTTGAGCCCACTAAGGATTTTTCTATTGGTGCTTTATTAGCTCCCGCTCGGGAGGTTGAGTCCACTAAGGACTTCGGTGGTTTATTATCTCCGGCTCGGAGAGGTTGAGCCCCTTAAAGGGACAATTAATGACGAAGATATGTCGTTGGTTCGTGACACGAACCACCTTCTTGTAAAGCTATGGTGAAGAGCAATAATACATATCCGAAAGATAGAACTATATGCACTCAAACCTGATACGCGACTTGGAGGCAGCACCGCAACTATCTCAGAAATAATAGTGTGATTCCACGACTCCCGAAATCCACATAGTCAAAGAGAGAATAGTAATGTGATCCTCGCTGGAGATAATATCTCTATCCCTTGACTCAAAATGTCCGCGGAGTAGAGGAGAATAGAGCACTGATCCTCGCTGGATATAATAACTCAATCCCCTAACTCCCAAATGTTTGCGGAGTCGGGATGAGAGTAGAATGTAGCTCCTCAGAAATAATATCTCGATCCCTCAACTCTCGCATGCCCCCGGAGTCAAGGTAAGAGTAGAATACAGCTCCTCGAAAATAATATATTGATCTCTCGACTCCCGAATGCCCGCAATGTTAGGGAGTGAGAAAAATACCACTCTCTCGATATAATATCTCAAACCCTCAACTCCCAAATGTCCGCGGAGTCAGGGAGAGGGTAGAATGCAACTCCCCTGAAATAATATCTCGATCCCTTGACTCCCAAATGTCCATGGAGTCGGGGCGAGAGAAGAATATAGCTCCTCAAAAGTAATCTCAACTCCCAAATATCTACAGAGTCAGGAAGAGAGTAGAATATAGCTCCTTGAAAATAACATATTGACCCCTCGACTTTTGAATATCTGCAGAGTCATGGAGAGAGGATAATACCACTCTCTGGATATAATAACTTGATTACCAGACTCCTGAATGTCGGCGAAGTCGGGGCGAGTAGAATATAGCTCATCAGAGATAATATGACTTGCTCCAACTGAAGGAGAGAACATAATATGCTCGATCCCGTTGAGGGAGAGAATAACTCGCTCCTGTCAAGAGAATATCTTGATTCATATGAAGGAATTACTCAATCTCACTGAGGAAAAGAATATAATATGCCCAATCCCCTGAGGTAGAGAATAATAAGCCCGATCCTTCGACTCCCAAGAATCTGCGGAGTCGGGAAGAGAATATAATATGAAATCAAGTTTGCCAATAAAGGCAAACACCATTGCAATCCATAAACATGACATTGATCGACAAACTAAAATATATAGAAACCCAATGTAGGGAATCCAATAAAATTTGAATCTCTTGTGCTGACCAAGAGTCCCTAAACTGGGATGACAACGAGTTTGACAGAATTCTCCTGAGTCATGGTAATGGTGTAGAGTTTTTCGATGTCATCTGTTTGAGGGTCTCAGTTCAGGTTTACGTTCTCATATAAGGTACCAATTTGATCCTGCGCCGAGACCCCTCGAAGGATGAGCCATCGACGAGTTGTGCTGGATGTTGACAAAGTCGATACGACCCAGAGCAAGAAGGAAATGAGCTATCTTCTTGGTTGATCGAATTGCTAGACCTCCGAGAGAAATTGAGAAGAGGAGACCGAAGGTGCCAGAAGTTCTCTCGTCGATGGTGGCTACAAGGTTGTTCAAAGATAGAGAAGGGGCAGACGGAGCGTTAAGGGGGGGAGACTGGGTTACCCCGACCTTCAACTCTCCGATGCTCAAGTTAGGTTCCGGCAGAGTACATGAAACAAGTAAACAACACTATAATTGAGTATATAAATACTGAATGTAAATGCATACTAGGCCAACAAGAGCAGGCTGGAGGCAACGTAGAATCGAAAATGACACAGAGTTGGAAATCAAAGACCGAAACACAGCAATGCAGGTATGAAGGTCGAACACATCAACACAGCTCAGAGGTCGGGATATGACAATGGCTTGAATGCTGACGGCTCGAGGGCTAGAACACCACAACAGTGTAGGGATCTATAGGCAAAAATATTCAAAAATTACAGCGGAAATAATAGATCCCATGAGCGATCCATGCCAAAGAAAACTCATACAAAGTTAATTTACAAATTTCTATCGTATAGGTATACCTTTGGCGTGTGCCCTTCGCTTATCCAGCTTGTCCGAGGTATGTTGGATCTCTTGTATGTTCAAGTGTCCATGCCTCTATGCGTATCCACACGAACACGATCTCTCAAGTTTCGGAAAAGAATCACATTTGTAGTGCTAGCCACAAGAGGAGATTCACAAAGCAAGAAGGAGAGGGAGAAGAGAGATTTTGGCCAAGAGAAGGAAGGGAAGGAAGAATGACAAGTTCATCATCCAAATGACAAGAAAAACTCTTTTATACTCATCCCATGAATATAAAGAGTTTTTGTCCCTTTAGCTTCCCTCCATTAATACTAATAAAAACTCACTTAAAGCATATTTTCTCATGTGGCTCTTCAACTTCTCTTCATCCAATGAAGAGAAAGTTTTCATCTTCCACTATTATTAATTTATTAAATATTTTAATAAATTAATATCTCATTCAAATGTGGTTGAGTCTAATCTAAATGAGTCAAACTCAAATTAGATCTCAATCCAATAATCCAATTGGATTCACTTGAGTCTAACTCAATTAAGTCAATTCGGATCAAATCTTAGTCAAACTAAGATCATTTAATCTCCGAAGCATAGTGTCCTTAGTGTATGACCCAATAGGCTCTCGTAATGTTGGCAATGTATCTAAACCGCTTTAGACACATAAGCAATGAGCGATATCTAGCAATATATCATCACTACCCAAGTGACAAGAAAATCGAGATCCGACTTAACCTCCGTGACTATGACAATATATGACCTTGTCCTTCTATCCTCGATATCTAGATTGATCAATGAGGCATAGACCGTGTCATCCTCGATCAATCTTTGTGTTTCTTGATCCCCGAGTAGACTCACTCAAACAAATGAGCTCAATATCTCATATTGACTCATTTGAGCATAATCATGCGTTTTAGTAGTCCTACTCGATCAAGAGGCCCACAGAAATCACTCCCATCATATGGGAGGGATAGATCTCATCTACATCACTTACATCCCTCTGCATAATTCATTACATACCCAGTGATCGCCTTTATAGTTCACCATGTTACGGGTGACGTTTAACGATACCAAAGTACATAACTCCTTATGTAGGGAACCATAGTGACTTCATGTCTAAGGACTATTCATACTAATAGTCACATGAGAAAGTTTATGGCACTCATATGACAATCTATGAAACTTTCTTATTGTGGGTCAATTCAGTACACATTCTCTAATGTATATCCATGTATCATCTTGATATCATATATCCATGACTTGTGAACTCAAGTCATCAATTGACCTACATGCTAGTCTCTATGCATTAATATTGTCCTTGAATATTAATGCTTAACTAGGAATGATTTAGTGTAGTGTTCTCTACATCATCACACTATCGATTTAACCAATCGATATAATGTAGATAAAAACCTACTAACCTAAGGACATTATTATACTTGGTTATTTGGCACAAATATAAAGTATAATAACCAAACATGCTTTTATTAATGATAGAATATGATATAAAAAGTCCCTAGTTAATCATCACATAATTGACTCTAGGATTCCTAGCAACAATCTCCCACCAGCACTAGTGTCAATCATTGTAATATCTAATACCCACTGACCTAGTGTGACTATCATGCTTCTTCTGTGCCAAAGCCTTAATCAAAGGATCCGCGATGTTAGCATCAGTGGGTACTCTGCCTATCCTCACATCTCCTCTATCGATGATCTCTCGAATGAGATGAAAGCACCGTAGTATTTATTTGGTCCGCTGATGAGAGTGAGGTTCCTTAGCCTGTGCAATAGCCCCATTGTTGTCACAATAGAGGTTTATTGGGTCTGCTATACTAGGAACCACACCAAGCTCTGTAATGAACGTCCAGATCCAAACAACCTCTTTTGTTGCATCAGACACAGCAATATACTCGTCCTCTATTGTAGAATCTGCAACTGTGTCCTGCTTCGAACTCTTCCAGCTCACAACGCTACCATTCAAGCAAAATACATACCCTGACTGCGATCTGAAATCATTCTTGTTGGTTTGGAAGATTGCGTCACTGTAATCCTTTATAGCTAGCTCCTCATTGCCTCCAAATATTAAGAAATATTCTTTCGTCTTTCGTAAGTACTTAAGAATATTCTTGGCAGCTTTCCAGTGACTTTCACCTGGATCTGTCTGGTATCTGCTCGTCATGCTCAAAGTATACGAGACATCTAGATGAGTACAAAGCATGACATATATGATAGACCCTATAGCGGACGTATAAGGGATCTGATCTATGCGGTCCCTATCCTCATTAGAGGAGGGACATTAAGTCTTCGAAAGACATACACCATATGCATCGGTAGAAATCCCTTCTTGGAATTCTACATGGCAAAATGATTAAGCACCTTGTCAATATATGTACTCTGACTTAAGCCAAACAATCTTTTAGATCTATCTCTATAGATCTTGATGCCTAGGATATAGGCTGGTTCACCTAAGACATTCATTGAGAAACAATTCCATAGCCACGTCTTCATAGAATGTAGTGAAGGGATATCATTTCTAATGATGAGTATGTCATCCACATACATGATCAGGAAGATAACTGTACTTCCTCTAACTCTCTTGTAGACACAGGGTTCATCTTCATTCTTGATGAAACCAAATGCTTTGATTGTATTATCGAATCGAAGATTTTAGCTTCGAGAAGCTTGCTTTAGCCCATAAATGGACCTTTGCAACTTACATACCTTTCCAGCATGCTCTGGATCTACAAAACCCTCAGGTTGTGGCATGTACACATCCTCGAGTAGATTCCCATTTAGGAATGTGATTTTGACATCCATCTGCCAGATCTCGTAATCATAGTAAGCTACATTAGCAAACATGATCCGAATAGATTTAAGCATCGCAATTGGTGAAAAGGTTTCATCATAGTCAATACTATGAATCTGTTTGAAACATTTGGCTACCAATCACCCTTTATAGGTATACATAAGACTATCCATGTCAGTCTTTCTTTTAAAGACCCACTTACACCCAATAGGTTTAATTCCCTCAAGTGGATCAACCAAAGTCCATACTTAGTATACATGGATTCTATTTCGGACTTCATGGCCTCTAGCCATTTCTCAGAATTTGGACTCATCACAGCTTCTTGATAGGATGTAGGCTCGTTCTACTCAACAAGCATAACGTCATCATGGTCAAACAAGAGAAATGAGTATCTCTCAGACTGACGACGTATCCTATCAGATCTACGAATACATTGGTCTACTTGAACAGGTTGTTGCCCCACAACTTCTTGTGCAACAATCTCATGATCCACAACACTTTGTGGTGCCTATTCAATGTCCATCAAGATCTCAGTACCATCTGCATCTTGAACTTCTTCAAGATGGATTTCACTCCCACTATTTCTTCTAGAATAAACTCTCTTTCGAGAAAATTATCATTTCTAGTGATAAATACTTTGCCTAGTGTGGGATTGTAGAAGTAATATCCCTTTGTTTCCTTGGGATATCCTATAAAATAGCACTTATCAGATTTGGGTCCAAATTTATCTGAGACATGTTGTCGAACATAAGCCTCACAAACCTAAATCCTCATAAAAGATATTGTGGGACTCTTCCCAGTCCATATCGTATATGGTGTCTTTATGACGGCCTTTGATAGAGCTCGGTTAAGTGTGAAAAGAGTCGTCACTAGAGCGAATCCTCAGAAGGAAGTAGGAAGATCTGTCTGACTCATCATCGATCATACCATATCTAATAGAGTGCGATTTCTCCGCTCGAACACATCATTCCATTGTGGTGTTCCAGGTGGAGTGAGTTGAGATATGATCCCACACTCTGCTCGATGGTCACGAAACTCTTGGCTAAGGTATTCACCACCTTGATCTGATCGAAACATCTTAATACTCTTGCCATGTTGGTGTTGGTGCTTGGATGGTAATAGAGAGGGGTGAATGTAGCCAGACACTAATTTTGCTTTCTCTTTGGAGTTTCTGCACTTAGGGTTAGAAGCAGCGGAAGCAAAACAAAAGCAGAAACAAGATAGCAGAAACTAAATAGATAATCACAGATGCTAACCAAGAGGATTTACAAGGTTCGGGGATAACTTGCCCCTACTCTTTGGCGTGCCCGTGAGGTGGGTGATCCCTTGATCGTCGGCAGATCAAGCTCCGGAAAATCCGGATAGATGAATCCTCCTTCTCGGTGGAGAAACCTCTCCACACAATGTCTTAATAGAATATATGGAATGAAAGCACAAAGACAAAAAACAAACTTACAGAGCACAAGGAGACAGTTTACAAAGCACAACTCACAACACGGCAAGATCCTGGCAAGAGCCTTCACTCACCTCTTCCTTCTCGTGGTGTCTGCAGCTAATCGCAAACTTCTCCACTGGCTCCAAGCTCTCAAGATTCAAAGTATCAGAGTGTATGCAAGAGCTTCAAGACTCAGAGTGATTGCTGAAGGATGAAGAGATGTCGTAAGAACAGAAGAGATAACTTCTCTTCTTCCCAGCCACCACTTAACCTGCTGCCCATCGCCAGGTCACAGACGCTCCTCTGCAGCTCACCAGTTGCTCATCTGCACTAGCTCAGCTAGCTGACCTCTTCTGGACTCCCTCCAGTCGAGCCCCAGGTCAACTCCTCAGCCGTTGCTAGCTTGCGCCAGTAGACGTTGTATCCTGTGAAGGAAAACTGCCAAACCTGATGTAGCAAAAGAACCCAGTTGACTCTCCTTGAGTAATCCTGAGTTACCTGCACACTTAGCAGTTGTTTAGCACAGCAAATCAATAGAAAATCAATTATTAGACGATCAGAGCATATATCCGTAGTGATCAGAAAGAAATCAGAACGTGATCAGAAATCTGACACCGTGTTTGAATTAAAGCTGTCAGCTACTGATCGGTCACCGGACCGATCAGAGAGGACCCTGATTGGTCACCAGACCAATCAGGGTAAGTCCTGACCGATCAGGCTCCAGCCTGATCGGTCCACAATGAGAAACTAGGAATCGCGGACTTCTTGTGATCGGTCACCCTGACCGATCACAGATCGTGGATCGGTCACCGGACCGATCCAACACATGAAGTAGAACCTTCAGCCTTTTCCAACCAACGCCCCTGATCGGTCACCTGACCGATCATGTTGTGCCGTGATCAGTCTGGTGACCGATCAGGCCACTCCCTGACCGATCAGGAGCCATCCTGATCGGTCAGGGTGAGAAACCTCCGACATTTTGATCGGTCACGAAGACCGATCAAGAGTTTCTCCCAAAACCTTCTGATCACTCTCTGATCGTTCACCAGAACGATCAGATGCCCAATAGAAACCTTTCTGTTCTCTCACTAATCGGTCACCAGACCGATCAGCCTTCTCTGGATCGGTCACCAGACCGATCCACAATAGGGAGTTCGTGCCAACTCCCTGATCGGTCACCAGACCGATCCAGAGACTCCCAATTCAAATCTAAGTCAAGAGAATGCGCTCCCTAGCCTTCTCTGACTCGTGCTCAGTCCCCCGGACCAAGACTCCGTGCCCAGCTTCACTCATGGGAACTTCATTCAACCTAGCTTCACTCACTAGGACCTGGCTTCACTCACCAGGGTTTTAGTCACCCGGCTTCACTCACCGGGATTTCATTCACCTAGCATCACTCACTAGGACCCGGCTTCACTCACCGAATTTCGATCACCTGGCTTCACTCACCAGGACCTTGCTTCACTCACCAGGGTTTCGGTCACCCGGCTTCACTCACCGGGACCCGACTTCACTCACCGGGATTTCAATCACCTAGCTTCACTCACCGGGACCCGGCTTCACTCACCGAGATTTCGATCACCTGGCTTCACTCACCAAGACCTGGCTTCACTCACCGGGATTTCAACCTGGCTTCACTCACCAGGATTTCAGTCACCCGGCTTCACTCACCGGGACCCAGCTTCACTCACCGGGATTTCAACCTGGCTTCACTCACCAAGATTTCAACCATTCCGTGCCCAGTCCCCGACCAGGACTTAATCTGAATTCACTCAACCAAATTTAAATCGTTGTCTACACCAAAACAACAATCGGGCCAGACTGCATCAACAATCTCCCCCTTTTTATTGTTTGACAACCCGATTTAAGTTTAGGTATTAATCTCAATTGAAGTCCATTCAATTATTGTAAGGGAATCAAAATCCTCCCCCTACAATAGCAAACCCTAAACTTAATCAACCATTCTCTCCCCCTTTGTCAATCATCGAAAAAGGGTATGGTTATTAAGTTTAAACATACCTCCCCCTTAAACGAGGGTCTCTCCCCAAATCCAAAATGATCAAAGGATAATTTTTTAATTGCATATGAAAACATATACAGAAGTATATCATGGTCAAACATGTATATGTTTCATATGTCAATAGGGAACGCAGCTGTATCAGACAGATAGTCCTGATTGGTCTCCGTGACCAATCGGATTAATTGATTATTCGATACAGAAAAAATTTCTGATTTATCTATGGACGATCAGTTTCAGAAAAATTTCTGTAAATCTGATTCGTTTAAGATCAGACTAAATTAACAACTTATATGAAACTTATTCCCCAACAGCGGTGTAAACTCTATCGACATTCGATATTTTCAGAAAAATTTCTGAACCATGGTTCGAGTGTCTTGACTAAGAGATATTCCTTATCAAGAGTCAACCCTTTCTGATGTATTTGAAAATTTCAGCATAGGGGGATCAGACTGAGGTCCCTGATCAGAATTGATCTGATCGGTCACTGGACCGATCAAAAAGATCCCTGATCGGTCACTAGACCGATCAGGGTGAGTCCTGATCGGTCGGTGGACCGATCTGGTTTGATACAGAAAATTTTCTGAAACTGATATGTCTCAGAAACAGATTTGTTTCAACTTTCAAACACTGTAAACCCAATACAATCAGAGTCAAACACCCTAAACCCTCAAATTAGTATTAGTATTAAAAACATGGTCAAATTTCCAAAACATGTTTGTATCAAATTAGTATCAAAACATGATAATAATTCCACAACATGCTTGTATCAAATTAGTATCAAAACATGATCAAATTAGGTCCCATTCTTAGGCACCCTACCTTTGGTCTTCAGTGCAGTAAAGTTGGCCTTGCCTTTGACTTGGGTCTTACCCTGGCCCTTAGGCTTCCATTTGTCTTTGCCCTTCTATACCATCAATACATTATTGGTTTTGGTTTTCTTGAGATTGGGTTCAGCAGTTCTCAACATGGTGAGCATCTCAGGCAATGGCTTGTCAATTTCGTTCATGTTATAGTTCATGACAAATTGATTGTACCCTTCCGACAATGATTGCAAGATAAGGTCCGTGACCAATTCTTGACCCAGTAGAAATCCTAGTCTTTTAAGGTTCTCGACATACCCAATCACCTTGACTACGTGAGTTCCTACAGGAGTTCCTTCTTGCATCTTGCATGCAAATAGGGCCTTAGATACCTCAAACCGCTTGTGCTTAGCTTGCCCTTGATATAGTTGTTTTAAGTGCTCAACCATATCAAGTGCATCCATGTTCTCATGTTGCTTCTAAATCTCAGAGTTCATTGTGGTAAGGATGAGGCATGATACATCAAGTGCATCATCCTGATGCTTCTTGTAAGCATCCTTTTCGACCCGAATGGCGATAGTGATAGGTGCTTCTGGAAGAGATTGCTCTAGGATGTACAATTTTAGTTTTTGTTTGAGGTGATCCTCAAGTTTCTGTACCAGTCTAGAAAATTAGCTGTGTTGAGTTTGTCCTTCTCAAGGACAGATCGTAGAGAGAGTATTTGACGTGTTAGATGACATGGTGATCTACAACAGTAAAATATGCAGAAATAACTATCATATCTAGATCATTTAATTAGGTCTTTAATTAAATGACACTTCCACTGAATTGTAGAGCTTTGGTAGGGGCTAGTCATAGATGTAGGCAAACTCAATTTGCCCACACTATAAGCTCTAAACCAACGACTACATTCATGTGGGACAAGATCCATATTATACCTCATCTTGAGTTAGATTTGGCTAATTGCCCAAGTTTTAGTATAATTAGATAGGTAATATTGTTGGTGCAGACAGCACCCAAGTCGAACCTGTGTTTTGATCAATGACAAAGGGTTCAAAAGTTAAGATGTTTTGTTTTTCTAACATACTACTTGAGTGTGCAAATTAAAGTCCTAGCGAAGGACTGCTAGGCCCCTAGCGAAGGACTGCTAGGCATCGGAACCCTAAGACCCAGTGAAGGGATGCTGGGCACCTAGCGAAGGGCTGCTAGGAGTCAAAGACCTAGCGAAGGACTGCCTGGAACTGAAGACCTGGAGAAGGACTGCTGAGCACCAGGTGAAGGACTACCTGGAACTGAAGACCTCGCGAAGGACAGCTAGGCACCTGGCGAAGGACTGCTGGGCAAAAGTCCAACCGGAGGAGCCGGTTGGCAACAGGTAAATTCTCCCGAGAGGAGTAGGTGAGGACGCGTTCCCCGTCGAGGGAACAGTAGGCGTCGGTTCGACCTAGGGCTCCATTTTGGAGACCCAAAGTCAGAACCAAGACAGCTAAGGCTATATAAAACTAATACTTGATTGCTTTATGTTGTTTTGGACTAACCCTGGATGCAGGACCGAAGGAGTGAGTGTCTGCAGCTCAGAACGCCTCAAAGGAGAGAGGCAACAGCTGAGCAGGGCGCCCCCAAGGTCAAGGCAAAACAAGTTAAGCAAGAGTACGCTTCGGAAGCTTACTGGGCGGGGCGCCTCCGTGCTCCCGGGCGCCCCCAGTGCCCAGGGCGCCCCGGGCTCAAGCCAACGAAGTGGATAAAAGTGATCCAGCCGAGAAGCCCGCTCAATCAGGGCGCCCCCAGCATCTCGGGCGCCCCCACAGTCAACTCTCAGCCCTATTCGAGTGGGATAAGAGCTGACCGAGACTTGCTCGAATCGGGTGACACGTGGGGGGCGCCCCCAACGTTCAGGGCGCCCCGGGAGGCTATAAAAAGCCCCTCGACCCCAAGGCTTCGAATAACACTTCTTCCAACGTTATTACGCTCTTCTGCTCCAGCGCTCTACTCCGGAAACCTCCCAACTCGAGATACAAGCGCCAACGACATCCCCCTGCTCCAAAATATAATCCACACCGGACGTCGGTAAAGAAGAGCTATTTTTTAAGTTTACTGTACTACTCTTGTAATATCTTTCTGTAAACTGTTTTGTGCATATAGAATTGCCCGCAGTAAACGGTCAACGATCGTGGGCCTTGGAGTAGGAGCCGACCGCGACTCCGAACCAAGTAAAATCTTGGTGTTTGTGTGTTGTTTTGTTTTTAATTTTTCCGCTGCATATTCTCTTTTTCAAACCGAAAATGTTTTACGATATTCACCCCCCCCTCTATCGTTATTCTCGATCCAACAAGTGGTATCAGAGCGGGGAAGCTCAAATTTGGTGCAATCACCAGTTTGAGAATTTTTCGGATTTTTACGAAAATTTTTTTAATTTTTTTCAAATTTTTATCGTTAATCGAAGTTGGTGCAACACCCCTCGATAAGTAATTTTTTTCTCCCGCACTACTAATCCAAGACCAAGTCTTGGGATATTTTTTTTCTTTTTACTCTTTGTTTCAGTTAAATGGCCATGCAAGAAGGATTCAGCACAGCCAGACCTCCACTTTTCAGTGGGGAAGACTTTTCCTACTGGAAAAGTCGAATGGAGGTCCACCTAAAAACTCAGGTGGACATGTGGATAATCATCCAGTCTGGACTAGAGATTCCAAAGAACGTTGAAGGAGTACCACAGTCGTACACTGAGTGGGATACAGCTCTGAAAAGAAGAATTGAAGCTGATGCGAAAGCGACCCAGACCCTTCAATGCGGCCTGACCAAGGAAGAGTTGAATCGGGTAGGACCATTCAACATTGCCAAGGAGTTGTGGGGCAAGCTGATCGAGCTGCACGAAGGAACTTCCGACACTCGAATCAGCAAGAGAGATCTCCTCCTGAACAAGCTGTACACGATCAAGATTAATGACAACGAAACAGCAGCCCAGCTCCATGCCAGAATTCAGGAGTTAATAAACGGTCTACACACCATAGGTCACAAGGTAGAAAACCGTGACCTAATAAGGTATGCCCTTAACGCTTTCCCAAGAAACACCTTGTTGGCATCTATGGTAGATGCTTACAAAGTTTCGAGGGATCTTTCCAAAATCAAGTTAGATGAACTTTTTTCTGAACTCGAATTACATGAGCAAACTAACTGCAATCTAGCCGAGAAAGGTATCGCCTTTGTTGCAGGTAAAGCTGCAAAGACAATCAAGAAGAAGCCTCAACCTGCACCCGAGTCTGATTCAGACTCAGACTCAGAAAATAGCGAGGGAAATCGACCGAAGCTGGTTCGGCTAGCCCGAGACTACTACAAAGAACTAAAGAACCAGACCAACAGAAGAAAAGTTAGCCGAAGAAAGGAAGAACCAGCTGAACCCTCAAATGACAAGAACAAACCAAACGTGACCTGTTACGAGTGCAAGAAGAAGGGTCACTACAAGACGGAGTGTCCAAACCTAAAGGAGACCAATAAGACAAGAAGAAAGAAAGCACTCCAAGCAACATGGGACAAATCTTCCTCAGAAGAAGAAGAAGAGGCACCCCAGTCAAACCTGCTAGCCCTGACTGCCTCCGAAGAACTTGAGACCGAGTCAGAATCAGAGCAGGACGATGGAAAACTCACATTTTCAGAAAATGGTGAAATCACTGTAAGTGGGTTTTCTAGATTACAATTATGCGAATTGATTTCTTATCTTTCTCGAGATTTGGCGAAAGCTAAACTCCGAGTCGAATCTCTCCGACAGGAAGTAAAACTCCTGAAAGAGAGAGCAGACTCTGAACCCTTAACTAAGAAGGTTCAAGAAGGAACCTCTACTCAAGTTGAAAAACTTGAATCAGAGAATTCTTTCTTGAAAACTCAAGTTAAGGATCTTAGAGCTGCCTTAGAACGATTCACTTCTGGGTCCAAGGGTCTTGACATGATTCTTGGAAAATAGAAGTCGGTTCTAAATCGATCTGGACTAGGCTATAAAACCAAATCTAGACAATGATCCTACTATGCTGTACTGAACCAGTCAAGACCTAAAGTTCAGGCATGGGTACCCAAACTGTGCCTGAACAAACAAACTGGATCAAATCAGTATTGGATCCCCAAGGACAAGATTCACATCTTGCCAAACCATTATCGTGGCTTTAGTCCAGGGGGAGCCAAATTAAAAATAATATTTATTGTTAGATAAAATTCAATCTTTGTTTGTAAATTGCATGATTGCTTGATTATTTAATTTCTGCAATTTACCATGTTTAGATTTAGGAATGGTTAGGTTAAGGACTGAACCAACTTAACTGAAATTTGAACAACATAGTATTGGGTGGAGGTGAGATGATAGTACGTTAGGGAAGCCAATTCTAATAAGGTCAAGTATTCTCTACTTGGTCTCTTTAGACTGGTGAAACTAGCCGAAGCTACCGATCTAAGACCCAAGCGAGTTAGACCAGAATTTTTCAAGAAATAATTTTGAAAATGAAATTTCATTAAAAGGCTTTATCAAGGAAAGGGTTGATGATCCAATAAGGCTACGGCCAAAGAAGGCCTAGTGCCTCGCCAAGACCTGGAAGCCAATTTTTGAAATTCAAATTCAAATTATTCTTTGTCAAATTCAAATCTAACACAAATTTTCAGTTAAGTGTAGATTCAAACATTTTTAAAAAAAAACACAAAATCAACTGTTTTCAAAATTAATTTTTTTTAAAAATAAATCATAACTTTTCAAAACAATTCTATCTACCAAAACCTGTCTCACCAAACCTATAAGGCTAACGTGATTGATGACCCTAGATTGGGTGAGACGGCAAACTTAACTTAATCAAAATTGATTTAATAACTGCATTGTTGGTTAAATACAAACATTTAGTTTAGAACGACATTGACCTAATACTAGTCAAACATGGTCAAAGTAGTCAAACCATGGTCAAAATGGTCAACCCATGGTTAAACCAGTCAAACCTGGTCAAAAGCAGTCAAACAAGTCTATCAAAACAAACGTAGACTGTCACCTAGGGCACCCGTGACCCCTCGGGCGCCCCCCCCCCCCACCTCTCTCACTTCCATCCTTCAAGGCAAAAAGCTGAAAAAAGAACTGACCAGGGCGCCCAGGTCCTCACGGGCGCCCCCATAGCCATGGTCAAAAGCAAAAAGACTGCCAAAAGGCAGCTGCAGCCCTGCGTGGGGCGCCCTCGCCCTCCGGGGCGCCCTTGCTCGTCGGGGCGCCCTCACACACCAGGGCGCCCGGGAATGCCCTATAAAAGGGCTCCATGCCCCCATCTTTCTCTCCACACCCAAACTTCTTCTTTTCTCCAACTCCCTTCCTTCCAAGAGACCTTGAAACTCTCTCAAGCTCTCATCCTCGACAATGCCTCCCCGAGCTGCCACCCGGTATAGTTTATTTGCATTTAAATTAATTTTAATTTTCCTTAAATGCTATTTTCCTTAAATGCAATTCCTTTATAATGTTAGAAAACGCCGAGCAAACCAAGCAAACCCCGGTACCGAACCTAGTCCCGATCCTAGGTTCCCAACTTTAGCACTTTGTAACAAGTTTGCTCAAACAACCTATAAGCCCATAAAAACTAGTTATCTCAATAGACAATTCTTCACCCAATCTTGTCTCTTGGCAATGAATGTTATAAATTTTTACCAACTCGATAACCTAGTATTCTGCACTCATCCTATTAATACAACCTTATGTGCAGAATTCTATAATAATATAGTCAGACAAGATCAGCTCAGCTTTGTCACCACAGTCCAAGGGATGCCTCTATCCATCACACCCTCCTTACTTAACCGATTTCTTGGACTACGATTCTCTCAGTCCACCTTTTGTTGCTATCCTCCTAGGGATCCTCCTTTCGATGCTCCCTACTCTCACATTACTCTAGATACCCTACACTCTTACTTCTATAGGCATGCTAGAAACCCCCTGGCCAGACGATTTCAGTCTGTTGACTTACAGGCCCAGGATTACGCTCTATATAGAGTTGTAGTCCGCTGTATTCTGCCCTTATCTACTAGAGACGTAGCTACCATGCGACCATTTCACACTTTCCTCCTTTATGCACTGATTCATCATCTTGACATCGACATTGGACTCCACATATTCCATGCGATCCTACATGCGTCCAATGTTACCACGCAGGGGCGGGTACGCACTCCCTATTGCCACATCATCACTTCCATCCTTCATCATCATGGTCGTAACATCACCGAGGGAGAGATGGACGCATTGACTGATTTCTATGAGATAGGTTATAGGAACTTCTCCCTAGCTGGTATAGAGGTCTCGGGTACCGGGGTTTTGTCCTGGAGACGTCAGAGAGCCGTACCCCAGATCGACTCGGACGAGGAGGTTGAAGTCGATGTCGCAGATTTGGCAGCAGAGGTTCGTGAGCACATAGACGAGCCCCCTCCACCGACACTCTACGAGAGAGTGACACGGCTCGAGACACAGGTCCAGAGCCTCCGAGAGGAAGCGGAGGCAAATCATGCTGAAGAAATGGAAGCAAATCAGGGCTATTATACCGAATATATGAATGCCCTCATAGCCGAGAGGGAGACTAGCGACGCACAATATCACGAGATGATGGCGATGTTTCGATCCTGGCAGCCAGGCTCTTCTGACCATCCTGATCCCTCCTCCTAGATTTGAGTAGCATTGTACTAGTGACTATTTAACTGTCCCTACTCAGTAGGGTTGACTTATGTTTGTCTAGCATGACTGTGCTGGTCCTCTCTCATACCAGCTGACCTATGGAGTTGACTATTTACTATTTCATGATTATCTGAGTTAGGACTATGCTTAGTAGAATAGGTTTACTCTACTTTCAGTTTTTTTTTATTTATAATCAGTTCCTTAAATAATTTTAAAAATGCTTTACTTAATGTCAAAATCAGCTTGAAAAATCTTTTTAGCATTTTTAAAATAATTTTTTTTACTTAGATTTTTTGGAAAAACTACCCCCTTTCAAAACTAGGGTCTTTTTCGCAAATGGACTTAGCCTAGGCCCTAACCCTAGAACTGCATGCACCTATAGATTTGGAAGCCAGCATCTCACAAGCACCTTAGGGTACTTTTGATTGATAACCTAGAATGGGTTGAGATGCTTAGGTCTTTGCCTTAATTCAAGATACTTTAAGTCAGTACATCTGCAGTAATTGGGGCACTAAATACAACTTAAACAGTAATCAAGTTAAGTGTCAAGTTTAGAAATCTAACTTGAACAGAACACTTAACTCGCGAAAACTACTGTTTATAACAGTTAGTAAGTAGCTAATTGGGTTAGAAAGGTCCCTACAGAGATAATTTAAATTGGTTTGATTCAGTTCATCTTGCATTGGTTCAGTACAGCACATTATTCTGTTACAAACTTATGCAATTTATTTATTTTTTTTGCTATATTGCTTTGTTTTTGATATATGGCAAAGGGGGAGAGATAAGGAAAGGAGAGAAGCCTTAAAATTTTTTCAAAATTCAAAATTTTAAAACTTTATCCTTTCTTCAAAAAGTACTTAATCTATTGGTTTTCAAAAGTACTTAATGTTGGTGCAGAAATGCACCTAAGTCAAACCTGTGTTTTGATAATGGCAACATAGGTCAAAAGTTAAGTCTTTCTTGTTGTCTAACAAGTTTCTTGAGTGTACAGGAAAAGCCCTAGCGAAGGAATGCTAGGCTCTGGCGAAGGACTGCCAGAAAGGAAAAGACCTAGCAAAGGAATGCTGGGCACTGGCGAAGGACTGCCAGAATGAACAAGCCCTAGCGAAGGAATGCTAGGCCCTGGCGAAGGGCTGCCAGAAGTAAAGACCTAGCGAAGGACCGCTAGGCACCAAGCTAAGGGCTGCTTGGTACTCAAGACCTGGCGAAGGGCTGCCGGGCAAAAGTCCAACTGGAGGAGCTAGTTGGCACCAGGTAAATTCTCCCGAGAGGAGTAGGTGAGGACGCGTTTCCCTTGAGGGAACATTAGGCGTCGATTCGACCTAGGGCTCCATTTTGGAGACCAAAGTCAGAACCAAGACAGCTAAGGCTGTATAAAATAATTATTGTTTTGTTGTGTTTTGGACTAACCCTTGATGCAGGACCAAAGGGACGTGTGTCTGCAACTCAGAGAGCCTCAAAGGAGTGAGGCAACAGCTGAGTAAGGCGCCCTAAGTGTCCAGGGCGCCCTCAAGGTGAACCAGAACCAAGCGAAGCAAAATAGGCTTCAGCTGCTTACTGGGCAAGGCGCCCTCAGTAGCGAAGGCGCCTTCGTCAGTGAAGGCGCCTTCAGCAGCCAAGGCGCCTCCAGCTCTCTCTGCGAAGCTTCAACTTAATCCAGCCGAGAAGACCGGGTCAACCAAGGCGCGCTCAGCGACCAGGGCGCCCCAGAGGTCAAACCTCATCCCTATTCCGGTGCGATAACTCTTGACCGAGTGAAGCACGGATCGGGTGACACGTGGCAGGGCGCCCTCGACGACCAGGGCGCCCCTAGGTGCTATAAATAGCACCCCTCGACCCCTAGCTTCAACACCGCTTTCATTCAACGCTTCCAAACGCTCTGACGACTACGCTCTGCTCCAGGAACTTCCCAACTCAAGTCCGAAGCGTCGTCGACCTCCCGCTGCACCGAAACTCGATCTACACCGGGAGTTGGTAAAACAGAGTGTAATTTTCTATTTACAGTCATTTTTGTAATCTTACTCTGTAACCGTTTTGCGGATTATAGAATTGCCCAAAGTAAACGGTCAACGACCGTGGGCCTTGGAGTAGGATCGACCCAGGCTCCGAACCAAGTAAACTACTGGTGTTTGCATTGTTTGATTTTATTCCGCTGCGTAACTGCTCTTTCTTTTAAATCCGAACATTTTCCGATATTCACCCCCCCTCTATCGGTCTTTCTCGATCCAACAAGTGGTATCAGAGCGGGGAATTCAAACTTGGTACAACCACCAGTTTGAAAATTTCGGATTTTTTTATTTTCTCTCTCAATTTTTTCTCGTTAAAAATTTTTTTCGTTCGAATTTTTCTTTCAAGGTTGGTGCAACACCCCTTGAAATCTGTTTTTATTTATTCTTCCCACACTACTAATCCAAGACCAAGTCTTGGAATATTTTTTTATTGTTTTTTTTGTGTTATTTGCTATTTCAGAGTAACAAATGGCCATCCAAGAAGGCTTTAGCACCGCCAGACCTCCACTTTTCAGTGGAGAAGACTTTCCTTACTGGAAAAGTCGAATGGAGGTCCACCTGAAAACTCAGGTGGATATGTGGATAATCATCCAGTCTGGACTGATGATTCCCACAAATGCTGAAGGCGTACCGCAAAACTACTCAGAGTGGGACACTGCCCTTAAACGCAAAATCGAAGCTGACACCAAAGCAACTCAGACCCTCCAATGCGAACTAACGAAAGAGGAGCTGAACCGCGTAGGCCCTTTCAATAGTGCCAAGGAGCTATGGGGTAAACTGATCGAGCTCCACGAAGGAACTTCAGATACGAGGATCAGCAAACGGGATCTGCTACTGAACAAGCTCTTCACCATCAAGATGGCAGACAACGAGACAGCAGCCCAGCTCCATGCCAGAATCCAGGAATTGATGAACGGTCTTCACGCAATAGGTCACCAGGTTCAAAACCGTGATCTTATAAGGTATGCCCTAAACGCGTTCCCTAGGACCACCTTGTGGGCATCTATGGTAGATGCATACAAGGTCTCTAGGGATCTTTCAAAAATTAAGTTAGATGAGTTATTTTCTGAACTTGAACTTCATGAACAGACTAACTGCAATTTGGCCGAGAAAATATAGCTTTCTTTGCAGGGAAAACAGGAAGGACAACTAAGAAGAAAACTCAAGTTGAACCCGAGTCTACCTCAGACTCAGAAACAGAAGATCAAGAAGGAGATCAATCTGAACTAGTCCGGCTAGCTCGAAACTACTACAAAAAGTTGAAGAACCAAGCCAACACACGGAGAACAAGCCGAAGAAAGGATGAACCAGCTGAACCAGCAACTGACAAACACAAGCCCAACGTAACCTGCTACGAATGCAAGAAGAAGGGCCACTACAAGACTGAATGTCCAAGCCTAAAGGAGTCCAAAAAGACCAGAAAGAAGAAGGCACTCCAAGCAACCTGGGACGAGTCTTCCTCAGAAGAAGAAGAAGAAGCACCCCAGTCCAATCTTCTAGCCCTGACCGCTTCGGATCAAATCGAGACTGACTCAGACTCGGACCAGGACGACGACAAGCTGACCTTCTCCGACGACGGCGAAATAAGGGTAACAGGTTTCTCAAAATTGCAATTAAATTCTCTTATCTCATATCTATCCCGAGATTTGGCGAAAGTCAAACTCCGAATCGAGTCCCTCCGACAGGAAGTAAAACTCCTGAAAGAGGGAGCTGAGTCTAAATCCTTAACTGAGAAAATTCAGGAAGGAACCCCTGATCAAGTTGAAAAACTTGAATCAGAGAACTCCTCCCTGAAAACTCAAGTTAAAGACTTATGAACAGCTTTAGAACGATTCACTTCTGGTTCCAAGAATCTTGATATGATTCTTGGAAAACAGAAGTCTGTTCTAAACCGATCCGGACTTGGTTATAGAACCAAATCTCGGCAAAGATCTTACTTTGCTGTACTGAACCAGTCAAGACCTAAAGTTCAGGCATGGGTGCCAAAACTGTGCCTGACCAAATCAAATGGTTCAAATCAATTTTGGATCCCCAAGGACAAGATTCACATCTTGCCTAACCCATACAGAGGCTTTAGTCCAGGGGGAGCAAAATCAAAACAATTTTCATTATTAGATAATTTTTTTTGTGATTGCTTGTTTATTTAAATTCTGCAAGTTGCCATGCTTAGAATTAGGAATGGTTAGACTTAAGGACTAATTTACTTGAAATTTGAAAACATAGTATTGGGAGGAGGTGAGATGATAGTACGTTGGGGAAACCAACTCTAATAAGATCAAGTCTACTTGGTCTCTTTAGACTGGTGAAACCAGCCGAAGCTACCGATCCAAGACCCAAGCTAGTTAGACCAGAAAATGACCTAATTTAATTTTAAAATGAAATTTCATAAAAGCTTTGTCAAGAAAGGGTGGATGATCCCATAAGGCTACGCCAAAGAAGGCCTAGTGCCTCGCCAAGACCTGGAAGCCAATTTTTGAAATTCAAATTCAAATTATCTTTTGTCAAATTCGAATCTAACTCAAATTTCAAATAATTATAGATTCTAATCTGTTTTCAAAACTTCTATTTTTCAACTTATTCTCTTTTGAAAAACACTTAATCTGTTTCAAAATTTCTATTTTTTTTCAAAATAAAGAACTTTTCGAAATAAAATGAAACTCCTTTTCAAAACTAATTCTTACCCTCAAACCTGTCTCACAAAACCTATAAGGTTAACGTGATTGGAAAACCCTAGACTGGAGTGAGACAGACTAGGGAAGTGAAACTCAATTAAGCTATCTCTAACTCAAATTGGATCCAAATCACCAAAAATTCTTTATGTGTAGGAACATAAAGATTGACCAATGGATGTTAGATAGCCGGGTGCTCCAGACACATGACTGGAGACAAATGAAGTTCACCAAACTAAAAATCAAAGACCTGGGCTCAGTGGCCTTTGGAAATAATGCTACCACCTCAAGGTAATTGGTCAGGTAATATTGAACTAAATCCAATTTCATTATTAAAAAGTTCTATTGGTTGAAAAC
>JAGFNQ010001566.1:440948-525038 GCA_024364735.1 Boesenbergia rotunda
AAGGTCAAATTGACCCAACCTTGTTTGTTAAAATTTTAGGAAAAGGATATATTTATTGCCCAAATTTACGTAGATGATATAATATTTTGGATCAACTAACTCTAAATTTCTAAAAGAATTTGTAACAATAATGGAGAATGAGTTTGAAATGAGTTTGGTTGGGGAACTTAACTTTTTCCTAGGATTACAAATAAAACAAACTAAGGATGGAAATTATGTGCATCAATCTAAATATGCTAAAGAACTAATTAAGAAATTTAAAATGGATAACTCTAAAAGTATAAGTACCCCCAATGGCCACAAATGTGAAAATAGATAATGACCCTAATGGTAAACCAGTAGACCTAAAACTTTATAGAAGTATGATAGGAAGTCTACTATACCTTACAGCCAGCAGACCTGATATACTTTTTTCAGTAGGAATGTGCACTAGGTACCAAACCTGTGCTAAGGAAACTCACTTAGCAGCCCTAAAACGAATTTTAAGATACATTAAGGGCACCCTAAATGTAGGGATATGGTACCCTAGGACTTCATCCTTTAAGTTGTCAGGATACTCTGATTCTGACTATGCTGGTTGTAAATTAGATAGAAAAAGTACAAGTGGAAGCTGTCAACTTTTAGGAAACAGCTTAGTAAGTTGGTGTAGTAGGAAGCAACACTGTGTTGCTCTATCCACAACTGAAGCTGAATATGTAGCCTTAGGAGAGTGTGTAGCTCAACTCCTATGGATGATGCACACCCTTAAGGACTTTCAGCTAAACTACAATCTGACTCAAGTCAATATTGACAATATTAGCTCAATTAACTCAACATTCTAGAACCAAACACATAGAAGTGAAACATCACTTTGTAAGAGATCACGTAGCTAGGGGTGAAATAGTCCTTAAGCATGTAGACTCCAAGTCCAACCTAGCTGACATATTCACTAAACCCCTACCTGAATCTGAGTTCAGCTCACTAAGAAGGCAGTTAGGATTATGTTTAGTAGAATAGAATCATTTGGTTTTGCCTCAAGTTTAAAATATTTTAAATTGATTTTAAAATAGTGTTTATTTTAAAGCTTTTCTAATTTAAAAAGTGTTAATTTTGGCTTTAAAATTTTTTTTCTTGACTTAGTTTTATTTTAAAAACTACCCCCTTCAAAGCTAGGGTTTTCTTCGAAATGGACTTAGCCTAGGCTCTAACCCTAGAATTGCATGCACCTATAGATCTAGAAGTCAGCATCTCACAAGCACCTTAGGGTACTTTGAGTGATAACCTAGAAAGGGTTGAGATGCTTAGGTCTTTGCCTTAACTCAAGATGCTTTAAGTCAGTGCATCTGCAGTAGTTGGGGCACTAAATACAACTTATACAGCAATCAAGTTAAGTGACAAGCTTAGAAAATCTAACTTGAACCGAAACACTTAACTTGACTAACCCTAGCAAAAACTACTGTTTATAACAGTTAGTAAGTAGCTAATTGGGTTAGACAGGCCCCTACAGATATAATTGATTGATTTAGTGTAAATCTAACTGATTCAGTACAGCAAATTATTTATTTTTTCTACTCATGCTATATTTTTTTTGATATATGGCAAAGGGGAGATAGAGAAAGGAAAGAAAAAAATTAATTATTTTTCACATTTTTTTCTACATTTTTTTTCTTTATTCAAAAAGGTTCAAAATTTTGAGTTTTTTTAAGAAGTACTTAAGTTCTTCAAATTTCAAAATTCTGCTAAGTACTCTAGCTTAGATTTTTTTCCTTCAAAATTTTGCTAAGTACATTCAAAACTCTTTACTCAAGTTCTCAAAATTCTGCTAGGTACTCTAGCTTAGAATTTTTAAAGCCTTCAAAATTTTGCAAAATACTCTAGCCTTTCAAAAGGTTCCTTTATTTTTTAAGACTTTAAAAATTTTTTTTACTCAAATTATGCTTTAAAAACTCTACTATGTATTTTTTCTAAGTAACCAAAACTTAAGTTTTTCAAAATACAAGTAAGATTTTTTCCCCACGAACTTTTGAAAAATCTAGGGGGAGATTCCCTCCAGGGGGAGGGATCAAAACTGTCATGTTCTGCTTAAACTTAACTTTTTGAACTAGGGTTGCCATAAATCAAAAAGGGGGAGATTGTTGGTGCAGAAATGCACCTAAGTCAAACCTGTGTTTTGATAATGGCAACATAGGTCAAAAGTTAAGTCTTTCTTGTTGTCTAACAAGTTTCTTGAGTGTACAGGAAAAGCCCTAGCAAAGGAATGCTAGGCTCTGGCGAAGGACCGCCAGAAAGGAAAAGACCTAGCAAAGGAATGCTGGGCACTGGCGAAGGACTGCCAGAATGGACAAGCCCTAGCGAAGGAATGCTAGGCCCTGGCGAAAGGGCTGCCAGAAGTAAAGACCTAGCGAAGGACCGCTAGGCACCAAGCTAAGGGCCGCTTGGTACTCAAGACCTGGCGAAGGGCTGCCGGGCAAAAGTCCAACTGGAGGAGCCAGTTGGCACCAGGTAAATTCTCCCGAGAGGAGTAGGTGAGGACGCGTTTCCCTTGAGGGAACATTAGGCGTCGGTTCGACCTAGGGCTCCATTTTGGAGACCAAAGTCAGAACCAAGACAGCTAAGGCTGTATAAAATAATTATTGTTTTGTTGTGTTTTGGACTAACCCTTGATGCAGGACCAAAGGGACGTGTGTCTGCAACTCAGAGAGCCTCAAAGGAGTGAGGCAACAGCTGAGTAAGGCGCCCTAAGTGTCCAGGGCGCCCTCAAGGTGAACCAGAACCAAGCGAAGCAAAATAGGCTTCAGCTGCTTACTGGGCAAGGCGCCCTCAGCAGCGAAGGCGCCTTCGTCAGTGAAGGCGCCTTCGTCAGTGAAGGCGCCTTCAGCAGCCAAGGCGCCTCCAGCTCTCTCTGCGAAGCTTCAACTCAATCCAGCCGAGAAGACCGGGTCAACCAAGGCGCCCTCAGCGACCAGGGCGCCCCAGAGGTCAAACCTCATCCCTATTCCGGTGCGATAACTCTTGACCGAGCGAAGCACGCATCGAGTGACACGTGGCAGGGCGCCCTCGACGACCAGGGCGCCCCTAGGTGCTATAAATAGCACCCCTCGACCCCTAGCTTCAACACCGCTTTCATTCAACGCTTCCAAACGCTCTGACGACTACGCTCTGCTCCAGGAACTTCCCAACTCAAGTCCGAAGAGTCGTCGACCTCCCGCTGCACCGAAACTCGATCTACACCGGGAGTTGGTAAAACAGAGTGTAATTTTCTATTTACAGTCATTTTTGTAATCTTACTCTATAACCGTTTTGCGCATTATAGAATTGCCCAAAGTAAACGGTCAACGACCGTGGGCCTTGGAGTAGGAGTCGACCCAGGCTCCGAACCAAGTAAACTACTGGTGTTTGCGTTGTTTGAATTTATTCCGCTGCGTAACTGCTCTTTCTTTTAAATCCGAACATTTTCCGATATTCACCCCCCCTCTATCGGTCTTTCTCGATCCATCATAGTTGCTTCTTGTGTTTCAGAATTAACCCTGGTTGCAGGAAACGAAGGGATTGTGTTTCTGCAGCTCAGGCGCCTCATTGGAAGGAGGCGCCTCACTGGGCTAGGCGCCTGTAAGGATACAAGCGCCTCAGTGCAAGGCCAAACCGAGTCCATCGAAGCAAACTGCCACGAAAGCCTATGGACCAAGTCAAGCTAGGCCCCCCACACAGCTCAGGCGCCTCAATGAAGGGGATAAGCGCTGACCGAACCTGCGGATCAGTGTTCACGCAGGAGAGGCCACGTGTCAGGCACCCCCTTCAACACAGGCGCCCAGGAGATGACTATGAAAGGGGGTTCACCCCCAAGGCTTCAGTACAACTCACTCAATTCGCTTTCGACACTTTCGCTCAAGCGCTACGCTCCGGCACGCTCTGCATTCGAGATTCAAGTGCCGACGACGACCCGATGCTCCGAGATTCCATCCACTTCAGTCGTTGGTAAAACTGTCAATTTTCTTAAGTGTTGTAACTGCTTTTTCCAATTCTATATCTGTACTCGAAACTATAATTATTTTTACGAATATAGAATTGTCCAACGTAAACGGTCAAGGACCGTGGGCCTTGGAGTAGGAGCCGACCGTGACTCCGAACCAAGTAAAACAAATCGTGTTAGCGACTTTGCTTCACTATTTCCGCTGCGTATTTCTCTTTATTGTCCGAAAATTTTTTGATCGATATTCACCCCCTCTATCGATTTACTTCGATCCAACAAGTGGTATCAGAGCGGGTGGCTCAAACTTGGTGCAACCACCAGTTTGAGATTTTTTTCGGATTTACGAATTTACGAATTTTTTCGGATTCTCGTTAATTGAGGTTGGTGCAACACCACTCGATCTCTTTGCTTTATTATTAATTTATTTCTGCACTACTAATCCAAGACTTAGTCTTGGAACAAGTTTTTTTTTGTTATTCCTTTTTCAGTAAATACTAATGGTCATGCAAGAGGGATACAACACTGCTAGACCTCCTCTTTTCAGTGGAGAAGACTTCTCCTACTGAAAAATCAGGATGGAAGTCCACTTGAAAACTCAGGTGGACATGTGGATAATCATCCAGTCTGGGCTGGAAATTCCCAAGAGCACAGAAGGAGTGGCACAACATTATATTGAATGGGACGCCTCACTAAAGAAGAAAATCGAGGCCGATGCAAAGGCAACCCAGACTTTGCAATGCGGCTTAACCAAGGAGGAACTGAACCGGGTGGGACCCTTCAATAGCGCGAAGGAGCTTTGGAACAAGCTGATCGAACTGCATGAAGGTACTTCCAACACAAGGATCAATAAAAGAGATCTGTTACTGAACAGACTCTATACCATCAAGATGCACGACTGTGAGACTGCGACCCAACTCCACGCCAGAATTCAAGAACTGATGAACGGGCTACACACGATAGGTGACAAGGTTGAAAACCGTGACTTGATCAAGTACACGCTTAACTCTATTCCGAGAAACTCACTGTGGGCGTCTAAGGTAGATGCCTACAAAGTTTCAAGGAACCTATCTGAAATAAAATTAGATGAACTTTTTTCTGAATTGGAACTGCACGAACAGACTAACACTACCTTGATCGAGAAAGGTATAGCTTTCGCTGCAGGTAAATCTCAAGGCAAAGCTCCCAAGAAGAAGACTCAACTAGCACTCGAGTCTGACTCAGACTCGGATTCAGAAGATAGTGAATGGGATCGACCCAAATTGGTTCGGCTAGCTCGGGACTACTATAAAGAGCTAAAGCACCAAACGAACAAAAAGAAAGCAAGCCGGAGAAAGGAAGATCCATCAGAGCCTTCAACGAGCTTGAAGAACAAGACCAACGTTACCTGCTACGAGTGCAACAAAAAGGAACATTTCAAGTCAGACCAATCTGAAGGAGACCAAGAAGGCGCGAAGAAAGAAAGCTCTCCAAGCCATCTGGGACGAATCCTCGAAGAAGTCCCACACACGAATCTTCTAGCCCTAACCGCCTCAAAAGACGTCGACTCCGGATCGGAATCGGAACCAGACGACGAAAGACTCACAATCTCGGAAAACGGGTAAATCACGGTAAGAGGTTACTCAGAATATGAACTTTCAAAATTAATTTCTTATTTATCTCGCAACTTGGCGAAAGCCAAAATCCGGGTTGAGTCCCTCCGACAGGAAGTAAAACTCCTGAAAGAGGAAGACAACTCGAGGTCCTTGACTAAGCCAGTTCAGGATGGAAGCTTAACCCAAGTTCAAAAACTTGAGGAAGAGAATTCCTCCCTGAAGACTCAAGTCAAAGAGCTCAGAGTTGCCTTAGAACAGTTCACTTCGGGTTCCAAGGGTCTTGACATGATCCTTGGAAAGCAGAAGTCCGTTCTTAACCGATCCGGACTCGGTTATCGAACCAAGTCAAGACAACGCTCTTATTATGCTGTATTGAACCAACCTAGAACCCAAGTCTAAGCATGGGTCCCCAAGCTCTGTTTGAACAAACAAGCTGGACCAAACCAGTATTGGATCCCCAAGGACAAGATTTACATCTTGCCTAACCATTATCGAGGCTATAGTCTAGGGGGAGCCAATATAAAAACCATAGTTATAATTAGATAATTTTTTTTGTTAATTGCATGTTTGATTGTTTATTTTTGCAATTTTTAATTATCATGCTTAGATTTAGGACTGGTTAGTTTAAGGACAAAACGATTTATTTGAAACTTGAACAACCTAGTATTGGGTGGAGGTGAGATGATAGTACGTTAGGGAAGCCCTTCTAATAAGGTCAAGTATACTCTACTTGGTCTGTTTAGTCTGGTGGAACTAGCCGAAGCTACCGATCCAAGACCCAAACTAGTTAGACTAGAATTTCTCAAGAAGTAATTTTGAAAATGAAATTTCGTTAAAAGGCTTTGTCGAGGAAAGGGTTGATGATCCAATAAGGCTACGGCCAAAGAAGGCTTTGTGCCTCGCCAAGACCTGGAAGCTAATTTTCGAAATTCAAATTCAATTTACTCTTTGTCAAATTTGAATCTAACACAAATTTCAAGTAATCCTAGAGTCAACCACGTTTCAAAATCAATAAACTTAACCTTATACATTTTTCAAATTAATCAAATGTCTTCCAAATTAACCATGTTTTTTTTTAAATTCAAATCTTTAATTTTTGAAAACCTATCTCACAATACCCATAAGGTTAACGTGATTGATAACACTAGATTGGGTGAGACAGACTAAGCTATGAAAATCAATTTAAGCTATTCCTAACTCTAATGGATCCAAATCAACAAATACTTTATGTGTAGGAACATAAAGATTTGGATCAATGGATGTTGGATAGTGGATGCTCCAGACACATGACTGGAGACAAATTGAAATTCACCAAAATCAAGTTCAAGAACCTAGGCTCAATAGCATTTGGCAACAATGCAACACTCAAAGTCATTGGGTCAGGTAACATTGAACTCAAGTCTGATTTTGTGATTAAAAAAGTACTCTTGGTTGAAAATTTTAAATTCAATTTGCTTAGTATAAGTCAACTATGTGATACTGGCTATGTAGTTACATTCACCAACTCTGACTGCCTGATGCTTAAGGCTATGTGATAAGTCAAATATGCTTAAGGGTACTAGGAAAAACAATGTTTATACCATTAATTTATCTTTAGTACCAAAATGCTTCTTGACTCAATTAGAAGAATCCAACCTCTGGCATAGGAGATTAGGTCACACTCATGTTAAACTAATTTCTAAAATTACCCAACTCGATTTAATTAAAGGTGTACCAAAAATTAAGAACTTTGAAAACACAATCTGTAACTCATGTAACCAAGGCAAACTAACTAAGTCTGCTCACAAATCAATTCAATCAAACTTAACCCAAACCACACTTGAGCTCCTGCACCTTGACCTATTTGATTCATATGGAGCCAAGTCATTAAGCGGGAATCGATACTGCTTAGTAATTATAATGATTACTCTAGGTTTACCTGGGTTAGGTTCCTGAAAACCAAAGATGAAACTTTAAACTTATTTATTGGCCTAAGTAAAATAATTGAAACCCAAAATGATACTAAAATCAAAGCACTTAGAAGTAATCACGGGGGAGAATTTGAAAATCAACTATTTGAAAATTTTTGCAAAATAAATGGGTACATACATGAATTTTTCTGTACTAGAACCCCCCCCCCCCAACAAAATGGGATAGTGGAGAGAAAGAATATAACCCTTCAGGAAGCAGCTAGAACCATGTTAAATGAATTTAACCTAGCTAATGAATTTTGGGCAGAAGCGGTAAGTATAACATGTTACATCCAAAACAGGGTTCTAATTAACAAAAGGCATAATAAAACACCTTATGAATTATATTATCATAGACTGCCTAACCTACACTACCTAAGAGTCTTTGGGTGCAAAGTCCATATCTTGAACACTAAAGACTGCCTAGGTAAGTTTCAATCCAAGTCAACCTCAGGGATCTTCCTAGGATATTCAACAACTAGTAGGGTCTATAGGGTTTACAATAAACAAACTCATAAAATTGAAGAAACTACTAACTTAATTTTTGATGAGGAAATTAAACCAAAAACTGATAATAAAAAATTAAACCAATCAAATACTGATCAGGAAGATAATGAACCAACAATTGAACCATTGATTGAACCTCTAAATGAACTAACTCTTGAACCAACTACTGAGGTCTCAACTCAACCTATAACTGAACCGACCCAAGTAGTTGAACCAAACACTGAACCGAACCGTCCATCCGGACCTGAGGCTGAACCTAGTACTAGAAGAACCAAGAAACCCAGACTCAGTCACCCTTCTGATCAAATTATGGGTGATCCAACCTTAGGAGTCAGAACTAGGTCTTCCTATAGAAATCTTAGCCAAATCGCGTTAATTTCAAAATTTGAACCCAAGACTATAGAGGAAGCCCTACCTGACCCTGATTGAATCATAGCTATGCAGGAGGAGTTAGCCCAATTTGAAAGAAATCAAGTATGGGAACTAGTACCTAAACCTGAGGGTAAATCTGTTATAGATACTAAGTGGGTGTTTAGAAACAAATTAAATGATCAAGGGGAAATATTAGAAATAAAGCCCGCTTAGTAACTAAAAGGTTTAGTCAAGTCGAAGGGTTAGACTATGATGAAACTTATGCCCCAGTAGCCAGACTTGAGTCAATTAGAATGTTATTAGCCTTTGCAGCCCATAGAAGGTTCAAGTTATACCAAATGGATGTTAAGTCTACCTTTTTGAATGAGTTCATCAAAGAAGAAGTCTATGTAGGACAACCCCTAGGATTTGATGACCTAGAAAAACCTGAGCATGTCTTTAAACTTAGAAAAGCACTGTATGGGTTGAAACAAGCACCTAGGGCTTGGTATGAACGCTTATCAACTTATCTAATTTCTAAGGAATTTAACCAAGGTCAAATTGACTCCACCCTTTTTGTTAAAACCTTAGAAAATGATATTTTCATTGCCCAAATTTATGTCGATGATATAATTTTTAGATCCACCAACTCTAACTTCCTAAAAGAGTTTGTAAAAATAATGGAAAGTGAATTCGAAATGAGCTTGGTAGGTGAGCTCAACTTCTTCTTAGGATTACAAATTAAACAAACTAGAGACGGTAATTATGTTCACCAATCCAAGTATGCTAAAGAATTAATAAAGAAATTTAAAATGGATAACTCCAAAAGCATAAGTACTCCTATGACCACAAATGACAAAATTGATAGTGACCCAGAAGGTAAGCCTGTTGATCTTAAACTATACCGAAGTATGATTGGGAGTCTACTTTACATAACAGCTAGCAGACCTGATATCCTATTTTCTGTAGGAATGTGTACCAGGTACCAAACTTGTACTAAGGAATCCCACTTAGCAGCCCTAAAACGAGTACTTAGGTACATTAAGGGTACCCTAAATGCAGGGATTTGGTATCCTAGGACTTCCACTTTTGAATTGTCAGGATATTCTGACTCTGACTATGCTGGGTGCAAATTAGATTTAAAAAAAGTACAGTAGAAGTTGTCAACTATTAGGACATAGCCTAGTCAGCTGGTGTAGCAGAAAGCAACACTGCGTAGCACTGTCCACAACAGAAGCAGAATATGTTGCTCTAGGAGAATGTGTAGCACAACTTTTATGGATGATGCACACACTTAAGGACTTCCAGCTTGACTACACTCAAACCCAAGTCTATATTGATAACATTAGTTCAATCAACTTGACTAAAAACCCAATTCAACATTCCCGAACAAAGCATATAGAAGTTAAACATCATTTTGTAAGGGATCATGTAGCCAGGGGTGAAATAGTATTTAAACATGTGGACTCAAAATCCAGCATAGCTGATATCTTTACCAAACCCTTACCTGAGTCTGAGTTTAGCTCACTAAGAAGGCAGTCAGGGTTGTGCTTAGTAGAGTAGGACTGATTTATATTGTTTCCAAAAAATCTTTTCCTATTTTTTAATTTTCTATGAAAATTTTACAAATTTATCATTTTATTTATCAAGTTTTTGAAATTTAAAATGATTTTCTGACTTAGTGTTATTTCAAAAACTATCCCTTCAAAACTAGGGTTTTTTCGCAAATGGACTTAACTTAGACCCTAACCCTAGAACTGCATGCACCTATAGATCTAGAAGCCAGCATCTCACAAGCACCTTAGGGTACTTTTGATCGATAACCTGGACTGGGTTAAGATGCTTAGGTCTATGCCTTGATTCAAGATGCTTTAAGTCAGTGCATCTGCAGTAATTGGGGCAATAAATACAAGTTGAACAACAATCAAGTTAAGTGTCAAGCGTAGAAAATCTATCTTAATCAGATCACTTAACTTGACTAACCCTAGCGAAAGCTACTATTTATGACAGTTAGTAAGTAGCTAACATGGTTAGGCAGGACCCGAACAAGATTGGTTTAATTTGGTTTGGTCCAGTTTTTTTTCATTAGAGTTGGTTCAATACAAAATTTCAATTTCTGCTAGCTCTAATTTATTTGCTGTAATTAGTATCAATTTTTTTTTGATATATGGCAAAGGGGGAGAGAACAAAAGAAAGAGGGAAATTTTTTCAAAATTTTCTATCTCTTTTTCAAAAAGTAAAGTAGAAAGTTCTAAGTGCTAAGTTTTTAAGTACTTTTCAGTGTTTAAATACTTCAAAGTTCTTTAAGTACTTAAAGAATGTTTTTAAACTATTTTGAGTATTTCAAATTTCTGCTAAATTTTTTTAAGTACTTAAGAAGGTTTCTAATTTTTTTTTTAAGTATTTGTCAGTACATTAAACTGTTGGTGCAGAAAGCACCCAAGTCGAACCTGTGTTTTGATAATGGCAACAAGGTTCAAAAGTTAAGGTATAATGTTTGTCTAACATGTTACTCAAGTGTGCAGGCAAAGCCCTAGTGAAGAACTGCTAGGCACCTGGCGAAGGAGTGCCAGGATACAAAGCCCTAGCGAAGGACTGCTAGGCACCAGGCGAAGGGTAGCTTAGTACTAAAGACCTAGAGAAGGACTGCTAGGCACCAAGCGAAGGACAGCTTGGTACTGAAGACCTGGCAAAGGACAGCTAGGCACCTGGCGAAGGACAGCTGGGCAAAAGTCCAACCGGAGGAGCCGGTTGACATCAGGTACATTCTCCCGAGAGGAGTAGGTGAGGACGCGTTCCCCATTGAGGGAATAGTAGGCGTCGGTTCGACCTAGGGCTCCTTTTTGGAGGCCCAAAGTCAGAACCAAGACAGCTAAGGCTGTATAAACTAACATATTATTGCTTTATATTGTTTTGGACTAACCCTGGAAGCAGGACCAAAGGAACGAGTGTCTGTAGCTCAGAAAGCCTCAAAGGAGTGAGGCAGCAACTGACCAGGGCGCTCGGAGAGTCCCGGGCGCCCCAGTCAAGACCTGATCCCAAGATTGAAGGGATCAGAGCTGACCGAGTGCAACTCGGATCAGCTGACACGTGGGGGGGGGGGGCGCCCCCGACATTCCGGGTCCGGGCGCCCCCAGGGGCTATAAAAAGGCCCTCGACCCCAAGGCTTCAGTACTCAATTCGTTCAACGCATCCACGCTCTTCTGCTCCCGCGCTTTGCTCCAGAAACCTCCCGACTCGAGACACAAGCGCTGACGACGTCCCTCTGCTCCGAGAAACATTCCACATCGGACGTCGATAACGAAGAGCCATTTTCCTTTTGTGTTTACTATACTGCAATTGTAACATCTGTTTGTAAACCGTTTTGCGCACATATAGAATTGTCCGCAGTAAACGGTCAACGACCGTGGGCCTTGGAGTAGGAGCCGACCGCGACTCCGAACCAAGTAAAAAACTTGGTGTTTGCGTGTGTTTGTTTTAATTTTCGCTGCGTAATTTCTCTAAATTTTAAATCCGAACGTTTCACAATATTCTCCCCCCCTCTATCGTGTCTCTCGATCCAACAAGTGGTATCAGAGCGGGGAAGCTCAAATTTGGTGCAACCACCAATTTGAGAATTTTTCAGATTTTTTTATTTTTTTTAATATCTTTTTCTTTCTTTATCTCACATTACTAATCCAAGACCAAGTCTTGGGATATTTCTCTCTCTTTTTCTTAGTTTCAGATAAATGGCCATCCAAGAAGGCTTCAGCACTGCAATACCACCTCTCTTCAGTGGGGAGGACTTCTCCTACTGGAAGAGCAGAATGGAGGTCCACCTGAAAACTCAGGTGGACATGTGGATAATCATCCAGTCCAGACTGGAGATTCCGAAAAATGCTGAAGGAGTACCTCAAACCTACACGGAGTGGGACACCACTCTGAAACGGAAAATTGAAGCTGATGCCAAGGTGACCCAGACCCTCCAATGCGGCTTAACAAAAGAAGAGCTGAACCGGGTGGGTCCTTTCAACAGTGCCAAGGAGTTGTGGGGGAAACTGATCGAGCTGCACGAAGGAACATCAGACACTCGGATCAGCAAGCGAGATCTGCTCCTGAACAAGCTGTACACGATCAAAATGACCGACAACGAAACAGCATCTCAACTTCACGCCCGAATTCAAGAATTAATGAATGGACTACATGTTGGTGCAGAAGGCACCCAAGTCAAACCTGTGTGTTGATAATGGCAACAAAGGTCAAAAGTTAAGTCTTACTTGCTTTCTAACAAGTTACTCTAGTGTGCAGGAAAAGTCCTAGCGAAGGACTGCTAGGCACTGGCGAAGGAATGCCAGGGTAAAAAGTCCTAGCGAAGGACTGCTAGGCACTGGCGAAACAATGCCAGGGTAAAAAGCCCTAGCGAAGGACTGCTAGACACTGGCGAAGGAATGCCAGAGTCAAAAGCCCTAGCGAAGGACTGCTAGGCGCCAGGCGAAGGACAGCCTGGGACTGAAGCCCTAGCGAAGGAATGCTAGGCACCGGGCGAAGGGCAGCTCGGCATCCAAGACCTGACAAAGGACCGTCAGGCAAAAGTCCAACCAAAGGAACGGTTGGTATCAGGTAAATTCTTCCGAGAGGAGTAGGTGAGGATGCGTTCCCCGTCGAGGGAACAGTAGGCGTCGGTTCGACCTAGGGCTCCATTTTGGAGACCAAAGTCAGAACCAAGACAGCTAAGGCTGTATAATCTAATACTTTATTGTTTTATTGTGTTTTGGACTAACCCTGGATGCAGGACCGAAGGAACGTGTGTCTGCAGCTCAGAAAGCCTCAAAGGAATGAGGCAACAGCTGACCAGGGCGCCCGAAGTGTCCCGGGCGCCCCCAAGGTAAACACAAAACACAAGACAGCAAGATGGGCTTCGACAGTTCAACTCCCGGGCACCCCTGTGCTCCCGGGTGCCCCCGCTGCTCCCGGGCGCCCCCTGTGTCCCTGGTGCCCCCATGCGCAAGCCTCGATCCCAGGCTCCGAACCAAGTAAAAACGACTGCGTCTCTGTGTTATTGTTTTTTTTATTTCCGCTGTGCACTTGCTCTTAATTTTTCGAAAAACGAATACCGATATTCACCACCCTATCGGTTCTATCGATCCAACAAGTGGTATCAGAGCGGGGAAGTTCAAACCTGGTGCAACCACCAGTTTGAAATTTTTTTTCGGATCTTTATTTTCTATTTTTTTCGAATTTTCGTTACATATTTCGTTTGAATTTTTTTGCGAGGTTGGTGCAACACCCCTCGTTATTTTATTTATCCAGCACTACTAATCCAAGACCTAGTCTTGGAAAATTTGTTTTTCTGTTAGCTTTCTGTTACAGATTAAAATGGCCATGCAAGAAGGCTTTAGCACCGCCAGACCTCCACTTTTCAGTGGAGAAGACTTTTCTTACTGGAAAAGTCGCATGGAGGTCCACCTGAAAACTCAAGTGGACATGTGGATCATTATCCAGTCCGGTCTGGAGATCCCCAGAAACGCCGAAGGACTTCCTCAAAGCTACTCAGAATGGGACAACGCCCTAAAGCGCAAGATAGAAGCCGACGCAAAAGCAACTCAGACTCTCCAATGCGGATTGACAAAAGAGGAGCTGAACCGGGTGGGCCCCTTCAACAGTGCGAAGGAGCTTTGGGCAAAATTGATCGAGCTGCACGAAGGGACATCAGATACTCGGATCAGTAAGAGGGATCTGCTACTGAACAAATTGTACACCATCAAGATGGCCGACAACGAAACAGCAGCCCAGCTCCACGCACGGATCCAAGAGTTGATGAACGGTCTTCACACTATAGGTCACAAGGTTGAAAACCGTGACTTAATAAGGTATGCCTTAAACGCTTTCCCTAGAAACACCTTGTGGGCATCTATGGTAGATGCATACAAGGTCTCAAGGGATCTTTCAAAAATAAAATTAGACGAATTGTTTTCCGAACTAGAACTGCACGAACAAACTAACACCAATATGGTCGAGAAAGGTATTGCTTTCGTTGCAGGTAAAACTGGAAGGACAACAAAGAAGAAGCCTGAACCTGAACCCGAGTCTAACTCAGACTCAGACTCAGAAGACGAAGAAGGAGATCAAACTAAGCTAGTCCGACTAGCCCGAAGCTACTACAAGGAGCTGAAGAACCGAACCAACAAACGAAAAATCAGCCGAAGAAAGGACGAACCAGCTGAACCCGCGAATGATAAAAACATGCCCAATGTAACCTGCTACGAGTGCAAGAAAAAGGGCCACTACAAGACAGAATGCCCAAACTTAAAGGAAATCAAAAAGACAAGAAGAAAGAAAGCGCTCCAAGCAACCTGGGACGAATCTTCCTCAGAAGAAGAAGAAGAAGCACCCCAATCAAACCTACTAGCTCTGACCGCCTCAGATAAAGTCGAGACTGAGTCAGAATCAGAACAGGACGACGGCGAGCTGACCTTTACAGAAGACGGCGAAATTAAGGTAACTGGTTTCAATAGATGTCAATTAAGTGAACTAATTTCATTTCTTTCTCGAGATTTGGCAAAAGCCAAACTCCGAGTCGAATCCCTCCGACAGGAAGTAAAACTCCTGAAAGAGGGAGCTGACACAAAACCCTTAACCGAGAAGGTTCAGGAAGGAACTCCTACTCGAGTTGAAAAACTTGAAAAGGATAACTCCTCCCTGAAAACTCAGGTTAAGGATCTTAGATCAGCTTTAGAACGATTTACATCGGGTTCCAAGGGTCTTAACATGATCCTTGGAAAACAGAAATCAGTTCTAAATCGATCCGGACTGGGATATAGAACCAAATCCCAGCAAAGATCTTACTTTGCTGTGCTGAATCAGTCCAGAGGTAAAATTCAGGCATGGGTACCTAAACTATACCTGAACAAACCAACTGGATCAAATCAGTATTGGATCCCTAAGGACAAGATTCACATCTTGCCTAACCATCACCGTGGCTTTAGTCCAGGGGGAGCCAAACTGAAAACAATATTCATTATTAGATAAGAATTTAATTCTTGATTGCAATTGCTTGATTGATTGTTTATTTAAAATTCCTACAATTTACCATGCTTAGATTTAGGAATGGTTAGTATAAGGACTGAACAAACTTAACTGAAACTTGATAACATAGTATTGGGTGGAGATGAGATGATAGTACGTTAGGGAAGCCAATTTGGCGGAACTAGCCGAAGCTACCGATCCAAGACCCAAACTAGTTAGACCAGAAATTTTTCAAAGAATAATTTTGAAAATGTAATTTCACTAAAAGGCTTTGTCAAGGAAAGGGTGGATGATCTCATAAGGCTACGGCCAAAGAAGGCCTAGTGCCTCGCCAAGACCTGGAAGCCAATTTTTGAAATTCAAATTCAAATTATTTTTGTCAAATTCGAATCTAACACAAAATTTCAGTTAAGTGTAGATTTTAACATCTTTTCAAAAATTTCAAAATTAATTAAGTTTTCAAAATTTAATTATTTTCAAAATTTAATTATTTTCAAAATTAATTAAGCTATCAAAATTTAATTGTTCTCAAAATTAATCAAAATTTTCAAAATAGTCTTAACTATCAAAACCTGTCTCACAAAACCTATAAGGCTAACGTAATTGAAAACCCTAGACTGGGTGAGACAGTAAGATTAAGATTGGAAATTCTTTTGATGCCTATAGTATGAGATAATCTTGTATTTAAGATCATAGTCAAATCATGGTCAACATAGTCAAACCATGGTCAAAGCAGTCAAACCATAGTCAAAACAGTCAAATCAATTCCAACCATGGTCAAACCGATTAAACCATGGTCAAATGATAACAAGACAAAATTTTATCTTTTCCTATACTATTCCGGGTGCCCGGGACCACACGGGCGCCCCCCTCGATAGCTTTTTCGTCCCCCAACACAGAAAAGCTGCCTCTGCCCGTGACCAGGGCGCCCGGAACCACGTGGGCGCCCCCATCACTTCCAATGCAGTAAAAGCTGCAAAAGCACCCTGTTGAGGGCGCCCGGGCTGTCCCGGGCGCCCCCAACCAGTCGAATCTCTACCTTTGGCAACAAGCACTGACCAGGGCGCCCGGAAGCTCCCGGGCGCCCCCGTTTCCGGGCGCCCCCGTTGATGTGCCTATATAAGGCACCCGAATTCCCCTTCTCTTCCCACACCAAAATCAACTCACTTCTTCACTTCTTTCATTCCAAGGAGATCTTGCAAGTCCTCATCCTCAACCATGCCTCCCCGAGCTGCCCGGTATAATTACTATTTATTTTTCTTGCATTTAAATTATTTTAATGCAATATCTTTATGCTTCCTTTAATCTCCTTAACTTAGAAGACGCCGACCAAACCCGGCCAACCCCGGTGCCGAACCTAGTCCGGACCCTAGATTTCCTACACTAGAATTATGTAATAAATTTGCTCAAACCATTTACAAGCCTATTAAAACAAGCTATCTAAATAGGCATTTCTTTACCCAATCATGCCCCACAGCCATGAATATAATCAACTTCTATCAATTAGATAATCTTGTCTTCTGCACTCATACCATTAATGAATCCTTATGTGCAGAGTTTTACAACAACATAATTCGACAAGATAATCTAATGTTTCACACTACTGTCCAAGGGATACCTCTGTCTATCACCCCTACTTTGTTGAACCGATTCCTAGGACTACGACCTTCTCAGTCCACATTTTGCTGCTATCCTCCTAGGAACCCCCCATTTGATCCTCCCTACTCAGACATTACCCTAGATACCATCCACTCCTATTTCTATAGGACAGACCTCCCCGCAAATAGACGTTTCCAAGCCGTTGAACTTCAGGCACAAGACTATGCCTTGTATAGAGTCCTGGTCCGCTGTATCTTACCACTCTCCACCAGAGATCTCGGAACTATGCGACCCTTTCATGCTTTCCTTCTATATGCCCTAGTCCATCACCTTGATATAGACATCGGACTCCATATGTTTCATACCATTCTGCATGCATCCAGTGTCACGACTCAGGGACGAGTATGCACTCCATACTGTCACATCATCACTTCTCTCCTTCATCACCACGGTCGTGACATAACCTTGGGTGAAATAACCGCTATGACCGACTTTGACGAAATAGGATTTAGGAACTTCTCATTAGCGGGTCTAGAGGTATCGGCCACCGGGGTTCTGAGTTGGAGACGACAGCAGGTCGGGGCTCCGATCGGATCAGACGAGGAGGTTGAAGTCAACATTGGGGATCTGGCAGCAGCAGCCCGGGCACATATCGACGAGCCCGCTCCACCGATACTCTACCAGAGAGTGACACATTTAGAGACACAGGTTCAGAGTCTCCGAGAGGAGGTCGAAGCCTATCATATAGAGCAGATGGACGCTCGTCGAGCCGATCGAGAAGTGGCTGATGCACGATTCATTGAAATGATGGCACGATTCGATTCATGGCAGCCTGACCCGTCTGATCATCCCGGTCCCTCGTCCTAGATTTGATTAGTATTGTACTAGTACCTATTTGACTGCCCCTACTCAGTAGGGTTGACTTGTGTTTGACTGTATGACTATATTGAACCTTGAGTACCTGCTTTATTTTATGTTGACTAGCTTATGATTACTGGTTTCTTGTCAATTCGGCATTTAGGATTGTGTTCTGTAGAATAGATTAACTTTACTTGATTTAAAAATTTGTTTCTAAAAATAGAATTTGAAAAACTATTTTACTTAATTTCAGAATCAGTTTTCATTTTCGACTTAGTTTTATTTTTATTTCAAAACTACCCCTTTTAAAACTAGGGCTTTTTTGAAAATGGACTTAGCCTAGGCCCTAACCCTAGAACTGCATGCACCTATAGATTAAGAAGTCAGCATCTCACAAGCACCTTAGGGTACTTTTGGTTGATAACCTAGAAAGGGTTGAGATGCTTAGGTCTTTGCCTTAATTCAAGATGCTTTAAGTCAGTGCATCTACAGTAATTGGGGCACTAAATACAACTTACACAGCAATTAAGTTGAGTGTCAAGTTTAGAAAATCTAACTTGAACAGAAACACTTAACTCGACTAACCCTAGCAAAAACTACTGTTTCTAGCAGTTAGTAAGTAGCTAATTGGGTTAGACAGGTCCCTATAGAGAAAATTGATTGATTTAGTTTAAGTCTAATTATGAATTTGTTCAGTACAGCAAAATTCTACTTATTTCCTTTATGCAATCTTATTTCTGCTATATTTATCTGTTTTGATATATGGCAAAGGGGGAGAGATAGGAAAGGAGAGAGTAAAACTAATTTTTGTTAACTCTATCGTAAAACTAATTTTTGTTAACTCTATCCTTTATTTAAAAAGTTTTCAAAAATTTTCTTATCCTTTATTCAAAATTTTCAAAAATACTTAAGCTTTTCAAAATTGACTAAAGTACTTAAGTTCTTAAAGCTTTCAAAATTTTTACTTAAGCCTTCAAAATTTTGCTAAGTACACAAGCCTTTCAAAATTTTCTAACTTAAGCTTGTCAAAATTTTTTGTAAAACTTCTATAAGTACTTTAAGCTTAAGTTTCTCAAAACTGTATAAGTACAATGTTACTAAGTACTTAAGTTTTCAAAATTATTAAGTACTTAAGTTTTCTAAATATACTTTATTTATTAAGTACTTAAGTTTTCAAAATTATTAAGTACTTAAGTTTTCAAAATTATTAAGTACTTAAGTTTTCCAAATGTACTAAAGTGTTTCAAAGTTTACTAAGTACTTAAGCCTTTTAAATCCTACTAAGTATTTAAGCTTTTTAAATCCCACAAAGCACTTAAGCCAACACTTTCAAAAAATTTTGAGTACCTTAAAACTTAAAGCTTCAAACTTTTTAAGTACTCTAAAATCATGCTTCAAAAACTCTCCTATGTACTTTTAACTTAAGTTATTAAAAGATTTTTAAATACCTAAAACCTTAAGTTTTTCAAAGTACAAGTAAAGTTTTTTAACCCCACGAATTTTTTAAAAATCTAGGGGGAGATTCCTTCCAGGGGGAGGGAACAAAATTTAACCCTTTCATGCTTGCTTAAACTTAACTTTTTGAACTAGGGTTGCAAAAAATCAAAAAGGGGGAGATTGTTGGTGCAGAAGGCACCCAAGTCAAACCTGTGTGTTGATAATGGCAACAGAGGTCAAAAGTTAAGTCTTACTTGCTTTCTAACAAGTTACTCTAGTGTGCAGGAAAAGTCCTAGCGAAGGACTGCTAGGCACTGGCGAAGGAATGCCAGGGTAAAAAGTCCTAGCGAAGGACTGCTAGGCACTGGCGAAGGAATGCCAGGGTAAAAAGCCCTAGCGAAGGACTGCTAGGCACTGGCGAAGGAATGCCAGAGTCAAAAGCCCTAGCGAAGGACTGCTAGGCGCCAGGCGAAGGACAGCCTGGGACTGAAGCCCTAGCGAAGGAATTCTAGGCACCGGCGAAGGGCAGCTCGGCATCCAAGACCTGACAAAGGACCGTCAGGCAAAAGTCCAACCAAAGGAACGGTTGGCATCAGGTAAATTCTCCCGAGAGGAGTAGGTGAGGACGCGTTCCCCGTCGAGGGAACAGTAGGCGTCGGTTCGACCTAGGGCTCCATTTTGGAGACCAAAGTCAGAACCAAGACAGCTAAGGTTGTATAATCTAATACTTTATTGTTTTATTGTGTTTTGGACTAACCCTGGATGCAGGACCGAAGGAACGTATGTCTGCAGCTCAGAAAGCCTCAAAGGAATGAGGCAACAGCTGACCAGGGCGCCCGGAGTGTCCCGGGCGCCCCCAAGGTAAACACAAAACACAAGACAGCAAGATGGGCTTCGACAGTTCAACTCCCGGGCGCCCCCGTGCTCCCGAGCGCCCCCGTGCGTCCCGGGCGCCCCCATGCGCAAGCCTCGATCCCGAAGCCAGCGAAGCGAAGATAGAAGTTTGACCCGGTCAATCCGGGCGCCCCGAGTGCTCCGGGTGCCCCGGTCAAAGCGGATCCCGAAGGTAAAGGCATCAGATGCTGACCGAGATTGAACCGGATCGAAGGACACGTGGGGGGGCGCCCCCGACGTCCCGGGCGCCACCAGGCCCTATATAAAGGGCCCTCGACCAAGGCTTCAGGGCATCAATTCTCTCAACGTCTCAAAGCTCTTCTGCTCTCGCGCTTCGCCTCGGAATCCTTCCAACTCGAGCTGACGACGTCCCGCTGCTCCGAAAAAGTCGATCTACCCCGGACATCGGTAAAAGAGCTATTTAAAAGTTTACTGTACTTAATTCTGTAATCTTTTGTAAACTATTTTGCGCCTAATATAGAATTGCCCAAAGTAAACGGTCAACGACCGTGGGCCTTGGAGTAGGAGTCGACCCAGGTTCCGAACCAAGTAAAAACGACTGCGTCTCTGTGTTATTGTTTTTTTTATTTTCGCTGTGCACTTGCTCTTAATTTTCCGAAAAACGAATACCGATATTCACCACCCCTATCGGTTCTATCGATCCAACACTACACACCATCGGTCACAAGGTAGAAAACCGTGACCTAATAAGGTATGCTTTAAATGCTTTCCCGAGAAATACCTTGTGGGCATCTATAGTAGATGCATACAAGGTTTCAAGGGACCTTTCAAAAATTAAATTAGATGAATTATTCTCTGAATTAGAATTACATGAGCAGACTAACTGCACCCTGGCCGAGAAAGGCATTACCTTTATTGCAGGTAAATTTGAAAAGAAATCCAAGAAGAAGCCTCAACCAACACCTGAATCTGAATCAGACTCAGATTCTGAAGACGAAGGAGATCGACCAAAGCTGGTCCGACTTGCAAGAAACTACTACAAGGAGTTAAAGAACCAAACCAACAGAAGGAAAGCCAGCCGAAGAAAGGATGAACCAGCTGAACCCGCAAATGAAAAGAGCAAGCCCAACGTGACCTGCTACGAGTGCAAGAAGAAGGACCACTACAAGACCGAATGCCCTAACTTGAACGAAGCAAAGAAGACAAGGAAGAAGAAAGCACTTCAAGCAACGTGGGACGAGTCCTCCTCCGAAGAAGAAGAAGATGTCCCACAATCGAACCTACTCGCACTAACTGCCTCAGAAGAAGTCGAGACCGAGTCAGAGTCAGAACAAGACTACGGCAGACTGACATTTTCAGAGGAAGGCGAAATCAAGGTAAGTGGTTTTACTAGAAGTCAATTAAATGAATTAATCTCTTACCTTTCTCGAGATTTGGCGAAAGCTAAACTCCGAATCGAATCCCTCCGACAAGAAGTAAAACTCCTGAAAGAGGGAGCTGACCCTAAACCCTTAACTGAGAAGGTTCAAGAAGGAACCTCTACTCAAGTTGAAAAACTTGAGAAAGAGAACTCCTCCCTGAAAACTCAGGTTAAGGATCTTAGATCAGCGTTAGAACAATTTACTTCTGGTTCCAAGAATCTTGACATGATTCTTGGAAAACAGAAATCGGTTCTTAATCGATCCGGACTAGGCTACAGAATCAAATCTAGACAAAGATCCTACTTTGCTGTACTGAACCAGTCCAGACCTAAAATTCAGACATGGGTACCCAAACTATGCCTGAACAAACAAACTGGATCAAATCAATATTGGATCCCCAAGGACAAGATTCACATCTTGCCAGACCATTATCGTGGCTTTAGTCCAGGGGGAGCCAAATTGAAAACAATATTTATTATTAGGTAAAAGTCAATTCTTGCTTGCAACTTGCATGATTGATTGTTTACTTAATTTCTGCAATTTACCATGTTTAGATTTAGGAATGGCTAGATTAAGGACTGAACCAACTTAACTGAAATTTGACAACACAGTATTGGGAGGAGGTGAGATGATAGTACGTTAGGAAAACCAATTCTAATAAGGTCAAGTATACTTGGTCTCTTTAGACTGGTGAAACTAGCCGAAGCTACCGATCCAAGACCCAAACTAGTTAGACCAGAATTTTTCAAAGACTAATTTTGAAAATGAAATTTCATTAAAAGGCTTTGTCAAGGAAAGGGTTGATGATTCAATAAGGCTACGGCCAAAGAAGGCCTAGTGCCTCGCCAAGACCTGGAAGCCAATTTTTGAAATTCAAATTTAAATTATTCTTTGTCAAATTCAAATCTAACACAAATTTTCAGTCAGTTGTAGATTTAAACATTCATTTCAAAATAAATTTAATTGTTTTCAAAATTAATTAAGTTTTTCAAAATAAATTATGTTTTATCAAAACCTGTCTCACAAAACCTATAAGGCTAACGTGGTTGAAAACCCTAGATTTGGGTGAGACAGTAAAATTAAACTCAATTAAAATTCCTCTTAAATACAATCCTGTAATTCAGAGCGTAGTCAAACCATGGTCAACATAATCAAACCATGGTCAATACAGTCAAACCATGGTCAACATATTCAAACCATGGTCAAAGCAGTCAAATCATGGTCAATGCAGTCAAATCATTTCAAACCATGGTCAAACCAACTAAACCATGGTTAAACAATGACAAGACATCAAATTTGTCACTTCCTACATACTCCGGGCGCCCGTGACTCCTCGGGCGCCCCACCCTGACTTTATCTTCTCTCAAGGCAAAAAGCTGCCTCTAACCCTTAACCAGGGCGCCCGGAACCACACGGGCGCCCCCATATCAGTCAAAGCAGCAAAAGCTGCAAAATCAACCTGACCGGGGTGCCCCCAAACAGCCCTAGTCACTGCCAAAGGCAGAGACCACTGTCCGGGCGCCCGGGAGCTCCCGGGCGCCCCCAATGACCTGCCTATAAAAAAGCATCCGAACTCCTTCTTCTTCCCACACCAAAAACCATCCTCCTTCCTCACTTCCTTCCTTCCAAGAAGATCAAGTGACACTTGTGCTTCCTCAATCTCAACCATGCCTCCCCGGTATGATTTCTTTTATGCATTTAGAATTATTTTCTTAAATTCCTTCCTTATAAATGCATGTTTCTTAACTTAGAAAACGCCGAGCAAACCAAGCGAACCCCGGTGCCGAACTGAGTCCCGACCCTAGGTTCCCGACTCTAGAACTGTGTAATAAGTTTGCTCGAACAACCTATAAGCCTATCAAAACTAGCTATCTTAATAGACATTTCTTTACCCAATCTTGTCCCTTAGCCATGAATGTCATAAACTTTTATCAACTAGATAATCTAGTGTTCTGCACTCATTCCATTAACACAACTTTATGTGCAGAATTCTATAATAACATTGTTCGACAGAACGATCTCATGCTTGTAACCACTGTTCAAGGAATACCCTTGTCGATCACTCCTACTTTGCTAAACCGATTCCTTGGACTACGACCTTCCCAGTCCACCTTTTGTTGCTATCCACCTAGGGATCCTCCATTTGATGCTCCCTACTCCCACATTACTCTAGACACTCTCCACTCCTATTTTTATAGGGAAGCTAGACTCCCCGTAGCTAGACGATTTCAGTCCGTTGAGCTTCAGGCCCAGGACTACGCCCTGTACAGAGTCCTGGTCCGCTGCATTTTACCACTATCCTCTAGGAATGTCGCGACCATGCGACCTTTTCATACATTTCTCCTGTATGCCCTGATCCATCATCTTGACATTGACATTGGACTACACATGTTTCGCGCTATTCTGCGTGCGTCCAGTGTTACCACTCAGGGACGAGTGTGCACTCCCTTCTGCCACATCATCACCTCCATCCTTCATCACCACGGTCGTGACATTACCGTAGGTGAAATATCCGTGCTGACCGATTTTGATGAGATAGGGTTTAGGAACTTCTCTTTAGCTGGTATAGATGTATCGGCCACCGGGGTTTTGACTTGGAGACGACAGCGAGCCGGAGCGCAGATCGATTCAGACGAGGAGGTAGACGTTGACGTTGCAGATCTGGCAGCAGAGGCCCGAGCACACATAGACGAGCCCCCTCCACCGACACTCTACGAGAGAGTGACACGGCTAGAGACACAGGTCCAGAGCCTCCGAGAGGAAGTGGAGGCAAACCATGCTGAAGATATGGAAACAAATCTAGGCTAACCATGCTGAAGATATGGAAACAAATCTAGGCTATTACACTGACTATATGAGTGCCCTTAGAGCTGAGAGGGAGACCAGAGATGCACAGTATCACGAGATGATGGCGATGTTTCGATCCTGGCAGCCAGGCTCCTCTGATCATCCTGGACCCTCTTCCTAGATTTGATTTGCATTGTACTAGTGACTATTTGACTGCCTCTACTTAGTAGGGTTGACTCATGTTTGACCTGTATGACTGTGCTGGTTCTCTCTCTTACCAGCTGACTTATGTAGTTGACTACTTGTTTTTTATGATTATCTGATCTCTGTTAGGATTATGCTTGGTAGAATATGTTTACCTTGCTTTTTGGTTTTTCTACTACTTTACTCATTTTAAAATCAGCTTTTAAAATTCTTAATGTTTTCAAAATCAACTTTTACTTAGTTTTGAAAAATTTTAAATATTTTTCGACTTAGTTTTAATTTTCAAAAACTACCCCCTTCAAAACTAGGGCTTTTTCGCAAAATGGACTTAGCCTAGGCCCTAACCCTAGAACTGCATGCACCTATAGATTTAGAAGCCAGCATCTCACAAGCACCTTAGGGTACTTTTCATTGATAACCTAGAATGTGTTGAGATGCTTAGGTCTTTGCCTTAATTCAAGATGCTTTAAGTCAGTGCATCTGCAGTAATTGGGGCACTAAATACAACCTACACAGTAATCAAGTTAAGTGTCAAGTATATAAAATCTAACTTGAACAGAGCACTTAACTTGACTAACCATAGCGAAAATTACTGCTTATAGCAGTTAGTAAGTAGCTAATTGGGTTTGACAGGACCCTAAAAGAAACTGATTTGGTTTAATTCATATCCTAAATTGGGTCAGTACAGCAAAATAATGCAATTTATTATTCGCTTTTATGCAATTTAATTATCCTGTTTCTGCTATATTTATTTGTTTTTGATATATGGCAAAGGGGGAGAGATAGGAAAGGAGAGTTTAAAATTTTATCAAAATCCAAAATTTCAAACTCTATCCTTTATTCAAAAAGTACTTAATTCATCTTCAAAAATACTAAGTTTTTCTAAGTATTTCAAAACTTAAGTTTGCAAAATTTTTCTAAATACTTCAAAACTTAAGTGTTCAAATTTTTAAGTACTTCAAAACTTAAGTCTGCGAAATTTTTCTAAGTACTCAAATTTTTAATGCTCAACTTAAGTTTTTCAAATTTATCTAAGTATTTAAACATAAATTTCCAAAGTGCACAACGAAACTTGTTTTGGAAAATATATCTTTAGAGTTCTATTGAAAAATTATTCTAAGTAAAAATTAAATCCATCTTTAGACTTAGAACTTAATTTTCAAAAAACCTCACGAACTTTTGAAAAATCTAGGGGGAGATTCCTTCCAGGGGAGGGAACAAAAATTCATTTTTTTGATTAAACTTAACTTTTTGAACCAGGGTTGTCATAAATCAAAAAGGGGGAGATTGTTGGTGCAGAAAGCACCCAAGTCGAACCTGTGTTTTGATAATGGCAACAGGGTTCAAAAGTTAAGGTATAATGTTTGTCTAACATGTTACTCAAGTGTGCAGGCAAAGCCCTAGTGAAGGACTGCTAGGCACCTGGCGAAGGGCAGCTTGGTACTAAAGACCTAGCGAATGACTGCTAGGCACCAAGCGAAGGGCAGCTTGGTACTGAAGACCTGGCAAAGGACAGCTAGGCACCTGGCGAAGGACTGCTGGGCAAAAGTCCAACCGGAGGAGCTGGATGACATCAGGTACATTCTCCCGAGAGAAGTAGGTGAGGACGCGTTCCCCGTTGAGGGAACAGTAGGCGTCGGTTCGACCTAGGGCTCCATTTTGGAGGCCCAAAGTCAGAACCAAGACAGCTAAGGCTGTATAAACTAACATATTATTGCTTTATATTGTTTTGGACTAACCCTGGAAGCAGGACCAAAGGAACGAGTGTCTGCAGCTCAGAAAGCCTCAAAGGAGTGAGGCAGCAGCTGACCAGGGCGCCCGGAGAGTCCCGGGCGCCCCCAAGGTGAATACAAAACACATAAGCAAAAGAAGTGCTTCGAAAGCGTATGGGCGGGGCTCCCTCGTGCTCCCGGGCGCCCCCCATGCTCCCAGGCGCCCCGGCTGTTCCGGGCGCCCCCCATGCTCCCGGGCTCCCCGGCTGTTCCGGGCGCCCCCAGGTCAAGCCAACGAAGCAACCCGCGAGAAGCCAACAGGATAAGAGCCTGACCCAGTCAACCCGGGCGCCCCCAACGTCCCGGGCGCCCCAGTCAAGACCTGATCCCGAGATTGAAGGGATCAGAGCTGACCGAGTGCAACTCGGATCAGCTGACACGTGGGGGGCACCCCCAGGGGCTATAAAAAGGCCCTCGACCCCAAGGCTTCGGTACTCAATTCGTTCAACGCATCCACGCTCTTCTGCTCCCGCGCTTTGCTCCAGAAACCTCCCGACTCGAGACACAAGCGTCGACGACGTCCCTCTGCTCCGAGAAACATTCCACACCGGACGTCGGTAACGAAGAGTCGTTTTCCTTTTGTGTTTACTGTACTGCAATTGTAACATCTATTTGTAAACCGTTTTGCGCACATATAGAATTGCCCGCAGTAAACGGTCAACGACCGTGGGCCTTGGAGTAGGAGCCGACCGCGATTCCGAACCAAGTAAAAAATTTGGTGTTTGCGTGTGTTTGTTTTAATTTCCGTTGCGTAATTTCTCTAAATCTTAAATCCGAACGTTTCACGATATTCACCCCCCCCCTCTATCGTGTCTCTCGATCCAACACAAACTTTTATAGTAATTCTAAGTGCTCTTAAAATACTTCGAAAAGGCTTCAAAATTTCTAAGTGTATTTTGAAAAACAATTCTAAAGAAGTTCATCTTGGTAAACAAATTTGAGCTAAACAATTTTTCAAAAATTTGTTGGCAAATGTGCTAAGTAATTTTTTTCGAATTCCTTTTGTGAAAATGTTTTTAAGCAAATTTTTCTAAGTTGGGAAATTTTTTCAAAATCTCAAAATGAAAACTTGGCAAGGAAAATCAGTTTTCAAAACTTGTTTTGCCTAAGTAAATTTTCAAAATATTAAAACAAAATTAGGCTTACATAACCTTTTCAAAAAATGCCTAAGTGTCCTTGAGTACAATTGCCTTATTTTCGAAAAACACTTAGTCAAAAACTTAAGTTTTTGAAAAACACTTAGCACTTAGAAAGTTTACAAAAACCCACATGATATTGAAAATTTCAGGGGGAGAATGTGAAATTCAGGGGGAGTTAAAATTCTGTTGTTAGATTACTGTAATATGTCTTTAACTTAACTTTTTGAACCGTGTTACCATAAATCAAAAAGGGGGAGATTGTTGGTGTCGGAAGCACCAAAATCAAACCTTTGTTTTGATAATGGCAAAGGGTTCAGAAGTTAAGATTTGGTTGTGATCTAACATGCTGATTAAGTGTGCATGAAAGTCCTAGGTACACTAGGCACTAAGTCCTAGTTCATTGAATTGGACACTAAGTCCTGGCCGCGGGCTGGGCAACTAAGTCCTGACCTAAAGTTGGGCAATAAGACCTGGTGAGTGAAGTTGGGCACTAAGACCTGGTCGAGGACTGGGCACCGAAGACCTGGTGAGTGAAGCTGGGCACGAAGACCTAATCGCGGATTGGGCACGAAGATCTGGTGAGTGAAGCTAGGCAAAAGTCCAACCGGAGGAGCCGGTTGACAAAAAGGTAAATTCTCCCGAGAGGAGTAGGTGAGGGCGTGTTCCCCGTAGGAGGGAACATTAGGCGTCGGTTCGACCTAGGGTTCCATTTGGGAGACCCAAAGTCAGAATCAAGACAGCTTAGACTGTAAATAATGTCTAACATATATTGTATAGTTGCTTCTTGTGTTTTGGAACTAACCCTGGTTGCAGGAAATGAAGGGACTGTGTTTCTGCAGCTCAGACGCCTCATTGGAAGGAGGCGCCTCACTGGGCTAGGCGCCTGTAAGGATATAGGCGCCCCAGTGCAACGCCAAACCGAGACCATCGAAGCAAACTGCCACGAAAGCCTATGGACCAAGTCAAGCTAGGCACCCCAGACAGCTTAGGCGCCCCAGTCAGCTCAGGCACCTCAATGAAGGGGATAAGCGCTGACCGAGCCTGCGGATCAGTGTTCGCGCAGGAGAGGTCACGTGTCAGGCGCCCCCTTCAACACAGGCGCCCAGGAGACGACTATAAAAGGGGGTTCGCCCCCAAGGCTTCAGTACAACTCACTCAATTCGCTTTCAACACTTTCGCTCAAGCGCTACGCTCCGGCACGCTCTGCATTTGAGATTCAAGCGCTGATGACGACCCGCTGCTCCGAGATTCCATCCACTTTGGTCGTTGGTAAAACTGTCAATTTTCTTAAGTGTTGTAACTGCTTTTTCCAATTCTATATCTGTACTCGAAACTATAATACGAATATAGAATTGACTAACATAAACGGTCAAGGACCGTGGGCCTTGGAGTAGGAGCCGACCGCGACTCCGAACCAAGTAAAACAAATCGTGTTAGCGACTTTGCTTCACTATTTCCGCTGCGTATTTCTCTTTATTGTCCGAAAAATTTTCGATCGATATTCACCCCCCTATTGATTTACTCCGATCCAACAGCGTCATCTCATGGAAAAACAAGAAACAGGCTTATGCAGCACTGCCGATAATGAAGGTTGAGTATGTGGTTTATGCAACAGTTGTACAAGAAGTTGTCTGGTTAAGTAGGTTCTTGAAACATCTGAAGATTGCTCAGGATAGTGGGAATTCTGTTACAGTATATTGTGGCAATCAAACTACTATAACTTTTTCCAAAGAATCCTAAATATCACAACAAAGGCAGGCACATAGAAATTAAATATAATTTTCACTAGTGGAAAAAAGGCTTCTAACACCGGTTATTTTCGACTTTTAACACCGGTTCCGGAACCGGTGTTGATCCAGCCGGCATTGTAAGTATAGACTTTTAACACCGGTTAACAAACCGGTGTAATATATAGATTTAACACCGGTTAATAACCGTTGTTAAAAGTTCAATTATGAGGCGGGAAAGCCATTTTAGACACCGGTTATTTTAAATAACCGGCGTTCAAACATCATTTTTAACACCAGTTCTGGAAACAACCGGTGTTAAAACATCATTTTTAACACCGGTTCTGGAAACAACCGGTGTTAAAACATTATTTTTAACACCGGTTCTGGGAACAACCGGTGTTAAAAATGATGTTTTAACACCTGTTCTAGAAACAACCGGTGTCAAAAGTCTTAATTTTTTATATAAATTTCATATTTATTTTTATTTATAATTTTTCTAGACATATAAAAGAACACAATAATATAATAGTTTATCCAAAATCAATAACACACCATGAATTAAGTAAATGCAACATCCAATTAGTTTCAAAAACAAAACAATCCATGTATTTTACAACTATCCATTTTTCTTTCAACAAAAGCAAAATGTAAATCAAATAACACATTATACTCCTACTCGCTATGTGATTTTCCAAGCAAAGACAATGTAGAAGCTTGCCCCACGAGTTTGCAAGTAAACGGTCTAGTCCAAGATCAAATAGTGAGGAGTACGTTGCAGAACTTCGACCAGCTTAGCATTCCATCTCTTATAAGCGTCTTGCATATTTCCATACAGTAGTTGAGTCAAGCTTGAATTTCTTTTCCTGCTTTGGCGTGCAGTGGCTACCAGTCGATTGCGAAACAACTGTGAGAAAATTCCAATGAAAAAATATCAAATAATGCTACAGAGCCACATAATATTCATTGAGTGAACCTGTTATGAAAGAAATGAGATGGGAAGTTGAAATTTTTTGGGTTTATTTGAGTGGTTCAGAATTCATTGGGTGGCAAATGCCACGTAAGAATGAATTGTGGGCAACTAGTTCATCAAGAAATTTTTTATTCTTTTGTTCAACAAGCTACAGGATGGAAAATCAAAAAAAGACTTGTTTCTGGCAGCAGATTTCTGCAAACGTGATATAAATATTTTATGCAAAAACATAAAGGCAAGTTTGACTAGTTCATGGAGAAAAAGAGATGGATATTATGAAAGGAGAATGGAAAACCATAAGATTATGAGTAAGCATTGGGGAGACACATCAAATGAGTTATAGAAATATTCAATAATTCTCTATGGCATACGAATAAAAAATCCACAAACCAAAAGATACCTTAGCATGCAATAAGTGAAATTTCTAAACTCACAGAAATATTTATAGACATTAACGTGACTAGCAAACATGCAGATTGAAGATGGTGAAGAATCAAAAGGTAAAGAAATTCTCAAAAATGATATCCAAGTGTTATTAAGTTACATATGTAGTACAGTGAGCACATAAGATGGTACAGTTTGAGGATTGAGAATGGATTCAAAATCCATAAAACCACTATACTCAGTTGCACAAAATGGAGAAATCTCCTTCAACATATTTTTTTTGGTATTAAAGATCATAAAGAAATGATAATTGAACTATGAGAGCAATGCTGCAAATTACATCCAGCCAAGCGTCAAAAATAATTGCAGAATAGTTTGCATAGATGGAATTAAATATAAGAAGGGCCAGAGCAGGAAAGTACAGCCACCACCGATCAAGGCACATATTGTTAAGCATTAGCAACACCTGTTTTTGCAGATTTGAAAAGATCACTATTAATAGAATAACCAGCACGATTCAATACTGCTAGAAGAAAAATAAAAATTAAGGAGCATCATTAACATGGTGAAAAATAGCTCGTGTCTTATGCCAATTCAAATTGGAAGACAATTTTAACATGGAAAATCTAACTGAGAGACTTTTAAAACTGATGAAATGTATTGGTTATATTGGTTGGCAGGATGCAGCTGAACCAAGCAGTATTTACATAAATTCCTTTATATTCTCTATCACAATTATGAACATTAATCTGGCGGACACAATTTTTGCATAAAAATTTTGACAAAAAAGGCATCAGGCAACCTTGAAATTTACAAGTTCACCAAACTTCAGGAACTCTGTATGTACATCTTCATAAAATTCTTCATAACAATGGTCCACCTCTTCATCAGTATACTGACATATGCATAAGTTAAGGTAGTATGTTAAAGTCACAAGACAATTAAGTAAAAATTAATCACAAAAATCTACTTCCTGAGAAGCACCTATAGAATGGAACAAAACATTAGAACAAATATATATCAAACTCACAGCATACTTGATTCTAGTTAAACTCAAAATATCAACCTTTTAATATAATTCATAAAATACAGGAATAATTGTTTCTGAAGGCTCTAAAAGAACCACCCCAAAACTAAAGACATCACTTTTAGCCGATAACACTTGAGTTGAGTAATATCTGCAATAAAGAAATAAGAATGCTTCAGCTTTTCCAGCATACACAAATTCATAATGAATAAACACGGCTGGTTTTTTACATAAGGCCGTTAAGAGAACACTTACAAACATTTGTTCACTTAATTCAATGGTTGTATTATATACAAGAAGCTTGATCCTTCTCAATATCATTTTTTTCTTGAAAATAAAATGAAAAACAAGAGGCATAGAGCCTTCAGACTTGATATTCAAATAGCCAGTGGCCCGATTCATTGATTCCAATTTTAAATAAGAATATTAGTTTTTCAATGGATGAACGTAGATATCCAAAACAAAATTATTGAATGCATATTTCACAAGGATACTAATATTTACATGATGTTGGTAGGGTACCTAAACTTTTACATTAGCAACCTCTAACAAATAAGTTGCCCAACATCTTTTGATGTCATCAATCTCATCTTCGGAGAATGGATCCTTATTTGTGAATCTCTGCAAGGTACATTTATATAAAAAAATAGCTTATCAACTCAACCAGACATAATTAAATCTATAAAATTAAAAAAACTTCAATTACCTTGTCCCATGAATCAACTATGATCGCCGAGACAATGTTGAGCATATGTCTCATTACATAATATCCACACTCTGTATTGCCAGTTTGTTTTTGGCACTACAAATAAATATCAAAATGACACATTAGCAGAAAAGGATAAATCAGTTACAAAGTCATGCTAATTTTTCATTATAGTAACCAATATCTCAAGCATGCACATAGAGGAGCTTGCATACCAAAAGACATCAAATAATAAAGAACGCATAGCACAATGATAAAAAAATATAATAAATGGCAACAAATAAACCAAATTTATCTATGAAAAAAATGCTTATAGATCATAGTTGTATAAAAACTTGACATTTAACTACTTACACGTAGTTCCTTCCATATAGGCATTCTAAAAGCTCCAAAGTGTTTGCCTTTCATCGTATGCCAAGAACGCATAGCACTGTGATAAAAAATATAATAAATGACAACAAATCAACCAAATATATCTATGAAAAAATTGCTTATAAATCATAGTTGTAGAAAAACATATCATAGAGCGAATGATAATAACTTACCTATTAATAATTGTTTTGATATCTTTATTCGCTTTATTCCACAGTGAGCAGAGAAAGATGACAACATTTTGCTTAGGACAAATAATTATCAACTGCCAATGGCCCCTGCAAGTTGGATAATAATTAGTCAAAATCACAACTAAACTTCTAAGTCACTTGAAAATATTCACGTACATATGATAATACGGTGCAAGGTAACACTCTTTTCCTTCAATTATCCTACTATGAATGTAGTTTTGAATGTCCATTGGACGATTCCCTATACTTTGAATGTGAACAGGATCAATAAATCCATATGTATCCATGTTCCCTCTTAGTTTGCAGAGTTGATGCAAATACCTAAGATAATAAATAAATGCAAATTGTAAGAATGTGATACTTAGTTAATTAATAAATAGTTTAGAAATGTACTAACATTAACCAAACTTGCAGCACTGATACACAAAGCATGTTACCCATGGTGAGCTCCAAAATATCCTTTTGAAATATATGCAATGGGATTGGGCTTGACTTGCCTATGACTTCAACATCTAAATTTAACTGTAAAGGGTGTTTGCCAATTTTTACAGCTAGAATACATAAATGTGCCATCGGATCAACTTCAGAATATTCCCTTTGTTGAACCATATCAAAGCCTGCTATGAAGGGAAAATTGCCTAATCAGTAAATGGAAACCAAAAGGTCAAGTTTGGATATTACACCATACTAAAACAATTAATAAAAAAATAGAAAACACAATTCATGATCCATAAAGTTTAGTCATTTTTGCCTCATTACCATTCTGTTCCTTCTGTTTGGCCACCAGATCATCTTTAATAGCACCAACGTCAGGTTCCTAATCAACATTTACAAAAGATCTTTTTTAAATACAATAAAGTAAAATATGAAAAAGATATATGTGAATATTGAATACCTCATCTTGTACTGGCTTGACAAGTCTTTTTGGCCATAAAATAAAATGATTAGGGGCTTGTCCCACTGTTTGCACCTCCTCAGTGGGTACAGGGACAAGGGCCTTGGCATCTTTTACTTGATCAACCACCACCCTCACATTATCACTACCTATTTGGATGTGGTGTATGGTTGGCCCCAAGTTGTAGACTTGTCCAATAGCCACTAAACGGAAAGGGTCCTCTACATATAGCTTACACATGCCTCTGATGTTAAGGAGTCCTCTTCCGATATAGCTTGACCATCTGCTGCACAACTTCCTTTTGTGCTCACATATCTAGGAGAATGGGAAGGGGGGACCTTGTCTTTCCTTGGAAAAGGCCCAAAGATTCCAGCTCTTGTCTAATTCGTAATCCAACCTCCTTTGCAAGTCGTTGTTCAAGCTCATTTGCAAATCGCTGTTCAATATTCTTTTTAAGCCTCTCTTCACCTCCTCAGTAATCTCTTGCCTCATCTTTTCTCGAACCACTTCTAACTCTTCCCTTGATACATTTCCGCCTTTGAAGCCATGCCTATATGAAGGCAACCCAAAATACTGCTTGATGCCCACACCTCGTCCTGCAGTACGGACACGTCCTGGGTGCTCCGGACGCCCAATAGCGGCAGTCAAAATATCTTCCCGTCCAATAGATACAAAAGATCCTTGAGAGCTTTGTTCAACCAAAGAATCCTATGAAACATATAAATTAAAATTATTAAGAATGTGTATAATACCAAAGCATAATTATTAATAAATTTATAAAATTCCTTACAATCTTATCAGCAATTATGCGACAAGGTTCAGATGTATACTCTCCAGAACTCTTTTGTCGTGCTTTCTTCCATTTCTCATGGCGTGTGAGTGGAGATGGGGGAGAAATAGTTATTGACGGTTCTGCTTGTGATGCTTCTTCACGTTCTTTCAACTTTTGTTGCATAATCTTTTCCTCAAGCTTAGCATAGCCCCCACGAGATAATATATGGGGGTGGCAATTCTTTGCAGCACTTTCTTGTGCCTTTCTTCTTGTTTCCTGTTTTAATAAACAAAATCAAGAAAAATTATAAAATTACCCAAAGATACAATTTCTTTGCAAACAAAACTCAAATTGAATAAAATATATAAGGCCAACACACAAGAAAGGCAGGATCTTGTCGGCTCTTAAGAAATTTCTCCCATGTCAAATCATCAATGAACGAATATTTCTCACAAGGAGATAGACCAATTTTTGACACCGAATATGTATTTTCTGGTAAGGTCCGACTTGAAGGCCTTCCAACGATCCCCCGCATATGAAATACATTTCCTCTTCAGTGAGTTGTCATTTGGGGATGTCAAAGGTGAGCTACATGACAACAAATAGAAAAATTAGTCTATGATAATATTAGCGACAAGTAAATTGTTACAAACATAAAGAGTTACAAACATAAAGAGTTACCATAATACTTTCCCAAATATTATCCTTGATGCAAGATTCTACATCATCCCACTCTTTCTTCAAGAGACTAACCCTACTACGTCCTTGGAGAGCCACATAACTATTGAAAGTTTCTTTATTTGGCCCCGTAGGATTCCCGACCACATCAAACTCGATGGGGACCTTTTGATCATTAATTCGGCTAAGGGTTAACTCTTTTAATTGTGTAGGACCTCTGCCTTTTTTCCGTTTGGATCCGATATCCGACCCACTCTGTGAAGGAGGTTGTGAGATGAATCACCCATGTGCCTGTAAAATAATAAAATAAAGGTTAAGAACATATTTTTATAATCAACATCAAGAAACATATTTCAAATATTAATAGTGGAATAAGATTAAAAACAACTAACTTGATTAGGGAATATCAATATTCTCCCATATCCCTTCATCATGATCGCGAGTAGCATGTTCATTATCCATTATTATTTCTTCATCCAAAGTAGGATCCTTGATGAGAAAAGGAGTCTCAGAAATAACAAGAGTATCATCACTACTATTATGTTTCTTCCTTGTAAAACCACTGACCACCTTTTATGAGAGGGATCTTTAATATAAAATACTTGTTTTGCTTGGCAAGCCATGATGAAAAGGCTCATCTTTATAAGCTACTTTATCAAGGTTGACCAATGTAAATCCTAATCCATCAGTTTGCACACCATTATTAATATCAACCCACTTACATTTGAAAACAGGAACTCTAAAGTTAGTGTAGTCGACCTCCCAAATCTCTTCAATCACTCATAGTAAGATATGGATGCAAATAACAGGGCTTTTATCTTTGGAACTAGAGAAGTGCATGGACTCAGCCATTATCATAACCCCACTATTTTGCACAGTACTCTTCTCATCTTGGGACTTTGTATAGAAGGAAAGATTATTGATATCATATCCACTCCATTTTATGACTTGGAATGTTAGCTTATTTGCTAGCGATTTTAATGTATCAGAAGCAGTATCATCCATAATAATGGTTTCACTAAACCAACTTGGAAAGGTCTTGTTATGCTCATTCATCAACATCTTTTCGTTCATTCTAGGGTTTTGCTTCTTGATAATGTTTTTGTGAGAGCATAAGTAAGGTTGAACTTCATCGGTGTTATTTAAGATATACAAATGTGCTTGAAGCACTTCCTTTCGATCTGGGATTGTAGCTTTTACACCTAGCGTACCCTTACCTCCATATCTTTCTTCATGACGAGACTTAGGAAGCCCTATAGCTTCCCCATCCTTCACATACATAGTGCAAAACTCAATAGCCTCTTCTGCAATGTACCTTTCAACAATAGATGCTTCAGGGCGGTGTGGATTCTTCACATACCCTTTTAATATTTTCATGTACCGCTCAATTGGGTACATCCACCGTAAATAAACTGGGCCACACAACTTAATCTCCCTCACTATATGAACAATCAAGTGAACCATGATATCAAAAAATGAAGGAGGAAAATACATCTCTAATTGGCATAAGATAATAAAAGCTTCATTTTCCAACTCATCCAATTTCTGAGGGTCAATGGCTTTGCTACATATAGCATTAAAGAAAAAGCACAACCTGGTTATGGCTTGTCTTACATTTTCAGGCAAAATGTCACGAATAGCCACTGGTAATAGATGTTGCATCAATATGTGGCAATCATGAGACTTTAAGCCAACCAATTTCAGATCTTTCATAGAGACAAGCCTTTTGATATTTGATGAATAACCTTGTGGGACTTTGATTCCATGTAGACTCTCACATAAACTTTTTCTCTCTGCTTTTGATAATGTATGACATGCAGGGGGCAAATATGCGCGCTTATTTTCTGCTACCTGCGCATGTAACTTTTCTCGTATACCCATTTCAAACATATCTAGGCGAGATTTCACACCATCCTTTGTCTTGCCCGGTATGTTTAGAAGCGTTCCAATAACACTATCGCACACATTTTTCTCCACATGCATTACATCAATACAATGTCTTACATCAAGCTTGCACCAATATGGAAGATCAAAAAAGATTGACCTCTTCTTCCATATGTTTCTCTCAGCGGCAGTGGCTTTCTTTTGGGTCTTTCCAAAAGTAATATTGATGTCTTTCACCCGTTCATAAACTTGCTCTCCAGTTAAGGCCTTTGGAGCAACTCCATTCTCTTGCAGTCCATTAAAGGCTTTCTTTAATCTACGATATGGGTGATCAGGTTTGAGAAATCTTCGATGGCCAAGGTAAACCGTCTTTTTTCCATGAATCAGTTGATGGTAACATGTGCCTTCTTCACATATAGGGCATGCTTTATGCCCCTTAACACTATATCCGCACAAGTTCCCATATGCTGGAAAATCATTTATGGTGCAAAAGATCATGGCACGCATCTTGAATAATTCATGGCTATATCCGTCAATCACATCCATGCCTTCCTCCCATAACATTCGCAAGTCTTCAATCAAGGGACGTAAATAAACATCTATGTCATTTCCAGGCTGTTGTGGGCCCGAAATCATCATAGACAACATTATGTATTTCCGCTTCATGCACAATTGAGGAGGGAGATTGTAAATTACCAACAGAACTGGCCATGAGCTATGCTTACTACTCAAGTTACCATATGGATTCATTCCATCCGTAGCAAGTCCAAGCCTAAGGTTTCTTGGCTCATTGCCAAAGTCTGGAAACAATTGATTGATTCTTTTCCACTGCAAAGAGTCAGCCGGATGACGAATCTTTCCATCACATTGCCTCTCATCTGCATGCCATCTAAGGTTCTTTGAATCTTTTGCATTAGCAAATAATCTCTTGAACCTTGNTACTAAACTAATTAATAATCATATAAGTATCAATATATATTTTTGCCAACATTAATACTAGTGATAGTTAGTAAATACCGAATGGCTTAGTATGCATTTGGTCATTGTGTATGCTCTTTCTATTATTTAGGATGACTAATAGAGATTATAATGATTAGTGGTTACTAATTTAACATTATATTGTTTAGTAGCTTATTAGTTAGTATATGTTTGGTATGTAAACTTTTTAATTAAAATATTGGTTTAAATTGAACCAAATCAAAATCTATTTTTGAGTTTAAATTTTAACCTAAATCATTTTGCTTTAGGTTTGATTTGGAATGATTTATTTAAATTGAAAATATTTCATATGATTTGGTTTTACCTATAAAGTTGATAATTGAATCATGCCACCCTAACAACAAGGATGAGAGCTCTACTACCCTCGAGGCAATGGTATCATCGTTAGACTCTCCAATAATAGAAGAGACATCTGGAGTTCGAGACTTAGTTGCAGCGCATTACGGGGGGATTTTTCTCTTTAACAAGTAGCGGACTCGAGAAAGCTGGCTGTCAAGATAGGTCTCCATGAACACTTCCCGATTTACCCACCTTTTGTGGGGCTAGGCCGATCACCCTCAAGATTAGTCCAGCCGAAAGCTTGGATACCTGGTGCCAAAAAAAGAAAAAAGGATGAGAGCTTTACTCAAGTCTTGGAATCTCTATAAGCTAGAATTTTGGTCCAACTAAGAAATTTTCACATGCTAGAAAGCTTGATCCAATAATGAGATTTCTAAAAACCTTTAAGTACACAAATGCACACACGGGAGGAAAATGATGTATTTTACACTATAAAGTAAATGCATGACTCTTAAATGTGAAAGATGTTACTAAGAGAGCTTCATGATATTTTTGATTGACACTATTAGTAATTAGTTCATTAGTTGCTTTGGACACTTGATATGATTAGGAGTGATTAAGAGTAACTTTTACTAGACCTTCTATCTATTAGATAAAATGGGCTCTTCATGAACTTTTCCACTTGGTCTTGAGAGGGAAATAAGTATTAAATGGGGCTAGGGGAATCCCTTGATGCAGGTCTTAGAGGTCTAAATGACCGTGGTGGTTTTCTCCTCTAGGTTGCTTTGCTACGACTCCACGCCTAGGTTAAGATTATCCTAATCTATAAGTAGTGTAGGATCGTTGCACGTGAGAGGGGAGGAGGGGTGAATCATGTGACTTTAAAAAACAGCGTTGCTTTTTCGGGTTTAATAAAATGTGAGTGTGCAGCGGAAAATAAAGCGAACACAAGAGAAGCACAAGTCAAAACACGATTCAGTTTTACTTGCTTTGGAGCCTTCGGCGACTCCTATTGCAAGGCTCAGGTCCCTTGGATCTTTTCGATGGGCAATCCACTAATATCCTCTACCAGTAAATCCCCGGTAGAGTGATCGACTACAAAGTAGTAAGACGTGTAAAAACCCTACACTTCCTATAAGCAATAATGAATTACATACAGAACTTAAATTGTTACCAACATGGACGTAGAATTTCGGTTAGGCTCGTGTGTTGGTGTCGGTCTTCCGGCGGTGGTCGGTCGTAAGCAAGTCGTAGTAGAAGCCGCAACACGAAGAAGAGGAAGCAGAATGAACGCGAAAGCTTAAAGTCGAAGGAATAAAAAGCTAGATTCGCTACCTTAACGACCCCCTAGAACCGGCCCCACGGATATCGAGGGAGGTTCATACAAGTACATAGACAACAGGTTCATGGTGGGGTCGAAAATGTAGTAATCACCTCTTGGGGATCGACACTTGGCCATTATGCCAGAAATGTCATGCACCCACGATTTGTGCTATGCCTCGGGGGCACTTAAAGTTGAAGAAAGAATTGATTCAGAGTTGTTCTTTCAGCTCTCCGGCAGCAAGTCCTCATAAAGGATATATAAGGCGCCTCAATTCCCAACTGAGATGCCTCAGATCAAGGAAACTTTATCCTCGATCCGAAGCCTTCGATCTTGCTTCTGATCCTCTGGAAAGCGCCTTGGATCTCCTTCGAGGCATCTCAGTTCTCAACTGAGGCGCCTCGGATCTAACCTGAGGCGCCTCAGTTCACTGAATTTTTATCCGCAGCACCAGTTGCGTGGAGGCGCCCTCAAGCACTCGAGGTGTCTCCAGTTCCAACTGAGGCGCCTCAGTCACTGTTCATCCGAGGCTTATTTCGCAGTTTAGGCCGTGTAAAATATGTTAGTCCAAAAAACAAGTTTACCCTACAAAACAAGGTTAGTAAACATACAATATATGCTAAATGATATGAGTATTAAATAGACCACGTCTTCCCAAGATCAGATCTAGTCAAAGGTCTCAACTTAGAGATCCGAAATGATTTTAAGTTGGACCGAGCCTAAAGTCCCTAACTGAGACTCGTCTTCACTGGAATTCGCTCCTCCACTGACTTGCCTCACTTACCTTATGCAGATCTACTTAGCTCCTTAACCCCACCATGACTTTTTGTCAAATCTCCACCAATTTGGACTTCGGCCAGTTGCCAACCCCGCGGACCCAACTGGACTTTTTGCCAAGTCTCCACCATCTTGGACTTTTGCTAGTACTCCACCACTCTAGACTTTGGCCAGTTGTCAGCTCCACGGACCCAATTGGACTTTTTGCCAAGACTCCACCACCTTAGACTTTTTGCTAGGACTCTACCGCCTTGGACTTCGGCTTGGTGTCAAGTCCTAAGTCTTTCAATCTTGTACGCTCGGTAACAAGGTTAGAAAACAACATACCTAACTTTAATCCCTTTGTTATACATCAAAACCTAAGTTTACCGTTAGTGCAAACTGCACCAACACTATATTTATGAATGCAATGCAAAATATCACAATGAGTGACCCCTCTATTGAAAAATGTGCCCAACCACTATGAGTGAATTTGATATGATAATGTGTTTATACATAAAGAGAATCATGGCAATCAAACACACAATAGATATAATCACCACATAATTACTAAAGATATCATCAAAAGCCATCAAGACAATCAGATTAGCAACAAAATACCCAAAATTGAGTAAGACCAAAACCAAAAGAGAAAGGAATAGGGAAAAATCAACAAGAGAAAATGATTTTTTGTTTGGGGTTAAAACTTAGGTGGGTATTTATATCTTCTAGCCTTTGATTAAGCATAGTCAACCAAGGTCGTATGTTTGGTCGATCAAGGCATCTTGGTTGACCTTTAGTCAACCAAGGCTCTATATTTGGTTGATCAAGGGCATGTAAGCCGACCTAAGTTTTGCGTTTGGTTGACCTTTGGTTAACCCAACCAAGACTCCTATTTTCTCTAGTTGATCCTCCTTTGCGTTCCTCTTCCATCATCTCTAGCCTCAAAGGTGCCCATCCTAACTATAGCTTAGTTCAATGTTCGTGTGATAGATAATCTCTATTTCTTTCTCTCTTTTGGTTTATTCTTGCTATTTTTTGGTATTTTATTGCTATTTCAATTGTGTTTATGACATATGGTGATATTTTTGCTAATTTTATAATGATTACATTCCTATTGTGTGTAGTAGTGTAAATAAGCCAGTTTGATGGTGTTCAAGCTTGCTCATTTTCTATGGACCTTGTTTATTAAAACTTTTACCACACTTGTGCTGAGCTCGAGTTTTTTTATTGAACTCAATTAACAATTTGTCGTTCTTAAAATTTAGTTATAATATTGATCTACTGCATGCAACTTATGTTATTATTATTATTTTTAACATATCATAGGTAGTTGGCCAAAATTTATAAATCATTTTATATTAATTTTAATAAAGAAAATAGAGGAATAAATTTATAATTAAGATTTATACAAGTTGCTAAATAAGTTTATTTATAAATTGTTTATGAATTTTGTTCATTAGCTTACTAATAGCTTGTTTATTATATAAACATTTTAAACAAAATAAACGATTAAATGAACATTAATGAGTTCTTATTGAACCCAACACCGAGCTTGCTCACAAAGTTCATTATAACCTTAGCTGTGATGGTTGTCATGATTAGGTCTTCATTTATATACATTATCCTACCATATTAACTCAAGGTGGCATTTAAGTGCGTATAGATCATTCATTGTTATCATATTGTGCATTACATTCATAACTATAGTTCGGGATTATCTTAACATAAGCACGAAAGAATCCTCTATTATTATCTAAGCCCCTGACATGTAAACAGTGAGGAATTTTTACACCCAAACTTTTTCAGTAAATTCCATTCTCATTTCCCATTAACCTATAGCAGAGAAATTCTTATATTACTCATTTCATCTTATGAATACAACATACCTTGACATGTTATTTTTTGATTCAAAATCACTCATTTTAAGGTTACTATTATCACCTAGAAGCCCTGGCTACCTTAAAGCACGATGTTAATTATAAGTATCTGTTAAAGAATTCCTTTTATCAAATATTACAAGATATAAGTCCTATTTATATACTAAGTTAAGATCTATTCTAAGAAATAATTAGAACTCTATTCTAGGAAATAAATCAGGATTTTATTCTAAGGACTAATTTGTATTTTAGGTAAAATACAAATTAAGATACATCAAATTATCTCTAGATATATTTATAATATTCTAACACTCCCCCTCAAACTGGAGAATATAAATCATATGCACCCAACTTGTTACATATGTAGTCAATTGGAGCTCTCTAAGTGGCTTAGTGAATATATCTGCTAGTAGATATTCCTTTAGATACAACTTTCTCTCTGATAAAGTGATAGTCGACTTCAATATGCTTTGTCCTTTCATAAAAAACTGAATTTGAGGCGATATGCATGGCGGCTTGGTTGTCACATATAAGTGACATTTGTGTAATCTCGACAAATCTTAGTTCCTGAAGCAACTGTTTGAACCATATAAGCTCTTGACTAGATATGACCATAGCTCGATACTCTGCCTCTGCACTAGATCTTGCTACAACATTTTGCTTCTTGCTTTTCCAAGAAATAAGATTATCTCCGACAAATATACAAAATCCAGAAGTAGATCTCCTATCAGTGGGAGAACCTGCCCAATGTGCATCAGAATACTGTACGACTCAAGTATGTCACTAGTCACCGTACAAAAACCATTTCCTGGAGTGCCTCTGATATATCGAATAATGCGGATCACATCATCCTAATATTCCTTGCATGGAGAGTTGAGAAACTGACTTCACTTACTGCAAATGAGATGTCTGGACGAGTAACAGTAAGATAGCTTAGTTTCCCTACTAATCGCCTGTATCGTTCAGGATCTGGAAGAGGCTCCCCCTGATTTGGGAGGAGCTTGACATTATGATAAATGAGGTTGTCAACTGTCTTTGAGTTTATCATTCCTATTTTTTTTTTTTCAAAATATCAATTGCATACTGCCTTTGGGATATGATGATCTTATCTTTGAACTATGCTACTTCTATCCCAAAGAAATATTTGAGTTTGCCGAGATCCTTTGTCTGGAAATGTTTAAAAGATGTTGTTTCACATATAAAATCCCGAGATGATTACTGCCTGTGATGACAATATCATCAACATAAACCACTAAGTAGACGCAACAAGTAGATGAGTGGTGATAAAAAACAGAATGGTCGGCCTCGCTTCGAGTCATGCTAAATTGTTGAATTACAGTATTAAATCTACCGAACCATGCTCTGGGTGACTGCTTGAGGCCATATAAAGATTTCCGTAGGCGACATACAAGACCAGAAGACTCCCCCTGAGCAACAAAACACGGAAGTTGCTCAATGTAGACTTCCTCGAGTAGGTCACCATGTAAGAAAATATTTTTGATGTCCAACTGATAAAGCGGTCAATGCCGAATAGCAGCAATGGACAGGAATAGGCGCATAGAGGACATCTTGGCAATAGGAGAAAAAGTGTCCCTATAATCCAATCGGAAGATCTGAGCATAGCCCTTTGCGACGAGGCAGGCTTTAAGCCACCTAACTTTTCCGTCTGGACCAACTTTCACTGTATATACCTATCGACAACCAACAACTGATTTTCCTGGTGGTAGAGGAACGAGGTCCCAAGTTTCACTGCTTTGTAAGACACATTTCGTCGAGCATAGTCTGTTTCCATTCTGGATAGGCAAAGACATCACCTGCAGTCTTTGGAAGAGAAATAGACGATAAAGAGGAAAGACAAAAATAATAGAAAGGAGAAAGACGATGATAACTCAAAGAAACATAATGAGGAGAAGGTTTACGAGTGGAACGAACGCATACTTTTTCAAAGTACAATAGGAATATCAGACTCAAGAGATGGGACCGGAGGAAGAGGTGAATGACTTAGCTCCAAAGATGTGTCCACGACAGTGTCATCACTGGGCGGCGGCAAGGTAGGATGAGGATGACGCTGATAAACCTGCAATGGAGGAGGAGATGGGACTGGAGGTGATAGAGAGTCCTTCAGAGGATAAAAGATAGTCACCGGCGTAGGCGTAGAAGGAGAAAACTCGGACGGAGATGTGTTAGGCCCAAAACATGGAACCGAATCAAAGAACGTGACATCAACAAACATGAAGTACTGACGAAGAGTAGGGGAATAACACTTGTACCCTTTCTGAGACCGTGGGTACCCAAGGAATACACATTTATGAGACCAGGGTGAGAGTTTGTTAATGCCAGGATCAAGAGCATGAGCAAAACATATACAACTAAGGACTTTAGGTGGTAAAGAATAAAGAGATTGATGAGGATAAAGTACATGATGTGGTATTTTACCATGTATAGTGGAGGAAGACATGCGATTGATAAGATAACACGCAGTAAGTACGGTGTCACCCCAAAATCGATGAGGAACATGAGAGTGTAAAAGAAGAGTCCGGGTGGTCTCGAGAAGATAACAATTCTTGCGTTCTGCAACTCTATTCTGTTGGGGGGTATGAGGACAAGACGTCCTATGCAACACACCATAAGACGCCAAAAAGGCCCAAAACGGAGTAGATAGATACTCACACGCATTATCACTTTGTAAGGTTTGAAGAGAAATACCAAATTGAGTTTTGATTTCATGGAAAAAAGATTGAAAAATAGAAAACAATTCTGAAAGAACCTTCATCAGATATATCAAGGAGAACGGGAAAATCATCTATAAGTAATAAAATATCGAGATCCCAATGTAGAAGAAATACGACTCGAACCCCATACATCAGAATGAACCAAAGCGAAAGGGGACGTAGCCCGACTCACAGTGCGAGGAGAAAAGAACTACGAACATCCTTTCTTAATTGACATGACTCACAAGCCAAAGATTCTAAGTGAGAAAGGCTAGGATGTAATTGTTTCAATTTATCAAGACCTGAATGTCCTAACTAAGCATGAATTAGAAGAGGAGATGCTGCCGTTACAAGAGAGCGTCGGCGATGCCGATATATGCCATGAGACTCACATTTGTAGCTAATCATTCTCCCTGTACTCCAGTCCTGTAAGGAAATAGAAGTTTTAGTAAAAGAGATGACACACTCAAGAGACCGAGTAAGTTGGCTCATTCATAACAAATCAAAGGGAGCTCCGGGAACATAATTGTTGGATAATAAGAAACTCTTCAAAACATTAATTAAAACAGAACCATTACACAACTTATATAGCTTGTAGCCTGCAAACCCTAATGGCACAAGATAGAATGAAAAGACCTAATTACCCCTGCAACTCACAACACTCCCTCTCAAGTTGAATATATATATCAAACATGTTTAACTTGCTAAGGGCAGAATTAAACACAGCTTGGGGTATAGCTTTTGTAAACACATCAGCAAGTTGGTCCTCAGATTTGACATAGGGTAAACATAACTGTAGCGATCTCGGCCTCTATGGTCCCCGCAGGCAACCCTCTAGGCCCGAGACCCTACGGGTCTTCCCACCCCTGGCAGTGGATTTTTGCCTTCCCCAAGATTCGAACTCTAGACCTCCAGGCTAAGTACTAAAGTTCCTGAATCCTGGTACCAATTGAGCTCAATTGGTATCAGGATTCATAAACTCTAGTACTTATCATGGAGGTCTAGAGTTCGAATCCTGAGGAAGGCAAAAATCCACTGGCCAGGGGTGGAAAGTACTTGTGAGTAGCGGCACGACCAATGGTCGTCGGTTGACGACATAAGAGGTCGCCAAGTGGGCCGCCAGTTGGGCCGCCCAAGGGACCGCCAGTTGGGCCGCCAGTTGGGCCGCCCAAGGGGCCGAGGGGTCGGGTCGTTACAATAACTCTCCAGAATCAAGTCTCTCTCGAATAAAGTGGCGATCAATCTCGATGTGTTTGGTCCGGTCATGTTGAACTGGATTATTTGCAATATTGATTGTAGCTTTGTTGTCGCAGTACAGCCTGAGAGGTAATTCAGCCTTTAACCCCATGTCTTCTAATAAAAAACTCAACCATAACATTTCTACAAGGCCATGTGTCATGGCTCGATATTCTGCTTCCGCATTGGACCGTGCACAAACACTTTGTTTCTTACTTCTCCAAGTTACTAAGTTTCCTCCCAAAAAGGTGCAATAGCCAGAAGTGGATCTTCTATCATCTCTAGAACCAGCCCAATCAGCATCAGAATAACATTCCACCTTCAGATTACCACCTCCCTTAAACAACAAGCCTTTTCTGGGACATGACTTTAAGTACCTCAAAATCCTGTCAACGACCTTCATATGGATAGTTTTAAGAGCATGCATGTACTGACTCACTACACTAACAACGTAGGTAATGTCAGGCCTAGTCATGGACAAATAGAGTAATTTTTCAACCAACCTTTGATACGTTCTCTTTTCCAGATTTGTAAGATCTTCCCCATTAGAACTAGTAAGATCATGACTTACTTCTATAGGAGTCGATGCTGGCCGACAACCCAACTTCCCTGTCTCCTTGAGCAAATCCAACACATTTTCTTTGACATATATATATTCCCTCCTGAGATCGAGCAACTTCAATACCAAGGAAGTACTTCAATAGTCCAAGATCTTTAATTTCAAAACTCTGATATTAACTTAGACTTAAGAGCCTGGATTTCAACCTCGTCATCACCTGTGATTATCATATCATCAACGTAAACCAAAAGAATGGTAGTTTTGTCCTCTTTCCTCTTCACAAAGAGTGTATGATCAGCATTCCCTTGTCTAAAGCCAAACAATGTCATGACTTTGCAGAACCTATCAAACCATGCTCTGGGTGATTGTTTAAGTTCATACAAAGCTTTTATCAGTCTGCAAACCTTCCCTTTTGTTTCAATTCCAGGAGGTGGTAACATGTAGACCTCTTCGTGAAGGTTGCCATTCAAAAAAGCATTTTTCACATCTCGCTGAAATAACGGCCAACCATACTAAGAAGCAAGAGAAAGAATCACCCTGACTGATTTGAGTTTTGCAACTGGAGCGAAGGTCTCCAAGTAATCCACCTCATATGTTTGAGTGAATCCCTTGGCCACAAGTCTGACTTTATATCTGACCACTTCACCCTCTGAGTTATACTTGATAGCATAGACCCATTTAGAACCAACCAAGTTCTTCCCCTCTAGGGGATCTACTAATTCCCAAGTACCATTTTTATTGAGAGCCTCCACTTCCTCATTCATGGCTTCTAGCCACCTTGAGTCCCTTACAGCTTCATGATAAGAAGAAGGTATGGTGTGGTTTGATAGCTGTGAAACAAAGACATGATATGAAGAAGACAAACGAGAATAAGAAACGTGGTTAGAGATAGGATGTTGAGTACATGACCTGACCCCCTTCCTAACAGCAATTGGAAGGTCCAACTCATTCATGTTTAGGGGTGCGATTGGTTCAACCAATGAGGATACAGGATCAGGAGCCAAAGCTTCCGATTCAGCTAGCCGATCAGTAGTAGGTCCTTGCTTATGTCTTCGTCGCTTGTAAGTAATAATTTCTTGTGAAGCCTGCGAGCCCAGTAATGAAGCATCATCTTTTTTATTTTCCATGACATCCAGTGAAATAGGAGAAGGAACCACTTGAGGAACAAGAGAAGAGGTAAGATTCTCCCCCTGAGGACGAGTCTGGGGAGAATAATAGGACTCAGACTCAAAAAAGGTAACATCTTTCAAGACATATCTAGTCCTAGTAACAGGATCAAAGCATTTGTAGCCTTTCTGGCAAGTGGAATACCCTAGAAAAATTCCCCGTATAGAGCGAGGATCAAGCTTAGAGGATTTGAGACTAAGAACATGAATAAAACAGAGGGAGCCAAATACCCGAGGTGTGAGGGAGAACAATATTATGTTAGGACGAAGAATAGTGAGAGGGGACCGATACCCGAGACCTTTTGATGGTAGATGATTAATGATATAAGCAGCAGCAAGATCATGACGCATCAATACTTAATTCCAGACCACGAGTACTTGTGTGCGCTTGAGACGAATTGGCAGCGGATGAAGTCTGAAGTCGCGATAAAAGGTGCTGAAGATTGGCAATATCAGTAGATGACAACTCAATATTAGAAGGTACCGAAGAATTAGTAGTCTCCCCATCCATTAATTTCTGGGCAGCAAAATTCCCACGACCAGACACCTTCTTGTCACTGTATTTGAATTTTTCAGGTTTTTTTTTCTGGATATTTCTCCCAACAAAAGTCTGAATCATGATTAGTCCTTTTGCAATGCCGACAAAATTTTCCACCTTTTCCTTTCGTTCCCCCAGATTTGAACTTGTTAGTAGAACCGGCAAAAGTAGGTATCTCCCCAATTGGAGTGTTTGCTGTAGAAATATTCCCTTTATTGGTCATGGTTCTTCTCCTGCCTTCCTCACTCAGAATTTTATAGTAAACTTGTTCTAGACAGGGAGTAGGATCAAGACTAAGAATTTGCCCTTTTAAATTTTCAAACTCTGCATGAAGCCCATCAAGAAACTTAATGATTCTGTCCTTCTCCAGAAGCTTCAGATATCTCTGATGATCATCAGTAGAAATCCAATTGTCCATCCTGTAGTAGTCAAACTCATCCCATAACCCTTTTAGAGCAGCAAAATAATTTGTAACAGACATAGAACCTTGCTCAAGTTTAAAAATTTGACTACTTATCTGATAAGTACGCAATATATCATGCTTGCGCCCATACATCTGCTCCAGTGTCCTCCATATATCAACAACTGTTTTGTTATGAAGAATGACCTGTTTGATGCCAGAACTTACAGAATTGAGTATCCAAGTCATTACCAGAATATTATCACGCCTCCAAGTACGAAAACTGGGATCTTTCTCATCTGATTTCATTTTAGTACCATGAAGAATATCAAGTTTATCATGACCTTCAACATAAAGCTCAACTGCAACTGCCCACGACGCATAATTTTTCTCGGTCAACTTTTCCGTGGTTATCTGAAGACTAGATCCTCCCGGTCCTGTCGTCGTGAAAATTGGGTGTACCTGTTTAGAAGAAGTCACAGGATCTATCGACAATCCAGAACTTTCTCCAGTGGTGTCTGCCATAACAACCCTAAGAAGAGACAAAGAAGAGCGCTATAGAGAACAAACGTCAGGTACTAGTGCCGCAATCAAGCAAGCGGCAGGGAGGCTGTGGGTCTTCTGATGCTTGCAGCGAGAAGAAATAAAAAACGCAGAAAGGTAGCAGCACAAAACGAACGATGATGATAACGCCGGCGATGATCGAGATGCCAAGCCGACATAGAAGGCTGTGAAATCAGAGCAACCAGCAGAAGCGAACGAGAATTCTCCAGATGACAGAAAGGCACGGCAAAAATAAAACAGAAGTCCACAGAAGAGATATAAGGGAAGCCAAGTTCAGATCTTCTGATGCTTCCAGAAAGGCAAGCGGAAGTCCGGCGACAAGAGAACAACCGGAGGAAGGCACGAGGAAGTCCGATGACCAAAAAAGGCAGACGCGAGAAGAAATCCACAGAATAGCAGAAGAAATCCAAAAAAAACAGGGTAAACAGCAGAACCTCTCTGCTTCGGCGACAAGAGGAAGTCCGGGGAGTAGGTCGAACCAGAAGTCCAGCAGCCCTTCCTGTTGCTTCGGTGCGCTCGAGGAGAGAGTGGCGGCCACGAGGTCGCGTCGAGGTGGCGGCGCGCGAGAAGAAGTCTGCCAAGAAGAGTGACGTCACGCGCGTCGTGAGGGACGAAGCGATGTAGGGCTCGCGCGTCGTGATGGAAGACGGGCTCGCGCGTCGTGAGGGAAGACGCCACGCCTGGGCTCGCGCGTCGCAAGGGAGAGCTGCGAAGATGATGCCTTCGCGCGAGGGTTGAGCCGCGAAGAAGCCTTCGCGCGAGGGTGATGCCGCCGGCCAAAATCGCCCGGAGGAAGTCACGCGAGGAGGTCTGTGATCGGCGCTGCTCGCGTGGATGAGATGTCGCCGTATGGGATCGCGATGATGGGCTGCGGCGTCGGGAAGGAGATGAAGCAGAGTAGAGATACGGCGCCGTATAGGAAAGGAAAAATTTAGGGTTTTGTAGAATTTTGCTCTGATACCATGTTGGATAATAAGAAACTCTTCAAAACATTAATTAAAACAAAACCATTACACAACTTATATAACTTGTAGCCTGCAAAACCCTAATGACACAAGATAGAATGAAAAAACCTAATTACCCCTGCAACTCACAACAATAATGAACATTATGAATAGGGACAGATGGAGAAGGATGAACAATACCAACATCTTGGGACTGAGTTTGAGAACCATTTGCCATAATGACAAAGGATAAATAATCGGAAGTAGTGAGAGAAAAAAGTGATTTATTACCAGTGATGTGATCTGTGACCTTAGAATCAAGAAGCCAGGGATCCGAAGATCGAGATATGCTAACAAAGGAATTACCACTGTGTGCAATGACAATAATGGAATCAGAAGCCCGTCGGTCCTTATACCATTTCAGAAAGTCGTCATAGGAAGGCGGTGTGGTCGGATTCGGTGGCAACTGTGAAGTGGAAGTTGAAGAAGAGACAGAACCCTGGACGATTTGAGCAGCACAAGGGGGTCGACCATGTAGACTTCAACATTTATCTATCGTGTTGTTGATGCAGTCTGACCCTGATTGTTGTTTTGGTGTTGACACCGATTTTAGTTTAGGTTGATGAGATGATTATGATTAAGTCCTGGTCGGGGACTGGGCTTTGGATGAAGGTAAAAAGTCCTAGCTTGGAGGGCTAGGTGTGAAAAGTCCTAACTTGGAGGGCTAGGTGTGAAAAGTCCTAACTTGGAGGGCTAGGTGTGAAAAAATCCTAGCTTGGAGGGCTTGGAAACGTCCTAGCTTGGAGGGCTTGGAAACGTCCTAGCTCGGAGGGCTAGGCGTGAAAATTCCTAACTCGGAGGGTTAGGTGGTTGAAACCCTGGCTTGGAGGGCCAGGTCCTAGCCTAGAGGGCTAGGTGGATGAAACCCTGGCTTGGAGGGTTAGGTCCTAGCCTGGAGGGCTAGGTGGATGAAACCCTGGCTTGGAGGGTTAGGTCCTAGCCTGGAGGGCTAGGTGGATGAAACCCTGGCTTGGAGGGTTAAGTCCTAGCCTGGAGGGCTAGGTGGATGAAACCCTGGCTTGGAGGGCCAGGTCCTAGCTTGGAGGGCTAGGTTGAAGTCCCGGTGAGTGAGACTGGGCATGGAGTCTTGGTTCGGGAGACTGAGCACGAGTCAGGGGAGGCTGGGAGCCAGTTCTCTTGACTTAGAGTGGGTTTGGCCTTGCCTGGATCGGTCTGGTGACCGATCAAGGAAGTTGGCACGGAGTTCCCTCGTGGATCGGTCTGGTGACCGATCCAGCGATGTCTGATCGGTCTGGTGACCGATCAGGGAACATACGGTGACTTTGGCAAACCTACTGATCGGCTCCTGATCGGTCTGGTGACCGATCAGGGAGCATACAGTGAGTTTGGGAACCTTACTGATCGACTCATGATCGGTCCGGTGACCGATCAGGGATACTGTTCGGATCGTTCTGATGAACGATCAAACGTCGCGGACTCCTCACTATGATCGATCAGGATGCATCCTGATCGGTCTGAGCATGTCCTGATCGGTCTGGTGACCGATCAGGAGGTTTGGACTGCGAAGCTGGGAAATCACCCTGCAAAGGGGTGGATCGGTCTGGTGACCAATCCATGACATGGGAACGGTCTGGTGATCGATCCCGGAGAAGTCGCGATTTCGGATTACGCGTTGGGGACCGATCAGGTTGGAGCCTGATCGATCTGAACCTACCCTGATCGGTCACCAGACCGATCAGGAGTCTCTTTGATCGGTCCGGTGACCGATCAGTAGCTGACAACTTTAATTCAAAAGCGCTGTCAGAGCTCTGATCGTGTTCTGATTACTACTGATACACTACTGATACTTGTTCAGAGTCTTCTGAGATTTGATCTTCTATTGATTTGCTGTTCTAATGAGCTGCTAAGTGTGCAGGTAAATCAGGTTTACTCAGGGAGAGTCAAACGAAGGCTTTAGCTGCATCAGGTTAGGGAATTTTCCATCTCAGGTTGCAACGGACGCTAGCGACGACTGGCAGCTGACTGGGGCTCGACTGGGTCTCGGCTGAGGAGAGGTCAGGGAGTCCAGGAGAGGTCAGGGTAGCTGGGTTGTCTCAGATGAGCAGCTGGGAGCTGTAGAGGAGCGTCTGTGGCAACGCAGGTTATGAGATGAGATGAGAAGTGGTGAAGGAGCAGTTATCCACCATCGAAAGCTTGGCTCCATCACTTGTGCGATTACTCTGATCTGTTGATCCATTGTTTGTGCAAGCAACTGTGAATCTTGAGCTGATACTTGAGGACTTGGAAGAAGCAAGGAGCTTGGCGAGTCCATCAGCAAGAAGACACGAAGAAGGGAGTTCTTGCGTGAGATCTGTGCTGAGTGGAGCTCGGTGAGGAGTTCGCTTGTGTACTTGCGGTTCTAAGTGCTCAGTAAGGTTCCTTCTTGTGTTTCCTGTACTTAATACTTTATCCTGTTGAAATGCTGTGGAGAGGTTACTCCACCAAGAAGGAGGTTGCACTCTATCCAGATTTTCCGAGGCTTGATCTGCCGACGATCAAGGGATCACCCACCTTAAGGGCACGCCAAGGAGTAGGGGTAATTTATCCCCGAACCTTGTAAATCCTCTTTGTTAGCGTTTTCATTTGTCTTTCATTTCTGCATTTTGTTTTTGCTGTTATACTCTATATTGCTTCCGCTGTGCTACTAACCCTAAGTGCAGAAGATCAAAAGTGAAAGCCATTTTTGTGTTTGGCTATATTCACCCCCCCTCTCTAGCCATCCAAGTTCCAACACGTGTGTCCTGGTCGGTGGCAGTGATCACACCAAGGACGTCTTTTGCCACTCTTACAGGATGGAGGTCTGGTGTTGCTTTAAGAGACCAAAGCTGATGAATCAACAGGAACGGAAGGAGGTAACGCCAAGACTTTGGCAGGGATAAGAAGGAGAGTCACCCAGGTACTATCCATGGTAACTTCTATGGGGCTGCCCAAAATCTGATCACGAACATGAGAATAATTTGTGGGCATACCATATAAAGCCAGAGACATAAAAAATTTCTTCCGATTTTCAAGCTCTGCAATAGCAGTGGCCGCAAATAGAAGCAGTTCATTGAAGTCACAAAGAAGGCTAGAGACCGAACCCAGATAAGTTTACATAGAATCGTTAATCTGATGGGTCCTGAGGATGTTAATGAGATCTTCACAAACTTGATAGAGTCGCCGAGAGGTGTTTATAAAGAGTTGTTGAGTGTGTTTTCAAACAGCTTTGCAAGTTTTGTGAGTGTGAAAGACGTCCCTAAGAGATGGATGGATTTTGACTCGGATAATACAACACAACTGAGCGTCAACCTTTTTCCATAGAGGACGATCAACGACTTGAGCATCCTCTTCGGTTTGGGTGAGATGTGTCTCATAACCCTGTTCATCAAGCTAAAGCTCAATGTGAGAGGCCCAAGAGGAGTAGTTCTTATCGTTCAATTGCTCGGAAGAGAGCGGTGCAGTGATGTGCTTGGTAAAGATTGAAATATCCGGCTTTGGAGTGCCAGAGGTAGTCATTGATCAGTTTTGGGTTGTTGAGAGGTTGTCGGCGTCAGGAATAGGCGCTGGAATATGCACGCGACGGAGGAGCCTTCGGTGTTCGACGGAGGAAAGCACACTGCAGAGAACAACACACGACGTGCAAGAAGAAGCCTTCAGCGCACCTGAAGATGGAGGTTGCGAGCCGAGGAAGAAAAGGAAGGGTTGCCTTGCCGAGCAGGTCGTGGGGAGCAACACGATCGGGTGTAGATAGAACGCGATCACATGTGGAAAGCGACGCGTTGCCGGAGCTCGCAACGCGTGCAGGAGAAGAACAACAGCTTTGGCAACATCGCGTGCAGGAGAAGAACAGGAGCGTCCCGAGGAAGAACATCAGCGTCGCGTGGAGAGAGGGGAAAAGAGAAGTTGCGTGAGGGAGAAAAAAAGAAAAAAAAAACGGATCGACCAAAATTTAGGGCAAAAGAGAATTTTAGGGTAAAGGAAAAACTTAAACCTTCTGCTTTTGATACCATGTTAAAGATTTTTTTTTTTTTCAAATATTACATGATATAAGCCCGATTTATATACAAAGTTAGGACCTATTCTAAGAAATAATTAGAACTCTATTCTAGGAAATAAATTAGGATTATATTCTATGGACTAATTTGTATTTTAGGTAAAATACAAATTAGGGTACATCAAATTATTCCTAGCTATATTTACAATATTCTAACAGTCTCTATGGCAGCACATAGATGGTGTTGCATGTGAATAAGTACTTTAAGGACGCGGGGTCCTTTTTCACTAGGAAAGGAGGAAATAAGGTGGAAGGTTGTAGTTGGTTGAAGATGGTGACCATTTGTGGCAATTGAGAACGTTGGTAGTGGCAAATGCTAGTGACTTCATCTAACATTGTTGCTACAACGCTGGGGGTGAACAGGGAGTCGAAGGGTGAAGGGGTTGCATGTGATTGTGGAGGAAGAAGGGTTTGAAAAGATTGAGGTTTTATCACAAGGGAGAAAGGAAGAATGTAGGACGGTGTGTGAGAAAGGAAAAATGTAGGACGGTGTGTGTTTATCACAAGGGAGAAAGGAAGAGTGTAGGACGTGTTCAATTCGTTAATGTTTGTGAACAAAATCGTGAACTATCATGAACAATGCTTGCGAACATGAAGCTCTTGTCAAACTTGTAAATAAACAAAGAAGCTCTTAAAATGAATGAACAAGCTTAAGGAGCATTTGGTTTCAATCGTTTTTGTTTTTATTTTCTAGAAAATCATATTTTTTTCATTTGAAAATGACTTTATTTCATTCTTTAGTTTTCAGAAAATAATATCTCTTTCTCTAGAAAATAGACGTGAAAAATACAAACCAAACATGTTTTCTAGAAAATTGTATTTTCTTAGAAAATGAAAACAGAAAATGAGTGCGGAAAATGCAAATCAAATGCTACTTTATAATATCAAGCTTATTAACCAAGCAAACAAGGTTAAAAGTTTCAAACAATCAAATAAGTTTGAACCAGGAGTTCAACAACATCTAAACGAACCAAGCTCGAACCAAACTTAAGTTAAAAAAACCCCGCCAAGCTTGAACAATCACTTCAGTAGCTTGGTTAATTTTAAGCTCAGTTTGACTTTTTATCTTATTAAAAAATCTTGAACAACACAAAACCACTTTGGTTTGACTCACTTGGTTACAGCTCTAAGTGCTCCTAGGTCGAGCATGGAGGTTTAGCCAACCTAAGGCCTTGGTTGACCTAAGTTTGCACTGAAAGTTCCAACGGCATGTTGCCTTGGCCGATCAAGTGTGAATTTTAGGTCAATCTCAAAGACATTTTAGTTACATTAAACACAAGAACTCACACATACATTACTCTTGATCACTTCTAATCATACTCAAGTAATGAAAATATCTAAGAAGCCTGTATGCATCATTAAATGGTTAACATCATTCATCTTTGAAGCTCTTTTTGTAACATGTTTGTTGTGTAGACTTATCGATAGATGATCAGATGAGATAAGTTATTTTTTCTTTTGTATACATACGTACCTTTGTATTTTTAAGAGAAAATGTTTTTATGAATCACATTGTTGTGTTAAGTTATGTCGTAGCTTGTGGAAATTTTATCGGTTGGGTTGAGGTCTCATTCTCCCTGAGGGCTAGAAGCAGGGTGTCTGAGACATGTTACTTCTTGCGTAGTTCGTTTCTTTTTTTTTATTTCGATTCTGCATTAACACTTTGATATTGATCACAAGCACACTTAGAATTAAACATTTTATTTGGATTTGGTTTAAGAAAGAACTTCTTTGAAAGAAATCCGTACCGTTTAACTGATCATCGAACATCAACTTCTCATCCTCATTGCTGCTTTTGAGTCTTGACTCTTGAATGTGCAAGATTTCTTGTTCTCGATCATCATTTTTAGATTGGTTAAGCTTTACACAAGTTTGAATTATGTTGGCTCACTGAATTTTTTTCCCACTTTTTTGTGTGTAAAATTCCAATACAAATAAGATATTATATATTATCTTGTTCCATTTAATAAGAACGCAACCTTTCATTGTCAAAACTGATGAGGAGATGGATAATACAGGAGTATGCAATTTTCTGTCACAAAGCATACAATGTACTTGTTTTTTTTATTTGCTTCTAGATGAAAATGTTATAGGATTTATTGTTTCTAGGTAATATAACAGTTTCTGATTATCTAGTGTAATAATCACTTTTTTGTTTATTATCTTATCAAAACAAATGATATGATAACGTATTTTGTCACTTCTGTAGAGTGTTCCACCCGCATTACTAGTTCGATTTCTGAGGGAGCACCGTTCTGAATGGGCTGATTATAATTTAGATGCATATTCTGCTGCCTCCTTGAAAACTGGTGTATGTTCCTTTCCTGGATGGAGACCTACCAAATTTTCTGGGAGTCAGACAATCATGCCACTTGCTCACACAATTGAGAATGAGGAGGTATATTTAACTTTTTATTTAAATATGTTTTGTTTTCTTTTAGCAATTGCAAATTTAAAGAGGTATTATAGCTGTGTTGCACATTTCTAAGATGAATATTAATCTCACCTATAAGATTCTTTTTGGAAATTAGTTTGCAAATTTAAAATGGTATTATTACGTTGCCTTCTCAGCTAGAAGATAGGTGTTGTTGGATTTCTAAGTTATTTGAACATGAAAGACAAGTGTTTATGTTGCTGTTATTGAGATGGTTCTTGAGATCTTTGGACTTGTCTTAATAGTCTTTCTTGGTTGCAAATATTTTCAGTCTCTTGAAGTTGTTCGTCTGGAAAGTGAGGCCCTTACTCATGGAGCCATCTTATCCACAAATATACATCTCCTACAGGTATAAGCTGTATGTTTTCCTTCAAGGAATTCTTACAGAATTTGCAAATCAGGTAAAAAGCTGTAGGATCAAATGAGGCCTGATTAGTGGAGGGCGGGGGGTGGATGAATACATGATGTACCTTCCTTTTTAATTTCTTGCATATACATAAAAACTCAAACAGAAGCATAAACGCAACTGTCTATGATCAATTAGTGTGGTAAATATTTGAAGTGAAAATAAATATGAAATAAACAAAATGCTAATAATGCATGTATCATGGTTCGGAGAATTCACTTATATTTCATGGCCTATGAAACATCTGGTGCTTCATCCCAAAATATCTAGTAGGCTATTCCTTTAAATGACACAATGATGTAACCCTTTACAAACCAAACATAACTCTTCACAAAGCTTAATCTAAATCTATGAGACATTCTCAAGGATAAAACCTCATGCGGTAGAGACATTAAGAGATAAAGAGATCTCTACCATGCATTATAATGGCAAAACCTTAGAAACCAATTCTCTCATTAAGTATCAAAGAATAAATACTAGAGGATAAACAATACTTAGAAATTCTCCCTAAGAGATGCAATAAAAGACACTGAAGATAAGAAGTTATCAAAGAGCTTGAAGATAAGAATTGAAGCCTTAAAATTTATCCAAGTTCTTGGATATGATGTAAGCACTTGATATCAATGAATCTTAGTAAATTAATCTACGATAACGTGGATAAGTGCCCAAATCTAAGATTCCTTATAAATCATGATCAAATGTTAACTTGCAAATGTTAAAAAACAGTTCCAGTTTTCACCTAATGATAAATTCATCCAAAGAAAAACCTAAAGTCATCCATTTAAAAAGTGATTGCAAGTTAGTTATTCTAGTTTCTATACCAATACTTATTTTTTATGTACCGATAAATTAATTAATGTACAATGATTTATGCATAATTATGATTGTGCATAAATTGTTGGTGTAATCATGCCGTACATGTTGTAGTAACATGTAGTTTTAATGATTGATAGCGTTTAAGGCAGGCAAAACGTTGGAGCCTAATGTTGATTGTCAAGTGTGCAGGAATTGCCAAATTGACGAAAGAAAGTCCTAGCAGATGCAAGGTAGTGAAGTCCAAGAAGGTTGAAGGTCAGATTCTTGGCAAAAAGGAAATCCTCGCAGATCAAGTGATCGAATGCAAGGCGATAAAGTCGAAGGAGGTTGAAGGCTGGATTCTTGGTAAGAAGAGAAGTCTGGGCAAATCAGAAGATAGGATGTAGGGTGAATGAAGACCCAAAGGCACGGAGGATCCAGGCACGAAAGTCCAAGGAACAAGGTTCTTTGGCACGAGGCAAATGACAGTCAAGTGCAGGAGTTTACGCGAACTTAACCATTAGAATGGCTGAGAACCGATGCATTATACACTTGTAATCAATCGATTGTTGCACTGTTCTCAACCATTCTAATGGAGAATCGAGGGTAGACGGAACCCTTGACTCTTGTTTACATCGTGCCAGAGAACCCTATACCATGGACTTTGATGCCTTGGAGCCTCCGTGTCTCAAGTCTTCATGCATCCTACATTTGATCTCTTGATCTTCTCGGGCTTCTTTTCTTGCCAAGAATCAGGCCTTCAGCCTCCTTGGACTTTATCGCCTTGCATCTTGTCACTTGTCCTGCGAGGACTTTCTTTTTGCCAAGAATTCGACCTTCAATCTTCTTGGACTTCACTGCCTTGCCTGACTTGCTAAGACTTTCTCTTTCGTCAAATTGATAATTCATGGACACTTGACGATCAATATTAGACTCCAACGTTTTGCCTTAACTTAAACACTCATCAAAATTTCATGTACTACAACACATTCAGGCATGATTGCACCAACAATGTATACACAATCATAATTATGCATGAAACAATTAATTTATTGGTACATAAGAAATAAGTATTGGTATAGAAACTAGAATAACCAACTTGCAATCACTTTTTAAATGGACGATTTTAGGTTTTTCTTTAGATAAATCTCATTTGGTGAAAATATAAAAAAGAATCATTTTCTTCCTGAAATTTAATTACACAAAATTGTGAACGGGTGCTTTCACATTTCAAGCCAAGTGACAAAACTGACCTAGCTTTCTAAAGATCAGGTTTGTGAAAAATAATATCAGTTTAACAAGTTTTTTTGCACATCTGATCCATCAACTAACTCCAACCATAGAAGTATTGGTTTGGGTTTTTTTTTTTTCTGGTCCACTGGTGGTCTGGGTTTGGAGCTATTGTATGCGTGATTTGAAATCCTTGTTTGGTAGCTCATGATGGTCTGATTTGAGCATTTAAGATGAAATCAAAAGAAGTAGAGCTTGACACTTTGACTCAGTGATCATCTTTATGCAATTGACTTGAGCCAACTGATTTTGATCTATAATTCTTAAACCTTCCTAGTTATTTCAAGTTAATTTTAACTAGAGTGCGCTCAAAATTGATCTTTTTGTTTTTTGTTTACATTTCAATAAACTCCTAACTTGCATTATTTGCAAGACTGCCTGTACCTTTTGATGCCCGTACACTTCTATTGCAGCATTGTGTTGTTTTCACGTTCTTATGTTGCTGTAAGAACCAACATTTTAAAGGCAACAAAACACACACATGGTCTGGGCAGAAAGAGCTCCAATAGACAAAAATATACATGTTTTTTATTATAAGTTTTTAGCATTTTTAATAATGTTTGTAGTTTTGAAAAATTATAATTGAAAACTGATGGAAAATTAGTAATACAAACACGGAAAGCAATAACTATGGATTGAGGCCCAACCATATTTGGCGGCTATATATATATTATTTTCTACTGCAGCAATAGAGGAGCTTGATCCGGAAGAAGAAGAGTATATCCAGATCAGAGAGATGATTAATTACTTTGCTGGACCTTCCCAGCAAAAATTTCAAAATCAGTTTGGTCCCTTATTACAAAAATTGAAGGACCAGGGGTACATTGGAGACAACCCACTCCAGCACTGGGCGAAAAACAAGATCGTCTGCCAGCTAGACATCAAAAATCCAGACTTCACCATAGAAGACAGACCCTTGAAACACCTGACGCCTCTTCAGAAGGAAGCCTTCTCCAAGCATATCAAGGCACTATTGGAAATTGGGGTGATTCGACCCAGTAAGAGTCGTCATCGCACCACAACGATTATTGTCAATTCCGAAACCACAATTGATCCCAAGACAAGGAAAAAAACCCAAGGGAAGGAACGGATGGTTTTTAACTATAAGAGACTGAATGACCTCACAAACAAAGACCAATACAATCTCCCGGGGATCAACACTATTATGAAAAAGGCTATTCAAAATTTGACCTAAAAAGTGGTTTCCATCAGGTTGCTATGCACTCGGATTCCATCGAAAGAACTGCCTTTTGGGTGCCCGATGGATTATATGATTGACTAGTCATGCCATTCGGTTTAAAGAATGCTCTTACCATCTGCCAGCGAAAAATGGACAACTGCTTCAAAGGAACGGAAGACATTATTGTAGTTTACTTTACATTGATGATATCCTGGTATTCTCCCCAGATGAGGAACAACATGCCAAGCACTTACAGCGGATGTTATCAATATGTCAGGAACATGGGCTTGTACTTAGTCCCACAAAAATGAAGATTACAGCATCTGAAATTGAATTCCTTGGTGCAATACTCGGAAATAGCGTGATACGCTTGCAGCCGCACATCATCACCAAGATTGCAGATTTTCAAGAGGAGTCCCTAAAAACAACAAAGGGTATGAGATCCTGGCTTGGGCTTCTTAATTACGCCAAGAACTATATTCCAAATATCGGTAAATTACTCAGCCCTTTATATGCTAAAACAAGTCCCAATGGTGATAAAAGGCTAAATTCACAAAGATTGGACCCTCATCCGAAAAATCAAGGGTCTTATTAAAACTTTCCCTTATCTTGAAGCACCCCCACCCATCTTAGAGACAGATGGCTGTATGGATGGGTGGGGAGGTGTTTACAAATGGAGAAAAGGCAAGTTTGACTCAAGGACTTTAGAAAAAGTATGCGCCTATGCCAGTGGGAAATTTAACCCTACTAAATCTACCATTGATGCAGAAATTCATGCGGTCATGAAATATACTTCCTAGATAAAGAATGCCTTATCATTAGAACTGACTGTCAGGCCATCATCAACTTCTTCGGGAAGACTGCCAGCAACAAACCATCAAGGGTTTGGTGGTTGGCATTCACCGACTATATAACTGACACAGGGGTAGATATTAAGTTTGAACACATTGACGGAAGGGATAATCAACTTGCGGACTCCCTGTCTCGCTTAATTACTCTCCTGATTTTCTCAGAATGGCCGAAAGTAACGATTCTAGCCCAACTAGAGCTTTTACCCTTAGCACTCCAGGAGGTGAAGGAGGCACCCAGTCAGGAAATAGAAACTCAATTATCTACGATTATTCAAGTTCCGAGCGCTTCACTGACAGGTACGAAAGCATCCTTCATTATCAAAAATTACGACTCCAACAGGGCATCAACCTTAAGGAATATGAAGAATTTGGACAACAGCTCCATGAGATATAGCGGCAAACCGCAAAATAAGCTATTGAAGCTCTCGAGCAGCTACGACTGCTCCACTCCCTGAAAAAGGAAGAATGCCAGCGATGGAGCACATCCGACAACTGATGGTCAGACTGGTATCCGGTCACCAAACAAATCGACGAACGATTGAAGTTGGCCGTCAACCTAACCACTGACGCCGTCAGAAGGATGAAGAACTTCCGTCTCTAAAGAATGCAGAGGACTTTTCCGGAAGTGGTGGGCCCGTAAAAGAATCAAAGGACTCAATCTCCACTAAATAAAGTTAGCATTATTGACATAACACACCACCTGTCTAGGCTATAAAGCAGGTAGGATTAGCTGTAGGGATGGAAATAGGCCAGGCGGCCTGTCAGGGGCCTGTGGCCTGGCCTGCATTTGGCCTGGCCTGGCCTGGGCCTGTTAAAAATAAAATAACAATCCGGCCATTTTAAAAGCCTATTTTCTTATCAGGCCAGGCTCAGGCTCAATATAAAGCCTATGAGGCCTGACAGGCCGGCCTGGGTCTGTTAAAATTACATCATACAAATTATCAAAACAGAGTTTTGATCCTTAGACCTCTGCAAGCAAACTCTTATCTACACCCTACTAGCCAACACACCACAAATCTATTTTTGTTATATCATACATATTTTATATATTTACTTTGGAAGGAACATATATATTTATGGTATTTTTAACTAATTTGTTAAATTAGTATTTTGGATAATCGAATATTCGAATTGAATTGTTATATTTTATATATTAGAAATATTTTGGATAATCGAATTAAATTACAAGTTTTGTAAACAGGCCACAGGCCAGGCCAGGCTATTGAACAGGCCAGGCTCAGGCCTAGAATAAAGCCTGTAACAGGCCACAGGCCAGGCTCAGGCCTGTTTGCTATTATACAGGCCTGGCCTGTTAAGGTGAAAGCCTGGCCTGGCCTGGCCTGACCTGTTTCCATCCCTAATTAGCTGTAAAGTATGATTGTAACATGCCACTACCACCTGTCTAGGCTATAAAGCAGGTAGGGCGTGCTGTAAAGGAGATTCGCTCTTATCCGGGGAAGACAAACACATGTGGTGATGGGACCCAAGGAGCACCCAATATCGTCTCTCAACCTCTATATAAGATGCGAAGCTAACCCCTTGCAGGGCATGGGTAGATCACCCGAGCTTTACTTGGGAAGTTTATAATCCTTGCTTTCTAATATAAGTCTTTCTTTGCTAAGTGTTCTTAGTAACCTACCAGAGGAAGCCGATCCCTGCGTTCCTTGCCAGACCCCTATGTCAATTTCGTTTTCATCGTTTTCGTTCGGTTTTTGTTGTGCCCAAATGAAGGTGTAGATGAACATTTAGGAGTACTAGAAGCCAAAGATAGATGTACAGTGATGCTTGCCTAATTTACACCCTTCAGATTACTTTGTTTAAGAGGGTGAAATACTTATAAAATTTGTAATTTTTGAGCCATGCACTAGGGTCACAAAATTCTCATTGCAGATAGAGATGGGGGACGAAGTCTCTATGTATGGATGTGTGTGGAACAAAGTCTATGCTGATACAATATGGAGGGTGGTGTCGGAGAGGGTTCTATGGCAAGAGAATTGGGAGACAAAGTTACAATGCTGGGATGAAATTTAATGTTGAGAGAATAGGCTGGCAAGGTCACCTAATCTTGGAGAGCATAAGGCTTGAGGAAAGAGGCAACGGCGGGCAGGGAACAAAGTTGAATAAAGTTAGCAACAGGGTGGTGAACGAAATATATTGGTTTGGTATTTCGATAAAGTTTATAGGGTAGGTGAACTTTGCTAGTTCAGTGTTGCTACTCGATGAAGTTCACGTGGGCAATAGAGAATAGAAAATGTAGGGTTGAAGCGGTGTATGGTGGTGGAGAATTGGTTGTTGTGAGGATAGCTAAGTGGAGAGGTAGGGTGGAGAAGAAGAGAGGTGGTGTGGTGGTGTAGAAGTGGTAATTTTAGAGAGGAGTTTTGGTGGAGTGATATAGCCCATTTTGTCATGAAATGATATCAAATTATATTACTGAAACCCCTCTCTACACTAGGTGTCACAGGGTTAGTTTCTGCCTTAGAAATTTTCCTGCGCGGCACCAAGTCCAACACTTGATTCAGCCCACGAATGCACACCGAATTGCAAGAGAATGCTCAACACAAAGGCACCACGAAATGCACAAGCAAGGAACACACTAGCATACAGGAAATACTCCCAACCTTTATATTAACAAAGGATTACAAAGTGGACTCATTACAGAATGCTCACAGATTCTCCAACTCTCCCTTGCCAATGCCCAACCTTGCCTATTTATAGTGCATAGGCAAGAGTTGGTTCTGGCGGTTACAGCGGTTACAAGCGGTTGCAAGGTAGTTTGTTCAACTACCAAGCGGTTGCAAGGTAGTTTGTTCAACTACCATGCCACATGTACAACTGTTCATCCACCTCATCGCTGACTTGGCACCATGCCAATGCTCAGCATGCACTCATGTGCTTGGCCTAGGCCCGGCTCCGCAAAATGGTGCTTTGGCTCCATGCCAACTACTAGCCGCGCGCCTCGTTGCCTGGCCCAAGTCCTGCACCACGGACTTGGGCATGAACAGCTTCCTTGCTGCTCCGTGCTGTCTTGCATGCGCCCGCCGCATGCCATGGTTCGCTTTTCCTCCGAGCTATGCTTGGCAAAATGCTTAGACTCCGCACGTCCCATCTTTGCATATGTTCGCCACGTTTGTGCTTGGACAGTCCCCGCGCATTGTCGCAAATCCTGCCGCTGCTTAGCATGCCTTGCGCACATGCCCAATAAGCTGGATCAAAGGAGCAACGGACGAATCCTTGTGCCCAGCTGTGCCATCGAACTAAGGGGCTAACAAACCACCCCCACCAGAAGAACTTGACGTCCTTGTCGAGCGTTTCTGTAGGTATGCTTGAATCTGCTTTTCAAATTGCCAAAGAGTAACATCTCTTTCCCAAGTGGCCTCCGATTCTGGTTTTCCCTTCCAAAGGATCAAGAAGTCTGTCCTTCTATTCTTCTTGCTCATTCCGAAGGTTCTGTGGTCAAGGATCTCTTTGACATCATCAATGAATTGCTTCCTTACCACTGGTGGAGCCCTCTTAGCACTGTTTCTTGAAGGATCTGTTTCATCTGCATGGAATTTCTTCAAGAAACTTACATGAAAAGTTGGATGTACCTTTAGCCTTTCCGGTAAGTTCAGTCTGTAGGCTACATTTCCCACTTTCTCCATGATCTCGAATGGCCCATCGTATTTGGCAATTAGTCCTCGATGAGCATTCTTGCTACTGATTCTCTTCCAGATTTGAGGAGTTTCAGCAAAACTTTATCCCCAACAAAGAATTCTACCGATCTTCGCCTCTTATCAGCATACTTCTTCATTCATTTGGCAGCTTTTCGCAAACTATCTTGAGCCTCCTCAAGTAATTCTTGCTTTCCCCTTACATATCTGTATGCTGCTGGACATTTCCCTCCAGATTTTTGCTTGGCTATCTCTATGGGAGTTGTAGGTTGCTCTCCCAACACTATCTCGAAGGGACTCTTTTCTGTGGCTGAAGACTTGTGCAGATTGTAGCAAAAATTGTGCGCTGTCCAAGAGCTCCAGCCAATTTTTCTGACTTGCCGTGACATAGTGCCGCAAATATTCTTCAAGTAGATGGTTGATCCTTTCGGTCTGGCCATCTGTTTGAGGATGATTTGCAGTAGAGAATTTAAGATCCGTCCCCATCATATTGAACAATGAAGTCCAAAATCTTCCTGTAAATCTCGTGTCCCTGTCACTCACAATATCATTAGGCAAGCCAAAATATTTCACCACATTCCGATAGAAGAGTTCAGCAGCTACATCGGATGGACAAGCCGAAGGAGCCGCAATGAACACAGCATACTTTGAGAATCTGTCCACCACCACCATGATAGTAGACATACCATTAACTTTTGGAAACCCGCTGATGAAGTCCATGGAAACCGAAACCCATGGTTTTTCTGCAATGGGCAACGGTTGAAGCAATCCTGCTTCCTTCTTCCGCTCCGTTTTGTCTTGTTGGCACACAAGACAAGTCTTTACATAAAGTTCCACGTCTTCCTCCATTTTAGGCCAGATATAAGAACGTCCCAAGAGAGCCAGCATCCTTTCAACTCCAGGATGACCCGCCCAATGTGGGTCATGAGTTTCCTTCAGCAACTCTCTTCGCAAGCCACCTGCTGCAGGTACAAAGATCCTCCCACCTTTGTAAACCAAGAGATCGTCCTCGATCCAGTATCGTCGTATGGTTCCATCTTTTACGTGCTGTACCAACTTTCCATAAGTTGTATCACTTGCAGCAACAATCTTGATCCTTTCCAGCATATCCGATTCTACTCTTGCCATAGAGTAGAAAGTGGCAAAAATTTCCTTCCGACTTAGTGCATCAGCAACTTGATTATGCCTGCCAGGTTTGTGCTCCCATGCAAAGTCGTATTCTGCCAAGAATTCTTGCCATCGCGCCTGCTTAGGAGACAATTTCTTTTGGGTGGCAAAGAAAGTGTTAGCAACATTATCAGTTTTCACAAGGAATTTCGTCCCCAATAAGTAAACTCTCCAAACCTGCAGGCAATGAACCACAGCGACCATTTCTTTCTCATGTGCTGAATATTTTTGTTCAGCAACATTAAGTTTTCTGCTCTCAAAAGCGACTGGATGACCTTCTTGCACTAACACACCACCAATTGCTTTATCAGAAGCATCTGTATGCACTTCAAAAGGCAACTCAAAGTCTGGCAAGCGCAACACTGGTTCAGATGCTATGGCTGTCTTTAAAATCTCAAAGGCTTCCTTGCATGCATCTGTCCATTCCCACCGCACATTCTTTTTCAGTAAGTCTGTCATTGGGGCAGCCTTCTTTGAATAACCAGCAATGAATTTGCGGTAGTCATTTGCTAGGCCCAAGAATGATCGAAGTTCGGGGACTGTTGAAGGTGTTTGCCAATCCACAATAGCCTGTACCTTCTTCGGATCCATCCGTACATGGTGCTTGCTGACCATATGTCCCAAGAACATCACTTCTTGGCTCGCAAATTCGCACTTTTCTTGTTTCACATAAAGTTGATGCTCCCTTAGCCGCATCAACACCGTCTTTAAGTGCTCCAAGTGTTCCTCCAATGACTTGCTGTAGATTACAATATCATCCAAGTAGACTACAACAAAGTTATCAAGGAAGTCATATAGCACTTCATTCATTAAATTGCAAAAGGTAGCAGGAGCATTTGTCAAACCGAACGGCATGACCAAAAATTCATAAGAGCCATATCGAGTCACGCAAGTTGTTTTTGCTTCGTCTCCTTCTGCAATTCTGACTTGCCAATAGCCTGATCGCAAGTCAAGTTTTGTGAACCATGATGCCTTACATAATCTGTCCAACAAATCTTGTACCAATGGAACAGGATACTTGTTTTTCACCGTCACTTTATTTAAAGCCCGATAATCCACGCACATCCTCAAGCTACCATCCTTTTTCTTCTGGAACAACACCGGTGCACCATAAGGAGCTTTGGATGGCCGAACATATCCTGCCTCCAACAATTCATTCAATTGTCTCCGTAATTCTGCAAGTTCCAACGGAGACATTCGATATGGGGGTCTTGCGGGAGGGACCGCCCCAGGAATCAACTCGACTTTGTGGTCGATGGTTCTTTTTGGCGGCAACCTTTTTGGCAACTCTGGAGGCATCACATCAGCAAACTTTGTTAGAATATCTTTGACACAACTAGGAAACTCACCATCTTTGTCAAGTTTGTTGTCAATCAAGGCAGCCAGGTAAGTTGTTTCCCCTCGTTTCAAGCCTTTCTCCAGAGAAACAGCCGATATAGTGTTGGCTTTCTCCTTTTTCTGGCCCGTGCCATAAGGGTGTATGCATGGAACAAAGCATGGATTGGATTCCTGCATTACCATCACTCCATCCAAGTGAGGCATTGGAACTGTTTTCGTCTTCCGTAAGAAATCAATACCGAGTATCAATTGAAAGTCCTCAAGAGGAATCACCATCATATTTACTTTTCCCACACAAGAGCCAACAGATAAAGGAACGTTGTAAGTCATACCCACAACTGCCTGCGCCTTTGCATTCACGGACTTGATATAGCTTGGACAATTGCTCACCGGTAGCCCAAATTCCTTCACCAATTTGGCAGATACAAAGGTATGAGTTGCCCCTGTGTCAACCATCGCATGGACATTTCTCCCGTTCAATTCCACCGAAATGTGCAGGAGAAGAGAATGTGCCCGCACCATATCTTCTGACATATTAGTTAGCAAAGCAACAGGCTCATATTCAACAATTGGATTCAACAATTGCAAAGGGTTTACAAGAGTAGCAACTTCCTGTTCACGAATTGCAGCATTGTCCCCCAGAAGGAGGGCATTCAACTTCTCTCGTCTTGGACAATCTTTGGCATAATGAGGGCCATTGCACAAGAAGCAACCTTGGTTCTTTGAGTTATCCTTTCCCTGGGTAGTAGGGTGATTAGTCTTTCCTTTCCCTTGATTGTTTCCAAAATCCTTCTTTTTGCCATCCTTCTTGCTATCCTTCTTCCATTCTCCCTTCTTTTCCTTTCGGAAATTATTGGATTTGGAAGATGATGAAGTGTTCAGATTGTCCTTGTTTATGCGAAGGTCCACCAAAGCATCGGCAGCAACAAGTGCACTTGGCAAATCCTTCACATTTTGCCGTCGAAGTTCAATCTGTGCCCAAGACTGTAAACCAGACAAGAAATTATATAATTTGTCTTCCTCGGACATATTTTGAATGTCCAACATCAAAGAACTAAATTCTTTGACATAGTCCCTCACAGAACCACTCTGTTTGAGACGTTTCAAGCCATCTCGTGCAATCCACGAAGTGTTGCCTGGAAGGAATTGGTCCTTCATTTCCTTCTTCAGTCGGTCCCAAGTGTCAATTTTCTGTCGACCCGCATTCGCATCATCTACCATGCGAGTTCGCCACCACAGCTTTGCATCCCCAATAAGGTACATGCTTGAAATTGTCACTTTATCCGCTTCAGGCACTTTGGCAGCCACAAAGTACTGCTCCATATCCCACAGAAAATTCTCGAGTTCCTTGGCACACCGCGTACCACCAAAAGATTTGGGCTCAGGAACTCGTACCACCGAACGGTCAGAAACCCGTTCTCCACTAGAAGCAATGGCCCTTCGCAGGACAATAACTTCAAGGCGGAGATCCTCGTTGCTCTTCCGAATCTGCAAAATTTCTTCCATAAGAGATTCCCGAGCGTGCTCCAAATTGGCCTCAAGATTAAGAATTTTTGCAATAAGACTGCAAGTATCTTCTCCCTCAGGGACATCACCAATCATGGCTTCAAGAGTGCCAATTCTTTCTCGTAATTCGTGATTGCCTCCAACCATCTTGAAGGCTCTGATACCAATTGTCACAGGGTTAGTTTCTGCCTTAGAAATTTTCCTGCGCGGCACCAAGTTCAACACTTGATTCAGCCCACGAATGCACACCGAATTGCAAGAGAATGCTCAACACAAATGCACCACGAAATGCACAAGAGAGGAACACACTAGCATACAGGAAATACTCCCAACCTTTATATTAACAAAGGATTACAAAGTGGACTCATTACAGAATGCTCACAGATTCTCCAACTCTCCCTTGCCAATGCCCAACCTTGCCTATTTATAGTGCATAGGCAAGAGTTGGTTCTGGCGGTTACAGCGGTTGTAAGCGGTTACAAGCGGTTGCAAGGTAGTTTGTTCAACTACCAAGCGGTTGCAAGGTAGTTTGTTCAACTACCATGCCACATGTACAACTGTTCCTCCACCTCATCGCTGACTTGGCACAATGCCAATGCTCAGCATGCACCCATGTGCTTGGCCAAGGCCCGGCTCTGCGAAATGGTGCTTTGGCTCCATGCCAACTGCTAGCCGCGCGCCTCGTTGCCTGGCCCAAGTCCTGCACCATGGACTTGGGCATGAACAGCATCCTTGCTGCTCCGTGCTGTCTTGCATGCGTCCATCGCATGCCATGGTTCGCTTTTCCACCGAGCCATGCTTGGCAAATGCTTAGACTCCGCACGTCCCATCTTCGCATATGTTCGCCACGGTCCAAGTCGACCCTTGCTCGACTTGTGCTTGAACAATGCCCGCGCACTGTCACATCCTGTCGCTGCTTAGCATGCCTTGCGCACATGCCCAATAAGCTGGATCAAAGGAGCAACGGAAGAATCCTTATGCCCAGCTATGCCATCGAACTAAGGGGCTAACACCTACCTTAATGTATGATGTTAGTGTAATGTTTTTCATGGTTTATCATGCTCTAAACATAGAGTTTATATGCTGGAATTTTCTGATTAAATAAGAATGTGGGCTAAGGGGGAAGCTACAACCCCAATTAGGCACGCCAAGGATACTCATGATATGCTATGAGTAGTATAGGTGATAACAGGTCTTCTCCCATGCTTTTTCATGCTCTAAGAATCATGATGTACATGTCTATGTTTAAGCTCTTTAAGCACCCTTATGATAAGCATGGCTTATGTATGATGAAATGTCTAAGAGATGCTTCCCTGTAAGTCGGGACTAAGAGCACTCTTCATGATAAGATAAGAGGCATGTCATGCTCATGATATGACAATGATGTGATAGGTTATGATGATATGCTTATGATATGATAAGAATGTGCTATGCAACCCCTAGGTCGACGGACTATGAACGGACCTAGTAAGAAACAAGAATATGCTATGCTTATGATATGATAAAATCCATGCATGCTATTTTACTTTGTATGGCTTGTACCGGATCCTAGCAAGGTCCACGGGTGGGCTCCGGATGCAGCCCCTAGGTCGACGGACTATGAACGGACCTAGTAAGGGGATGGGCTCCTGATAAGCCCCTAGGTCGACGGACTATGAACGGACCTAGTAAGGGAAGCCCCTAGGTCGACGGACTATGAACGGACCTAGTAAGGGGATGCCCCTAGGTCGACGGACTATGAACGGACCTAGTTTCCCTAGTATGTTAGAGACTAGCTACCTCGGCCTATTAGGGATGCGCGCATTATGTATGTATGTAAGAGGTACAAGCCGGGATCCCCCAATGATGATGGATGTATGTTTAAGTACCTATATGTATGATTTTAAGAAAAGCATATGCATGAACTCATCCTATGCATGTTTTCAAAAGAGCATCTTGCATTCGCATTTCTTGTCATGACTATATGACTATTATGCTATAAAGGTGAATTATGTTAAGTTCAAGTATGCTTCTTATGATAAGTACATATGCTCCCTTATGCTATGTTAAGTTAAGTGTTTTAATGCTATGCACTATTATGACATGATGTTTTCTCTACTTGATGGAACGTATGATTTTGTGAGTAGGAAAGGATCTTACTAAGCTATATGCTTATAGTTTCCATGTTTCCCTTGTACTGCAGAAAAGGGTAAGGAATGGATAAACTAAAGGGAGCAGCAGGAGGGGCAAAGATGTGTGTGGTGGTGGCATGGTGGAAGAAGATCTACTCATGTTTTATTTAGTTGTGCATATGCTGAGTATTGCATGTTAAATGTTGAATCATACTTACTAAGTTGCTACTTGCAGATAATTAGACTCATATGGATATTTCATGCTCACTCTTGCTCATATGCTAAGTACTTAGTTTATACTTGCTAAAGAACTTTAGTATTATGTTATCCTTCCTCATACTTACTCCTCTGTCTTAAGAAATGACCATGTGGCATGCTTCTATTATGCAAATAAGAATGTGAAGGTACCTAGGTTGCTCTCCTCAATGTCTAAGATGTTTAAAAGGTTTCATGCCTTACATGTTCAAGTACAAGATTATACATGTATCATGTTCAAGTTTCAAGTTTCAAAATGCTTCCGCTAAAACGAAAAAAAAATTATGTTCGCGTAACCCTGCCCTAGTGTGAGAAGGGTGGGCGTTACACAGCTTCCTGCCGTTGTAAGCCCGCGCCATCCATCGTGACCTGAGAATGAGAAACAAACAAACCTGCTCCAAGGAAAGACTTCCATTGACCCTCCTTGAGTGTTTGAATCCATCCCTGTCATCTGCACACTTAATCAGAGGTTTAGCAAATGAAATTAAAGTTACATCAGTGATAGCAGAGAAAATCAGAACGAAATCGGAACGCAATCAGACGTCTGACACCGCTTTTGAAATAAAGTTGTCAGCTACTGATAGGTCACCGGACCGATCAGGGTGACTCCTGATCAGTCACTAGACCGATCAGGATGGGCTCAGACCGATCATGCTCCAACCTGATCGGTCCCCAATGTGCAATCAGAAATCGCGACTTCTTCGTGATCGGTCACCAGACCGTTCCCAAGTCGTGGATCGGTCACCAGATCGATCCACCCCTTTGCAGGGTGATTTCTCACCTTTGCAGTCCAAATCTCCTGATCGGTCCCCAAACCGATCAGGCCACCCTCCGACCGATCAGGCTCCAACCTGATCGGTTATAGTGAGAAGTCCGCGACGTTTGATCGTTCACCAGAACAATCCGAACAGTATCTCTGATCGATCACCAGACCGATCAGGAGCCAAGTAGTAAGGTTCCCAAACTCACTGTATGCTCCCTGATCGGTCACCAGACCGATTAGGAGCCAAGCAGTAAGTGAACTGTATGCTCCCTGATCGATCACCAGACCGATCAGGAGTCGATCAATAGCCCAACAAGGTCACTGTGTACTCCCTGATCGGTCACCAGACCGATCAGTCATCGCTGGATCGGTCACTAGACCGATCCACGAGGAAACACCGTGTCAACTTCCCTGATCGGTCACCAGACCGATCCAGGCAAGGTTAAATCTCCTCTAAGTCACGAGAACAAGCCTCCAGCCCTTCTCTGACTCGTTCTTAGTCCCCCGGACCAAGAACCCGTGCCCAGTCTCACTCACCGGGACTTCAACCTAGCCCTCCAGGCTAGGACCTGGCCCTCCAAGCCAGGGTTTCATCCACATAGCCTTCCAAGCTAGGACCTGACCCTCCAAGCTAGGATTTCATCCTCCTAGCCCTCCAGGCTAGGACCTGACCCTCCAAGCCAGGATTTGATCCACCTAGCCCTCCAAGCTAAGACCTGACCCTCCAAGCCAGGACTTTTCACACTTAACCCTCCAAGTTAGGACTTTTCACACCTAACCCTCCAAGCTAGGACTTTTCACACCTAACCCTCCAAGTTAGGACTTTTTACACTAACCCTCCAAGTTAGGATTTCATCCACCTAGCTTCTCAAGCTAGGACCTGACCCTCCAAGCTAGGCTTTCATCAAACCTAGTCCCACTAGGTATGCCTAGTCCACGACCAGGACTTAATCCCAATCATCACATCAACCTAAACTAAAATCGGTGTCAACACCAAAACAACAATCAGAGTCAGACTGCATCAATAATCTCCCCCTTTTTGTTGTTTGACAACCTGATTTTAAGTTTAGGAATTTGAAACCAATTATCTCAAATCTCATAATTGTAGGAGAATCAAGATCCTTCCCCTACAACATTTAAACTCATAATCGTCCTAAACTTAACCAACCAATACTCTCCCCCTTTGTTAAACACCGAAAAGGGTGTAGACTGGTTGTTAAGTTTAAACAAACTCCCCCTCAACCCTAGGGGTTTCCCAAAGCAACAAAGATATGATTGATTGAAAGCATATAAAACCATGTGATAAATATAAAACAGGACATAGCAATCACATGCAACATATGAATAGAGTAAAACAGGACATAGAAGTAAACATGAAGTAGCATGATATACATGAAATCAGTCATAATGTCAGATGCATCATACAGCATCATAGCATAGTCAAATATGGCACAAGGCATAACAGTCAAATGTAACACAAATCATAACAGTCAACATCATCAATCCTCAGCGGGGTCATCATCAGATGTATCATCAATATATATGAAATCCCCTGGTGCAGTGCTACTGGATGGCCTAGCTCCAGGAAACGTATGCTGGTGCAACTCGTCATACCACATTTGCTGCTGGGAGCCGATCCCCGAGACGTCGGACTCTAGCGCATGTAGTCTGCGATCGAAGGACCGAAATGTAGAGCGGACCTCCTGTCGCCAGAGCTCTGAGATATGAAGCTCGCGCTACATGGTCTACTCCAGCTCCGCAACCTGCCAGCGGAGATCTGGATCCGGCTCATAGTAATCCTCAGCAGCAGTGGGCAGCTCCTGATCATGGGTTGCCCTAGGTAACTCCCCTATATGTCTCCTATCCTTCCACCTCAGCCCCTACGGTCCGACAACAATGCCAGACTGGGCCAACGTGCGTCAATTAAGTCGGCAGTCATGCCGAACCATAGGTACGTGTTGATGCAGTCTGACCCTGATTGTTGTTTTGGTGTTGACACCGATTTTAGTTTAGGTTAATGATTATGATGATTATGATTAAGTCCTAATCGAGGATTAGACATGGTATGGAAAATCCTAGCCTAGAGGGCTAGGTGTTGAAAAATCTTAACCTGGAGGGTTAGGTGTGAGAAAATCCTAGCTTGGAGGGCTAGGTGTTGGAAAAGTCCTAATTCGGAAGAGGTGGGTGAAAAGTCCTAGCTTGGAGGGCTAAGTGAAAAGTCCTAACTTGGAGGGTTAGGTGAAAATTCCCATCTTAGAGAGTTAGGTGAAAAAGTCCTGGCTTGGAGGGTCAGGTCCTAGCTTGGAGGGCTAGGTTTGGAAAAGTCCTAATCCGGAAGAGTTGGGTGAAAAGTCCTAGCTTGGAGGGCTAGGTGAAAAGTCCTAACTTGGAGGGTTAGGTGCAAATTCCCAACTTGGAGGGTTAGGTGAAAAATCCTTAGCTTGGAGGGCTAAGGTGGATGGAACCCTAGCTTGGAGGGATAGGTTGGAGCCCCTGAATCGGTCTGGTGACCGATCAGGGAGTTGGCACGGTGCTCCTTCGTGGATCGGTCTAGTGACCAATCCAGCAATGACTGATTGGTCTGGTGACCGATCAGGGAGTATGTGTTTCACCAATTGCTTGGCTCCTGATCGGTCTGGTGACCGATCAGGGAACAAACAGTGAGGTTAAGTTCCCTTGCTAATCTGCTCCTGATCGGTCTGGTGACCGATCAGGATCACTGTGTAGATCGTTCTGGAGAACGATCCAGCGTCGCGGGTTCCTCTCTATGATCGATCAGGACGGAGCCTGATCTGTCTGGTCATGACATGATCGGTCTGGTGACCGATCAGGAGGCTCCCTGATTGGTCCGGTGACCGATCAGGAGGTTTGGACTGCGAAGCTCAGAAATCGCCCGATAAAGGGGTGGATCGGTCTGGTGATCGATCCATAACCTGGGATCGGTCTGGTGATCGATCCAGGAGAGTCCCAAAGAAATCGCGATTTCTAATTGAGCGTTGGGGACCGATCAGGATGGAGCCTGATCGGTCTAGACCCAGCCTGATCGGTCTGGTGACCGATCAGGAGGCTCTCTGATCGGTCCGGTGACCGATCACTTTAATTCAAAATGCACTGTCAGACGCTCTGATCGCGTCTGAACGTATTCGATTCACTGCGCTTAACATCTGATACATGATTTCCTGCTTGATATGCTGAGCTAACACTCTGATTAAGCTGCAGGTGACAGGGGAAGATTCAAACACTTAAGGAGAGTCAATGGAGACCTTTTCTTGGAGCAGGTTTGTCTATTTTTCCATCTCAGGTTGCAACGGGCACTGGTGCTGGCTGGAGCTGCTATCTGGGGTCGGTCTGAGGGAGGCACAGGGAGTCTAGAGGAGCTCAGAGGTAGCTGGTGGTTGCAGGTGAGCAGCTGGAGGCTACAGGGAGATGGTGTCACCTGATGCTTAGTGGAGGAACAAAAGGAGCGGAGAAGAGTTGGCTGGGAAGAGAGTTCTGCTGCTTGAGTTCTTGCTGCGACTTTGTGTTCTCCACAACTTGCTTGTGTGTTCTAAAGTTCCATCACTTTGAGCAAGCTACTACAATCTTGAAGCAACCATCCCTTGCTTGAGCACTTGGAGGAAGGAACAAGGAGCTTCGAGTCTGACAGCGAGAAGACACGGGGAAAGGGTTCTTGCATGAGATCGTCGCTGGGTGGAGCTCAGGAGGAAGCTTGTTGTGTTCTTGTCTTTGCTAAGTGCTAAGTAAGTTCTTTCTTGTATTTCATTGTGCTTAAACCTATATCTGTAATTGAAACGCTGTAGAGAGGTTTCTCCACCAAGAAGGAGGTTGCTTTCTATCCGGTGTTAACCGGGGCTTGATCTGCCAACGATCAAGGGATCGCCCACCTTAAGGGCACGCCAAGGAGTAGGGGCAAGTTATCCCCGAACCTTGTAAACCCTCCTTGTTAGCGATCCTGCTAGTTGTGGTTGTTTGCTTTCGTTTTCTGTTTTTGTTTTCTGCACTTATCTGTTTCCATTGTTTCTTCCGCTGTGCTACTGATAAATTTGAGTGCAGAAATTCTATAAGTCTTTAAGTCCAAGTGATTGGCTATATTCACCCCCCCCCCTCTCTAGCCATCCGGGTTCCAACAAGTGGTATCAGAGCTTGGGGCTCTGTTAGTGATATGAGAGAAGTGTCCTAAGGCAATCGCCTTATGATTGTAAACATTTATTTTAATAAATGATAATTCACTATTTGAGTATACATGTTTGTATTTGATTGGGATCTTAAACTCATATACTGAATGTCCGCCATACAATTCACAGCATAGGAGAATTTGTGATGGGATCACAACTAGTGATTATCTCTAAATGTGCAAATGTGAATTGTTGGAAATATCCCTAGTCGATGAATTGATAAATACGGACACTATCAATTCTGTTGAGACTAGCATGGATTATTCTCTATTCAGCTGATTCTCACTGGCTGGTGACATTGGGATGTCCGGAGATAAACATGGATGCTAGTTAAGGGAACTAGTTCATTGGAGTAACTAGCTGTAAGACTTCATATGGGAATCTACATGTAGATATGTCAATGAAGATCTTACTGCGGCTTAAGTGCGATGTTCCTTTGACTTGCGGTGTTCAAGTCATCTTGGTCATGGAGACTTATACTTTGACATCTTAAGCAAGCATCTCCAAGGAGGTGTGGACCCAGGATGATCGGGTATAAGCCGAAGTGCCCGAAGATGTTTGAACAGCCTACAAAGGATTCACCACTCCTTACGAGGAGATGTATACCCAGGCCTATCGTCGGATTGTTACTCAAAGCCTCTGGCCAGAGCATATCATGTTAAGAGTGCGAGTCTCTTAAATACATTAGAGTAATTAGAAATCCAAAGGACGAGGAAGACACTACTTGGGCTAGGTGTGACGTAGTCAGCCTAGTGGGGACTGACACCATAGACCGTGTCCTGAACCAAGTGGGTATAAGGTGGTGAAGGGAATGAGGCACGATTCATTAGAGCTGCTGAAGGGTTTCAGAATAATTTCTTCTGAGGTCAAACCGTTGATCTTTCGATAAATTGGGGATCATGATGTACTACTAGGTGCCACTCGTGATCGTTCTATAATTAATGGGTTAATTATAGACGGCCAACATAAATCGAAAGCCTATTTAGTCACACGCAATACGAGTAATCCGAGGGATTTAAAACGAGTTGAAAATTAGATTTTCCGATCAAGAGAAATGAGTCGAATCTGAGTTAGTCAGAGGCGCAATGGAAGCCAAAAATGGCTAAGTCTTTTGAAGGCTTTTTGGGCGAATTAAATGAGTTTAATTCGCGGTTTAATGGGTTGGTTTTGGCCGGCCAAAGAGGGTGTTAAACCCTCTTTGGTGGCTGGCCAAATAAGAGGAGAAAAACCAATTTAATTGGTTTAATTAATAAAATAAATCTAGTATGATTTATTTTATAAATTATGGATAAATAAATTTGTATAGAGAAATTTATATAAATAAAATTTGTAGAAATTTATTCTTTTATGGAAGATTAAAATAATCCATGAATTGGTTTATTTTAATTTTATAAAATCAATTATGAATTGATTTTTTCCATAATAAAAAAGTTTATAAATTTCTTATAAAAATTTATTCCATAATTTAAAGAGAAAAAGAATTAGTTTTATTATAAATTGGTTTATAATAAAGACTCGGTTTAAACGGAATAATTAATAAGAAAATTTATAAGATAAATTTCTTATAACTAATTCTGTTAATTCGGTTTAGAGGGAGACTTAGCAAAGGAGTTGCTACTATATAAAGGAACCAAAGGCTAGCCCTTATTCCTAACTAATTAAGAGATTAATTACTCCTCTCTCTTTCTCTTAATCTCCTCTCCTCCTCCTCTTCTTCCTCCCTTAGGGCCGGCGCACCCTAGCTCTCTAGGGCCGGCGCCCAACCACAACACCAACAAGGGTGTTTGCCGTGAGCTTTGAAGAAGGAGGAGAACTCGAAGACGAAGAAGAAGAAGCGGATAGCGACTCCTCTCTTCCCGGAATTCGATTCCATTACTTCGTTGGTTAGTTTTTCCATTATTTCTCTTATTCTTCTAGTTGTGCCTTCCGAGAATCTAGTAGTTCTCGTCGGCACAAAACTCGTGACTTTGTGAAGTCATCCCGAAGAGAACTCGGCGTGGACGCGAATAGAGGCGGAGCTTCCAAGGGACGCTACGGTTGGATCTCGTCCCTTACTTCGAGTTACGAGAGGTACTTAGTAAATTAGTTTACTTTTCCGCAAAGTTTTATTTTATGATTATGTCAACACACCATAAGATTGCATGCTAGATACGAAGTTAAAATAATTTAGGAAATTATTTTATGCAAACTCTTCCGCTGCACGTAAAAATTTTAAATTTTACGAACTCGTATCTTTGTCGACATGCACCCGGTCCCAACAGTGGTATCAGAGCCGGTTAGTGTTCGACTTAATCATATAATTGTTTTGTGGAAAACTTTGTCATGATCTCAATTTCGGAAAATTTTTCCAATTATGGAAACTTTCAAATTATAATAAATTTTAGAATTAGGAATTTCAAAGTTTGGAAATCCTCATGAAATTTCGCAAACGTTTGAAATTTTCTAGTTTCTAAATTTTTATAATAATTGTGAAAATTTCCCATCTTTGGAAACTTTTCAATTTTGGAAATTTTTCTATTTTAGAAATTTTCCAACTTTGGAAATATGTAAGTTTTCTTTGTACCAGAAACTTACAATTATTCTGAAAACCTATTTTCGAAATCTCACAATTTTGGGCACTTTCCTTTTAGAAAGTCTAGACAAATTCATGGACAGTTAATTGACAATTAAATTTGAATTGGTTTTTAAATTGACAACAAAATTCTTTACTTTGGATTGAGCCTCGGGGAGCCGTCCAATTTAGAGTTAGTTGTTATAATTTAATTTCCCAATTTTTAATTGAAATTGTCATGTTTGATTTGGATTGAGCCTCGGGGAGCCGTCCAATTGGATTTACAACAAATTATTTTCTTTGGGTATCTGAGCCTCGGGGAGCCACCCTTAGAAAACGATTTGTTGTAATTAATTAAATCCATGAATAAAATATGTTTTAAGAGGTAATGCTCTTACATATTATTGTCTCCAAAATTAATTAGGAAAATAATTTCCTATAGAGTTTCTTAAATGAGATTTTCATGAAAATAATATGTGGTTGAATTAAGGGAATTATCTCTTAATTTAATAAGTTTTGATTTAGAGAAATCAAAGTCTTGAACATATTATTTCCGAAATTAATTATGACAATTTAGGAAATTGTTTCCCAAAACAATTCCTTCAATATAGTATGAAATAGAATTAGGAAATCCGGTTCCTAATTCAATTAATGAGACTTGATAACTTGAGTCACATACATACTTTATTAAGGAAATCGTTAGTCATGACACATGTCATGAATGTGCTTAGAAAAGATGAGACCCAAAACCCCTTACAAAATATTAAGGCCAACACCTTCCATTAATATGGTTAGAATCGGAGTTTTGTTTCTCGTTTGGGTTGATGGACACATCCATGCCCAACTTGAACCTCAACATGTTCAAACCATGGAATTAGTTTATGAATAATATAGTTGGAGTCAGAGGTCAATCCTTAGTTTTGGTTGTTGGACACATCCAAGCCTAACTAATCGGTTGAATGAGCTCCAACCATATTAAAACTATTTCTTGATTAATGGGTCAGCCTTAAGCTTGGAGCATCGATTTGTTGTGCCACAGCCAAGGTCGATGTAAAGAGAGGTGCAGTTGGGTGCTATGTAAAATGTTACATACTTGTTAATGAGTTAACAACCCAATGATTTATGCAAACATTCAATTAGTTGATAGCATAATGTGATAGTTACATATATGTGATATGTAATCGGTATAATTACCTACCTTCATAGCTAAGAAAAACTTGATGGCCACAGCCATGGTGATTCTTATCTATGGTTGGATATCAACCTATTTGGAGATGTTCCTACGATCTCCCGAATTGATAATAAGGGTTATTCAATTTGAAAAATAAATAGGATTTTATTTATGTATGTTGATACATTCTTTAATAAATCTTCTCACATAATCTCAATTTGTGTTTCTAGGATAATCACTCGATCATGTCTTCTCTGAACTTGCGTTCCATTTTGGACACCAATAAACTGACTGGGCCGAACTACATGGACTGGCTTCGAAACCTGAGGATAGTCCTCAAGGCAGAGAAGCTTGCTTATGTCCTTGAAGAACAACTTCCCACCCATCCTCCAGAGAATGCAACTCCAGACCAATTGTTGGTCTATCAGAAACATGTGACCAATTCTGAACTTGCGAGTTGCATTATGCTAGCCTCTATGGTACCTGAGCTGCAAAAGAAGCATGAGCATATGGATGCTTATACCATCATCTTCCATCTTCATGAGTTGTTTGAAGAGCAGGCGAGATCCGAAAGGTTCGAAGTCTCCAGACTCCTCTTCACCACTAAGATGCAGGAAGGCACTTCTGCCTAGCAGTTTGTGTTAAAGATGTTGGGGTACATTGAGCGACTGAGCACACTCGGTTTTTGCAATACCTGAGTTGCTCAACCTGCTGAAGACTGTAAAGCCTTCTGTGAAGCAGGATCAAAAGACGGTACTGATAGTTGGTTCCTCGAAGAAAGGTTCTAAGAGGAAGGCCAAAGAACAGAATAAAGGAAAGAAGAAAAAGGCCAAAAAGACTGAAAAGAACCTCAAAAGGAACTTGCCATCATTGTGGCAAGGAGGGTCACTGGCGAAGAAACTGCAAGGTTTATCTTGAGTCCTTGAAGAAGAAGGCATCCGATGCCCCATCCTCTTCAGGTATCTTCGTTATTGAATGTCACTCTATTTCCTCAAATACCTGGGTACTTGATACTGGGTGTAGCTCACATATATGTAATGACATAAGGGGCTAAGGAATAGAAGAAGGCTCGTCAAGGGAGAAGCGAATTTGCGGGTTGGAAATGGAGCAAGGATTGCTGCTATTGCCATCGGAACATATTTGCTAAAGCTCCCACTGGACGTGTCTTAGAATTGGATAATTGTTATTTCGTTCCTTCGTTAATAAAGAACATTGTATCTATTTCATGTTTGAATGAAAAGGGTTATCATTTAACTTTCAGTAACAATTGTTGTTACATAACTTTAAATGGCGTTCTTTATGGGAATGGAACTTTGTGCAATGGCATCTACACGTTAGATTTATCCAGTGACGTTTTCAATATCGAAGTTAGCAACAAACGTGCTCGAATAGATAATCGAATAGACTCCTACACGTGGCACTGTCGTCTTGGCCATATAAGTAAGAAACGCATGACCGAATTACACCGATGTGGAATTTTGGAATCATTTGAACCCGGTTCATTTGATACATGCGAATCATGCTTAAAAGGCAAGATGACCAAATTACCCTTTCCCGGAAAAGGTAATCCAGTGGAAGAATTGCTTGGTCTTATACATACTGATGTATGTGGACCAATGTCAACTCTTTCACAAGGAGGCTATAGCTACTTCATCACCTTCATCGATGATCACTCACGATTCGGGTATGTGTTCCTGATGAAACACAAATCTGAAGCCTTTGAGAAATTCAAAGAGTTCAGAATTGAAGTAGAGAAACAGCTTGGCAAAAGTATTAAGATACTTCGATCCGATCGAGGTGGTGAATACTTAAGTCAAGAGTTTCAAGATTATCTAAGGGACAATGGGATATTGTCCCAATGGACACCGCCATACACACCACAGCATAATGGTGTATCTGAGAGGTGCAACCGAACCTTGATGGACATGGTTAGGTCTATGATGAATCATGCAACTCTTCCAAAATCCTTTTGGGGCTATGCACTTAAGACAGCTGTTTACTTACTAAACAGAGTCCCGACCAAGGTAGTCTCTACTACTCCATATGAGATTTGGAATAGTAAGAAACCTCACTTAACTCACCTTAAGATATGGGGTTGTCCTGCTTATGTGAAGCGGGTTGTATCAGACAAATTGGATGCTAAGTCTGATAAATGTCTATTTATTGGATACCCTAAGGAAACGAAGGGTTACCAATTCTATCATCCCTTGGAACAAAAGGTGTTTGTTTCAAGGCATGCTGTATTTCTAGAAAAAGATTTCTTTTACAAGAAAACAGTGGGAGTGGGATTGAACTTGATGAAGTTCAAGAAACTCCAATAGACATCACAGAGACACCTAGTCTAGGCCCACAACCGATAATTCATAGTGATGAGCTATCAGTTGAACCTAAAACTACACCACCTCTTCGTAGGTCTGATAGGACACGCAACATTCCAGAGAGATACGGATTTCTCGTAAGTGAATCGAACGACGTGTTGCTCATTGGCGATGACGAACCTATCAGTTATGAAGATGTTCTGAAAATTCAGAAAGGGACAAATGGCTTGAGGCCATGAAGTCGGAAATGGATTCCATGTATGAAAATCAAGTATGGGACTTGGTTAACCCACCTGAAGGGATTAAACCCATAGGGTGCAAGTGGGTTTTCAAGAAGAAAACCGACATGGAAGGTAATGTTGTTACCTTTAAGGCTAGATTAGTGGCAAAAGGATATCGTCAAAAACAAGGAATTGATTATGACGAAACCTATTCGCCAGTAGCTATGCTTAAATCCATTCGGATGCTCCTAGCCATAGCAGCTCATTATGATTATGAGATATGGCAAATGGATGTGAAAACAGCTTTCCTTAATGGAAACCTACTTGAGGATGTATACATGATACAACCTGAAGGTTTCACATCGGTTGATAAAACCAAGGTATGTAAGCTTCGACGATCCATATATGGACTAAAGCAAGCATCTAGGAGCTGGAATATCCGTTTTGATGAGACAATCAAAGAGTTTGATTTCTCACAAAATCCTGACGAACCTTGTGTGTACAAGAAGGTTAGTGGGAGTGCAGTCGTATTCCTAGTATTATATGTCGATGACATCTTACTTATAGGAAACGATATATCAGTTTTACAGACAGTTAAGATTTGGTTGTCCAAAACTTTCTCCATGAAAGACCTGGGAGAAGCAACCTATATCCTTGGGATTAGAATCTATAGAGATAGATCAAAACGGTTGCTTGGTCTTTTGCAGTCTACATATATAGACCGAGTGCTAAAAAGGTTTAGCATGTCAGAATCCAAGAAAGGTTACCTTCCCATCAGGCATGGGATCAACCTTTCAAAGTCTATGTGTCCGCGCACAGAAGACGAGAGGATTAGCATGAATAAGATTCCCTATGCATCCGCAATAGGATCTATCATGTATGCTATGTTATGTACCAGGCCCGATGTATCGTATGCTCTGAGCGTCACAAGCAGATATCAATCTGATCCAGGAATGGATCATTGGGCGGCTGTTAAGACAATCCTTAAGTACTTAAGAAGAACTAAGGATGTATTTCTAATATATGGAGAAGGAGATTTGATAATACGTGGGTATACAGATGCCAGTTTCCAGACAGATAAGGATGACTCCAAATCGCAGTCTGGATACGTATTTACTTTGAATGGAGGCGCAGTAAGTTGGAAAAGTTCCAAACAAGACACCGTAGCGGATTCTACCACGGAAGCGGAGTATATCGCAGCTTCGGAAGCAGCAAAGGAAGCAGTTTGGATCAAGAAGTTTGTCTCAGAACTTGGTGTGGTTCCAACCATTGATGAAGCAGTGCCGGTATACTGCGACAACAATGGAGCTATTGCACAAGCGAAGGAACCAAGGTCTCATCAGCGATCCAAACACGTGCTTCGACGCTATCATCTGATCAGAGAGATTATAAGTAGGAATGACATACAAATTGAGAGAGTTCCCACTG
>JAGFNQ010001566.1:534540-600084 GCA_024364735.1 Boesenbergia rotunda
CTTATGATTAGTTCACACGTGTATATCAATCGCGGTCCCGGAGACGACACACATGTCGACATGCAGTAGCAGTCAACGTTGCCTTCGTATTTGAGACCACTGTTTGGACGCACGCACGTCTTTTTATTCCCCCACGAGGAGATTAATATGAATGCCCATCTCACGAGACCGAATCCTCTACGAGAATCTTTTGTAGGATAGTGGATCCATGTATTTTTATTTTATTCATTGATGGTAATCAACGAATCGTTCGATCGTCGATCGAATATTATCGATAATTTTCGGTCATCGTTCCGAAAAAAATTATATTTTAAGGTACGATAAATTCGTCGGGTACTGTCGCAATTATAATCTTGACGAATTCACTGTCGAATCCGACGAGATTATAATACGACGATTCTGACTGATTCATCGTTATTCCAGGATATCATTTGATTCAAAACGACGATAATAAATTATCAATAATGTTCAATTATCGATCGGACGACAGACAGGACAGGGACCGTCTGCCATCTCATGCGATCATCCACCCCCAAGAGATGGGGAAAAAAATATATAGAGACCCGCTACGAATCTTTATGATTTATGCATAGGGTCGAGTGGGTCATTTTCAAAAGTAATCAAGATAAATTATTAGATATATATTTAATATCCATTAAAAGAAAGAAATATAAAAGAATGATTTTTTTAATTGAATTATCAAGTGATGTGGATAAAATAATAATTATTATGGAGGTGGAAATTCAGAGAAGAATTATAAAAAAAATATAACAAATCATCAAAAATAAATAAATAAATGCAGAGAAACTGTCTTTAAGTTTAGCTGAATTATTGATTCATAATAAAAGAGCATTCCTAACATTAATTAAATAATTATTTAAATAGATCTAAAATTTTAAGATATAAAAAAAATATCTTAATAGAAAAAAAATAATGGAAAAGATAAAATCTTACTGCAAAAAATTTTCTAAGCCTTTGAAAAAAAACTTTAAATGATGGATTTTTCTTAAATTTGAATTGTTGTGGGTTCAACTCAAATTAAAAATTATGATCTCTAAAAGTTCGGATCCTCCTACATTAGTTATCTCAGATTAAAAAGAACTCATCTTCAAATTCAGAACAGTGTCATTATAATCTACAAAATAAGGACTTAAGCGCTTTACATTAAAAATATTAAACGGCTTTAGATGACTAAAAAAGCGTAACCTATAAATATTATCATTGATCTTCTACGATATCTTGCAAGGTTCAATCTTCCAATATTTTATCTCATTACACTCATCAACAGTGAAACAATCATGAGTTAATACTACTCAAACAAAATCACCAACATCAAAAAGTATCTAACAATGATGATTGTCAATTTGCGTCTTATATTCAGTATTGTTCTCATGAATAATATGTTTTACTTGCTCATGAATACTCCGAAGATGCTTTACCATCTCATTTAATTTAGGACTAAATTGTCCTGTAAGTGGGATAGAGGCTAAGTTCAGCACCCCGGATGAGTTCATCTCATAAACAACTTAAAAGGACTTCAACTTGTGGTTTAATTTATTGATTTGTTATTCTATTTGGGGTAATGCCAGATCCCATTGCTTTGGCTTAGCTCTTACCAAACACCATAAAAGATTTCTTAAACTCCGATTCACCATTTCGATGACCACCGCTCATATAAGAGATGGCATTGTCAAGTTCTACTCTCATGTTGCCTAACTCCTGTATCATTATATATGGAACATCTCTTGATTCACTATTCGGTTTTTTACCAAAGGGCGTACCCAAGAATTGGTAATTACCAAAAGGATTACCATGCTTTCTTTTTTTACCAAAGGGCGCATCCCATATAGTCAACTTCCTATTATACCCCTCCCGCCAAGAAAGGGCTTTGTCAATTCACATATTCGAGACATCCGAACCACTTTATCAGTAAAATATTATTTTGTGGTTCGGATGACCATGGAGTCGAATTTTTCTCAGCATATATATATATATTTATACCTTGCACAAGTTGATTCATCACGAAGGTACATATATATTTCTACCTTGCACAATTCGATTCATCACCAAGGCACCTGAGGAAGATAGGTGTTGAAGGAGAAAAAGCAAGCAACAGTTTGGTAACAATTAGAAATAGTAATGTGCGTATGATTGTCATCTTTGATATGGTATCAGACCTAGTTTTATACATGATAAACTCTTTTTACTATTTTTATGTTTGGAGAAGGACTCTAAAGGTGTCATGCATTACATAATTAGGGTTCTCTGAAATTTTTTAAACTTAGGATAAATTAATGCTTGAATTCGACCTAGAGGGTGATATCTTACCATATCAGGCCCTAGGAGGGGCTGAAATCAAATGATAGGAGGACTTGAAATAAAAGAACTTCAGGCCCTTGGAGGTCCTGAATAAAACGATTTCAAGCCCTCCGAGGGTCTGAAATTAAAGAATTTCAGGCCCTGGGAGTGCATGAAATCAAAAGATTTCAGGCCCTCCCAGGGTCTGAATTCCTTTTATTTCAGGCCATCGTAGGGCCTGAATTCCTTTTATTTCAGGCCCTCCTAGGGCTTTGATTATGATTTTCAAAGTTTGCTAAATGTAATTGTAATTTATTTTTCAAGGATGATAATGTTGTTGACGAAATTCTCTCTGAGATATGGAATACTCTTGATGATAATGCTGTCATGGGGAATGGAGCTGAAATAGCCAGTAATCATATTCCATTATCTTCCCAGTATGGTGATAATAGAATTACAAAGAATTTGACATTTGATCTAAATGAAGAAGCAACTAATCCAGAAGATGAGGGTCTAAATTCTTCTACAAGAGTTGTTGAATTCTTTGAGCCAACCTGGAGTGGGGAGGAAGAAATTGAAATCTGAAATGCAGATGAATTACAATCCAGTACAAGTGTACTAGAATTCCAAGCTGATGATATGCAGATTGAGTAATATGAATTCCTCCCAGATCAGTACAGTAACTTAGAGGAGGAGTTTCCATTAGCTGAAGATCCTTATATTTTGAATTCTTGATTACTTGCTGGGTCAATTAGAGAGGTAGAGGCAAGAGATGAGCATGAATTTTTTATGGGACAGATATTTCTATCTAGAGAAGAATTCAAGAATGCACTTGTCAAACATGTCATGGTTAAGCATATGAGATATAACCTAGTTGACACTCGAAAAAATAGAGTTAAAGCAGTGTGCTTCAACCAACCATGCACATGGAGAGTAGTAGCAAGGGAGGAAGTAGAGTTTACTATTACAAAATATGTAAAGGAACACCAGTGTGGAACTGTTAGGGAAAGTGTTGATCATCATGCATGCTCTTCATCATTTGTTGCTTCTTTTGTTGAAGAGAAATTTCTTCATAATGAACAATACAAACCAAGTATGATTATATCAGTTATTAAAGCTAGATTTGGAGTGACCATATCATACAGAAAAGCATACATAGCTAGGGAGAAAGCATTGAAAAAGGTTGTCGGAGATTATGATGAGGCATATAGAGATCTTCCACAATATCTACGTGAGTTAAGAGCTAGAGATCCAAAAACTTATGTGGCACTATGCAGGAATGGTGACAATCAGTTCCAGCGGTGTTTTTGAGATTTTGGTGCTTGTCGAAGGGTTCAGGTTTTATTTGCATAGACTTATTGGAATTGATACCACACACCTAAGAGGAAAGTATCCGGGTGTATTGTTGATTGCTACGGCGATTGATGATAATGACAATGTTCTCCCAGTTGCCTTTGCAATAGCTGAAGTTGAATGTGGATCTGCATGAGAGTGGTTTTTGGATCATACAAAGAGGTACTTTGCTGTTGATGATCACTCAATCACCATAGTATCAGATAGACATCGGGGCATTATATTAGCAGTTAGAAAAGTCTACACAAACGCACATCATGCTTTTTGTTGCCACCACATGTCTTGTAATATGACAACTGATACTGGAAGTAGGGCTGCTTTAGGTTTGTTTTGGGCAGTAGCACAAGCCAACACAACACTCCAATATGATATGATAATGCAGATAATGCTTGAAAAACATCCAGATGCCCATAAGTGGCTTCAGAACATTGACCCTAAAAGGTGGGCAAATGCACACTTTACTGGAAGAAGGCACAGAATGCTTACCACGAATTGTGTGGAGAGCTTAAATGCTTTGTTCAAGTTCACACGTGAGCTTTCCATAAACAGGTTAATTGATACTACCAGAAGAAAAGTAGCTCAATGGTTTTTTAACCGTAGAGAGGAAGTCTCCAAATGACATGTTGCTTTGACACCTCATGCTACAAAAGAAATGGATTCAAGGAGAGAGAAATCTAGAGCTTATAAGGTTCACCCTTACTCTCAATCAGAAATGGAAGTAGAAACATGGGACACTTTATACATTGTTGATTTGGAAAAAAAATATTGTCATTGTGGGGAGTTTCAAATTTCAGGACTCCCTTGCTCACATGCTATTGCCGTAATCATTCACAGGAACATGGATACACTGTCATATTGTGAGCATTATTTTTATTCAGAAACTTGGAAGTGGGTTTACATGGATTGTATTTTCTCTTGTAGAAGCAAGTAGTTTTGACCTATGGGCGTAAACGACATTATAGTTCTCAGTCCCCGTAGCCTTATGCAGCCTGGTAGATGAAAGAAGACACGGATTGAGTCCAGACACAATGACAAGGTGAAACTAAAATGCAGCCGATATAAACAACTTGGTTATAATAGAAGGACATGTAGAATGCCGCCAGCACCAAGGTCTTGAGTTAATTGGTATATGTATTGCAGGAATATTCTGATTGAAGTGTATATTTTGTAAGGAGGAGAAATGAATGCATATATTTTGTATATTGTACATCCATAGTATTGTCAAAATACTAGTTGTTCTTAATGTTGTGACTTGAAGAAGTATTTCAATATTGTGATACATTTCACCTTGTGTAATTCAATATAAGCAGAAAAGATCAGTCCTCTGATTTCTGAACCCACAATAATATTATTTCAGGTCTTCAAGCCCTGAAGTCCTTTGTTTTTTGAATATCTGTCATTTGAGCCCCTCTGATTTCTGCTTTGTTGATTCATTGTTTTGTGCCAACTGATACTGTATCAACACGTAATTGATACTCATTACGACTACGTTTGGAAACCAAAAATATCATCTGGTAGCTAAACTCTAACTACTAATAACGAGTTTTGAGAAATTCAAATATCCTAGGTCCATCATTCAAATCTCCTTGTGTGCCAAATTATGAAAATATGAGGTCATGATGTGCATGGAATCCAATTGTGGTATGCAATGCCTTGTATTTAGGTACTCTCGAGGTGCAACCTTCTTGTTTCATTATTAAAATGTTGTCAGAACATGTACATTTATATAAAAGATTGTCGTATAAGTATTTAATCATACTTGTAAGCAGGTTTTATTAAATTTTTTGCAATCTGATTTCAGACCCACGTTGGGCCTGAACTAGAGGATTTCAGGCCCAACGTGGGCTTGAAATGAGATTATTTCAGGCCCAGTGTGGGCTTGAATCAGTTTGTTTTAGGCCCTGGGTGGGCCTGAAATTAGATTGTTTCAGGCCCACCGTGGGCCTGAATTCAAATTATTACAGCAAAAGCAAGGTTAAATATTACTGATGGTATCGACAATAATTACAGATTATAGATTATATATTACACAAAAATAAGGATCGAAAGCAATGTTTCATTGATTTCAAAAGGATTACATACATTGTATAATTACAAATATACAATGTTTGTCATGACACTTACATATGCATTGTATCAACAAAATCAATATTTACAGATTTAGCTTCCAGAACTTGTCTCTCATTATTTTATATCCCACCTGAAATCGATAAGGTTTCATTTGCTTTTGGCTAAACTCTGTAGATCTTTGAAAGACCAGACTTTCAGCATACCGCATAATGAAAAAAGCACAATCCAACCTGAAAAAACAATATTGTCATTGTTGTCATCTTATAAATCCAACCATGAAATCAATTATTATTTTTAACCAAAAAAAACATGATCTTACGATCTACTTTGGGTGGGTCCTTGTACTACAATTTTATTAAAGTCTGTACCCGATATGGAAGGCAATCCTTTATTCCATATCTTGTAATATGACTAGTTTAAATTTTTGAAAAACGCCACCTACACAGATATTACATTAGTAACAATTATATTGCATTGAAACTTTTTGTAAAGGTATATATATGAAATAGAAAACTTACAGTTTTTCAAATTTGCAGTGTACCCTTCTGTGGCGTCGAGAGAATTATAATGATGGATACTACCTTCCTCGAGGTCAATAATCAATAGATGCCAATGATCATCTGCATTATTTAGAGGACAGATGATATATCTAATTGGCTTATCTGTATCAGTAGCAATTGTTTGTTCAAATGCTGCAGCGTGAATCACCTCAAATAGTTCCTATGTTTATTAAAAAGGAAGTGTTAGTGGACTAAATCCTAGAAAAAATAACAAAACAACTTGCTAATTGACTTACATCTAACCCCACCCCACAGAATATGGAGGGGTGTATGGTGAGTTATAGGATTTTGCTTCATTTACAAGAATTGTCCAGTATGTATTTATGCAATCCCCGGTGGTGTAGTCATTCCAATCAAATATTGTCAAAAATGATTGCATATCTAATGAAAAGGTCCCATTGGACCATACTAGATTATTCTGATACCTACATGAACATAATATAAGCAACTTAATAAGAAGGTGAACGAATAAATTTTATTAATGAATGAGAATAATCATCATTGTTTTACAAATTTATGCAATTGCAATAACAACTAACTCACTTTAATTTACTAAGCTTTAATAAAGTTTCAGTAATCTCTGCATCTTTATTCTTCTTAAAAAATACCTTGACATTCTTCAAGATTTTGCTTTTCACCTTTTGAATTTCTTTTTCTTTAGCTGCCTGTTGTTCAGATATGTTTGTTTGGGTTGAGGTCGCAGATATTGTTGTTTGTGTTGTAGTTTGTGACATTGATGGGGCAGGAGCCTCGTCATCTTGATCTTCATCCTCATCCTTATCCTGATCCTGAACAACTTCTTTGCCCTTGCCTTTGCCTCGTAGGCTAGTTTGATCTGAGTAATTTTCTTTTTTTTGGGAAGTGACTCATCTTCATTTAACCCTTTGCTTTCCAATTGTTTATGCAGCTTCATGATTCTCTGGTCAGCGTGTTCTATGATGCTATCTTGTACAACTATCCTTTTTTTGTGGTGATCATCTTTTTCTTTAAGCTGGGAATCTTTGTCACCAATTATTGTATCCTTTTCAGCAATGATTTCATCTTTTTGTTTAAGCTGGGAATCTTTCTCCGCAATTATTGTTTCCTTCTGAGCAATAATTTGATCCTTCTCACTGATGGTTGTTGCCTTGTCAATTTTAACATCCTCTAAACTTTTAAGAGCTGTAGTTAATTGTTGCTGTAAGGTATCAATTTGTTCTTGCTTTGCTATACATAGATTGCAGGCTTCCATTTCTAAGGCATGTAGGCTTGCTTCTGCTGCCTGGCTTCCTTCTGCTGCCTGCTGTATTACCTCACAGTGTACCTTAAGTGCTTGAGTTGGAGGAGAGTAGTGAGGTACCAAATCAAGCTCTGATTCAGCCGGAATTAAATCAACATTAATTAAATTTGTGGGCACACGATCTATCATCCTTTAATACTTCGATAAATCAGCGAAGTATTCTTGGCAATCTATGAGGATGTTCTGAAGCAGCAATACTAATATGTTCACTCACCCATACCTGCAACATGATTATATTCAGTAATTAATATCAATTATAACATATATGAGTAGGTATATCTACTCTAACTTACAGCCAAAATATTTGGAAATCCCTTGAGCAAGGGAGCCTTGGCCATTTGGGTTGAATCACCTACATGTAGTCTATACCTTAGTGTAACCTCCTTTCCAATGGCTTCGAACTGAGGAGTCATGAAATTGTACATGACATTGCACCAATTATAGGTTCGTAGGTTGTCAAAATCATCTACGCAATCAATTAATGGCATGGCATGAATGACAAGTATGCTGCTAGTACCACAAAATAGAACTGTAGAAAAAAATAGAGTATATAGAACTAACAGTAGAGCTTGTCATTGGATGTAGACTTCATTATCAGTTTCTCCAAATGCTTGGCAGAACAACTTGACTCTTCAAAATACTTCTTGTACAGTGGGTTGGAGGCCTCGTTCAAATCAAGTTGGACTATCTCTCCATTGTCAGGTAGCCCTAGAATAAGTGATATATCAACCTTTGTGAATTTCAATTTTTTCCCATGGAATATAAAGCTCTGTTCTTCTTCATCCCAATTATCGAACATATTCTGAACCTGGGGTCTTACACATGAACTATTAGGGAGGTCCAGGACCCAAGAAAAGGGTGTATCTCGAAGCAACTGTTCTTGTGCTGGTGTGGGTGGAACTGAACCAATAAAATTTTGGAAATGGCAAAGGCTACTTTTCCAATTCATTCGTTTAGTTCGACCTCTATTGACAAAACTTGTATAGTCGCTACACAATTTTCTTTTTCCTTGTGTCAACTGTTTTTTTTACTTCCACCAGGGTCTTGCTGTTTCTTCGATTTTTTGGAAGCTGGTTGCTTTGAAGATGATCTTTTTGGAGCCATCCCGAACTTAGCAACCATCAAACAAAAATTATTTGACACAAACAAATATAACACTTAGATTTCGTTCATAAAGAGCCTCCTCATATTCGCATTGCATGTGAGTGAAGACTATCGCTAACCCTAGGTCAAAAGCAAAAACTAAAATGAAAAACTAAATGTGAGGGTACGTACAATTCCACTAGTCCGATGAGGAGGACGTCGGCCACACGACTCCAATTGACGAAAGCACGCTACGTTCAAATGCCAAGAAAATAGGAGCTAGAAGACGATTGCTTACCACTAGGCTCCCGAGCACGCTTTAAACCTCGATCACTGCTGGGCCTGATATAATAGGATTTCAGGCCCAACGCGGGCCTTATTTTGTATATGTATTATTTATTAATTTTAGTTATATTTATTTGTATTTGAAAGATATAACATCTATCGCTAACCCACCATGGGCCTGAAATGTGAGATATTCAGGCCAACGTCGACTGCAATTTTTTTCAGTTAAAAAAATAAATTCTTAATTATTTTTCATGAGCTAGGAGATGATATTTTTGGTGTCCAAACCTCTAATTTTACTAGATTATGTTGCAAAAGTAAACTCTGTAGGTCTATCAGTGGGTTTCCACCCAAACCCACTGATGGACCTAGGATATTTGGATTTCTAAAAACCTTATACTAATAGTAAGAGTAGAGCTAGGAGATGGTACTTTTGGTGTCCAAACTTCTAATTTTACTAGATTATATTGCAAAAGTAAACTCTATAGGTCTATTAGTGGGTTTCCACCCAAATTCACTGATGAACCTAGGATATTTAGATTTCTGAAAACCTTATACCAATAGTTAGAGTAGAGCTAAGAGATGGTATTTTTGGTGTCCAAACCTCTAATTTTACTAGATTATGTTGCAAAAGTAAACTCTGTAGGTCTATCAGTGGGTTTCCACACAAACCCACTGATGGACCTAGGATATTTGGATTTCTAAAGATTCTATACCAATAGTTAGAGTAGAGCTAAGAGATGATATTTTTGGTGTTCAAACCTCTAATTTTACTAGATTATGTTGCAAAAGTAAACTCTGTATATCAGTGGGTTTCCATCCAAACTCACTGATGGATCTAGGATATTTGGATTTCTGAAAACCCTATACCAATAGTTAGAGTAGAGCTAGGAAATGGTACTTTTAGTGTCCAAACCTCTAATTTTACTACATTATGTTGCAAAAGTAAACTCTGTAGGTCTATCAGTGGGTTTCCACCCAAACCCACTGATGGACCTAGGATATTTAGATTTCTGAAAACCCTATACCAATAGTTAGAGTAGAGCTAGGAGATGATATTTTTGGTGTCCAAATCTCTAATTTTACTACATTATGATGAAAAAGTAAACTCTGTAGGTCTATCAGTGAGTTTCCACCCAAACCCACTGATGGACTTAGGATATTTGGATTTCTGAAAACCTTATATCAATAATTAGAGTAGAGCTAGGAGATGGTACTTTTGCTGTCCAAACTTCTAATTCTACTATATTATGTTGCAAAAGGATATTGGGCGTGAATTAATATTATTTGTCAAAGAATATTGGACATGATATCAGAGGGGTTTTATGATTATCAGAGGGCCTTTCATACCTGTTCAGGCCCAAAGTGGGCCTGATAACAAGTCATTTCAGGCCCACGGTGGGCCTGAAATCAAGTGAATTCTGGCCCAGCGTGGGCCTGAAATCAAGTTATTTCAGGCCCAGCGTAGGCCTGAAATCAAGTGATTTCAGGCCCACCGTGGGCTTGAATTCACTTAATTTTAGGCTTAGCGTGGGACTGAATTCACTTGATTTCAGACCCATCGTGGGCCTGAAATCAAGTGATTTCTGCCCCTACTTGAATTTCAGATTTTATCTCTATTTTAAAATAATTTTATAATTAAATATTATATTGATTTATAGAATAAAATTTAATATATATCTACAAGATGTGACCAAATCCTCTCATTTTATTTAATTTTTCATTTTTATCAACACAGTCTTACAGTTTATTAAACTTCAAACAAGTTTATTGAATGTATCGTAGACAAAATCTGGATACTACATAAATACAAAATGCATAGAAATTTCGATTCCTTGCACATCATGAAGTCATATTTTTAGTTTTTATTGCAATAGGAGTGTTGTAAGTCCATACTCGATATCACCAGTTAGAGTTAACCAAAGAGATGTTATTTCTGGTGTCCAACCTTAGTTCCAATCATTATCAGTTATGTTATCTTACCGTATCAGTTATGTTATCTTACCGTATCAGTTGACACACAACATTGCAGCAACTGGAGGTGAATCAACATCACACAATTGTTTTGTTTTCTTGACAATCAATTATATTCATATGACAACATCTACATAATCAGAATTTTCCATACAAATGGAACTCAATCAACAGCAAAGGATATTTTTGACTAGAATACATCGATATTTAGTCTCATGTTTTACAAAACATGTCCCTCAGAATATTAACTGTCAGATCAAATCTCATTTTCCTCATGTCTCCTTGTTTGAAATCTATCTTCTCATTGTATAGGAGACATCGAACGTATTGCATCACAAAAAGACATAGTCCACGCTGAAAATAACAATAGAGTATTTTTGATTTCAATAAGTGGGTATATAAATACTTTCATATTTTTAAACACATCCTCATTTACTTACCTATGTTTTTGTTGGGGACATTTTTGACTGACGGAGGGTCAATTGTCCAAGGGATGATGACTTTGTAGATATGGATGAATAGTCATAAGCTCTTCGCGACTATATTGTTTAAGTTCTTTTACCTGTAAAATATATCATGATTTTAATAATTACCATGAATGATGTTTTAGACAAAATGATTAATATATATATGAATAAAGGTTGCTCACCGCTGAGTCAAATTCATTCTTATATTTACGGCCACTAGCAAGAGAATTTAAATGATTGAAAGTCTTGACTTCTGTATCCACCGCCAACAAGTGAAAGTGTGTACTATCACTGCACAAAGGTATTAAAATATATCTAAACTCTTGTTCTATCATATCAGTTTTCATCACTTGTTGCAGGGAAAACTTTCTTGACAATCTTATTGATGCCTAAAAAAATGCATACAGAAAATTATTAATAGCCAAATCATAATATTAGGTCTTCTACAATCTATCTTGTAAATTCATTTACATCACTTACTGCGAAGAAGGTTGAACAATATATTGACTTCTTGTATGGCCTACAACATGCGGATGCTCCCCTAAATAGAATTTTACAAAAGGCATCAATTACCTCGCCCTTTGTAAAAACCTCTCCATTGAGGATTTGTAAGAATGAATACAAATTCAAAGCAAAGGGTGCATCCTCCCAAATAAATTCAGATGCCAACCTGCCAAGTAAATTGATAAGATTATATATTAAAGAACAAGATATATTAACTAAACTATGTTTCGTAACTTACTTTAAGTTCTCTAATTTATTTATCAAGTAGGCCACTTCTTTATCTTGATTTTTCTTCTTTGAATTCATAAAATGCTTCTTCATAAACTACATCAATACATTTTTAAAAAACTAATTAATGATCAAATTCAATAAAATTGAGGTATTTTATATGAAAGTAAATCACATACATCAATGTCTTGTTGCCTTATTTTGTATAGTTCAGAGGTCCTTCTTGTTTCCTCCTCTGTGTCTTCTTCAGACATGACTTCCATTACAGTTATGGTTTCTCTTACTTCATCCATATCCTCCTCACTAATTTTCCTTTTTCCCTTATCCATGACATTTGATATTTGTTTCTTGCTCCGCTTCCCCTTTGGTAATAGCTGGTGCCATACTGGACTGTCAATTGGAGTATCCCTGTAATCATACTGAGTTCGGTCACGTCCTCTCCTTGTTCTACAATATACTGGATTAGAAAGAGGATCGACTACAGGATAGCTTTCTTGAGCCCCCATGCCCTTTATTTCAATTATTGAAAGTAATTCCTTAACCCTTTCATTCAAATAAATATTCTCCTCTGTTAGCTCCTTGATTTGCTTGTCTTTAAGAATGCATTCACCACATAGCCTTACATCTTCTGTGTCATCTCCTTGCGATGTCTCCATTGGCCGTGGAATGTCATCACCGATATCAAGGTTCTCAAACAAATTGTTCTCATGTAGGTTAGAAATTATTTCTACAATGACCTGTCAGTTAATAAGTACACAAATATTACTGCTTCTATATCAAACTAACATAGATTACAGTTTAGAATAATTACCTCTTCCGGTGAGAGTTGGTCGGCAAGGGCCCTCACCCGACTAATATGTGAAGGAATATTCCTCCACTTATTTATTCGGGGTCCTTCAACATTGTATGGTTTTGAATGGTACATGCTCCGAAAACCATGCCTACACCAAGTTTTCCAGCCAAATGTATTAATGACAACAAAATATTATAAAATTTAACAAAAAAATTCTACTCACTACCAAAAGCCCAGCAAATCCCTTTAGGTATGGGAGGTTGGTGTTGGTCTGGTATCCCTGAGTTGATAAAAATAAGTCCCCAATCTTAGGTAATTATGGAGACAAAAATTGATAGATAGCTTCTACCCAGTTGAATCTATCCAGATTCTCATAATCATCTACTATATCTACAAGACCTAGAGGGACCTATATGTACTAGACGAAAATAAAACACAAACAAATATATACAAAATATAGAATTTACATACTAATAAAGCATCATCCTCTGATTCAACACTTTTTGAATAATATTTAAGTAATTCCTCAATTCTTGTTCTGATAGGTTTTTCTTTTGAGAAGTATGTAAGATAGAGATCACCCGATGCTTTAGTTGAATTAATAGGGACCGAAACACTACAGTCCACTATACCCAGTAACAAAGCAACATCTCGTCTGGTGAACGCAACCGGTATACCTGAAACATTTAAAATATTTAGTTATCATCAAGAATATAGGCTTCAAATGATTTCACTTTGGGCCTGAAATCATTTTATTTCAGGCCCACGTTGGGCCTGAAATGAAATCATTTCAGGCCCAATGTGGGCCTGAAGTGAAATCTCTTCAGGCCCTCGGTAGGCCTGAAATGAAATGAGTGAAATGGATTGAAATTAAATCATTTCAGTCCATCTTTATCCCTGTTTTATCTTACTATAGATATTGTTTACAATTCATAACTAAAACTATTACCTGAGAATTTAAAAACTTACGAGGTTGATTCCCAACTTTTGAATATATTCACCAAAATTTCACGGATATGCTGCAATTCTTGTATGTCCAAGAAAATACTGATGGGCGACTCTTTGATCTTCGCAATGTGTTGATCATTTAAAAATTGAAATGCTTCAAAAAAATATTTAAAGTGCCTTAAAACACTGCATCAATATAATTTTTGTCCAAAGTCATCTGAAGCCTATAGTTTTTATATATTACAAATTTATTCAGCAAAAATAAGTTTAAACATATGCACAAACTCTACTATTTTGACCTAAGACTATCGCTAACATACTTTGCTGGATAATGCCAATGAAGAAGACACTGAAATAGCTACAGACCTTTCTCCTGCTATTATCAAAAAAATAAACCTTGCAGAAACCCTAACCCCTACTTTCGATAGTGCCGAGCAGTCTAGACTTCAACGTTAACACTTATAGTCGCCTCTGGGACACACACAAACACTTAGGAGACTTCCCTAGGTTTTGGTTAGGGGGACGGATTCGGGGGATGAGCTCACGACGATAGCATAATGTCTGCCACCTTCGACAATACCATTTACGTTGTTGTGCTGAGAGATGAAAAATTCGACTCCATGGCCATCCGAACAACAAAATAATATTTTATTGATAAAGTGGTTCAGATGTCTCGAATATGTGAATTGAAAAAGCCCTTTCTTGGCGGGAGGGGTATAATAGGAAGTTGACTATATGGGATGCGCCCTTTGGTAAAAAAGAAAGCATGGTACTCCTTTTGGTAATTACCAATTCTTGGGTACGCCCTTTGGTAAAAAGTCGTTCACTATTATTTATGGAAAATTTACTTTCAAGCAAGCTCAACAGTATCTTCAGGCACAGATTAGTAAATCTTTAGGTATAAACTTTTCTGCAATTGGGCAGTCGTGTAGAAAATAGTAGTTCTCAATCAATCATCCCCTGAATCATCCTTGGGAGTCAATAGACTCTTGCAAACGATGAAAGTCTTAGGACCATCACCATACAACACCTTATCAAATTCATCATCCTCATACACCGGCTTGCTAATCGTCTCGTTTTCGTCTTCCACGTCTTCCTTTGTATAATCATCGATCGATCTTCACCTTGCCTTAATGCATGAAGTCGCTTGATTAAAGTTTAAGTGTAATCAAAGGGAAGAAAGTGATTCCTCATCTTCTCTCAATCAATGATCTTGGCATTGCTTTGTCGTTCACGTAATCATCGTAACTGCTTCCACCATGCCGATGATCAATCTTTGAGTTTGATAACAATCAGTTTCACTTTCACATGATCGGGCACTTCATTAATTCAATTAACGAATTCTTCTGTTTATAACGTACTAAAAAATTCAGGCAGATCAACTCGAAAATCAAAGTCTCGATATTATTCCTCTCTACCATGACATTCTAAAAATTTAGCAGATTGTGATGAGTTTTCGAAAGTGAAATCAGAATCAAGATAAGTGATCTCACAATCTTTAAGATCCCGCGTCGGCAAATGCTGGATTAATTCTACGACTTACTTTTGTTAATCCTTAATCCTCATGTTGCGATTATGATACGAGACTATTGGGACTTGATCGTATGGCTAGAGAGAGTGAATAGTCGATCACTTACATATCATCTTCGGTTTGCTCCTACACTTGTTAGTTGCACAATGATGAAATACAATTAAACTAAACTAACAAGGAACAAATACTAACACCAAACCTTTAACGTGGTTCGGAGATAAAACTCCTACTCCATGACAGTCCGTAAAATGGGCGATCCCGATCTGTCGGTGGATGAGTCCCCGAAAAGCCTCCGGCTAGCTCGTGTCGCTCTTTGTGGGTGGATGAACCTTGCCACAACCTTGCAAGTACACTTGAGCACCAGGACTACTAATTGGACTCTAACTAAGACTAATTTCGTCAACCCTAGCCAGTCAAACCAAGCTCCCTTAAATAGAGCTCGTGGTTGAACTAGTTGTTACCAGTCGACTAGTTCCAACACCGGTCAACTGATCTAGCCGAATTCAAATGTTATAGCCCAACCTTCGAATTCCCAGCCGACACCAGTCGACTGCAGAGAAGATCAGCCGACTGATCTTTCTGTGACCTCTACCAGTCGACTGATACAACCCTAAACCTAGGGTGTCCCATCCCGATTTCACCTGCACTCGGACCCTCATGACTCACTTGATTGTTCTTGTAGCCTTGACCTGTTGCCTTCAAGTCTTCTTCGACTTTGACTCTCGTCCCTCATATGCATACAAGCTCACGGCTTGTCTCCACATGTCATCCTTTACGTATGCCTCGAAGTGCACTTCCCTCGGCTCATCGTTGCTGTCTTGTCCACGGTCCCTCGGATGGTCCTCCATCCTTCACAGGACCCGAAGTCATTAAGCTGAGTTTATGTGTATCCTGCAGAACCTGCATAATCATATACACATATCAAATACAAGGGTGAACCTAACTTAAACCCTTTGCCTAAACATCAAAATACATAGTCTCACGGACTATAAATTACCTCAACAATTTTTCCCTTTTTGAGATTTGGCAATACATTTAAGTTAGGGAAAACATATAGCAAATAACAATGCTAAAATTATTTGGACTTACGTTGTCAAGGCTACACCTTGGACTTACATCACTAATGCATATGCAATGCAATACAAATGCAAACATGCATGGATCCTATCACAAGGCATCCCCAACACCTAAACTCCCCATTGAGTTAGGATTTTCATCAACGAGCTTTTTAAGAATTTCTCCAAGGCTCCTCCTACACTTGGACATACCAAGGGCTTTTTAAGATTCTATCACAAGGCTCTCCCTTTGCCAATTCATGAGCAACAATGCTCCCCCTTTACCTAAGCTCCCCCTTGAGCTAGGATTTCTTGCAAAGATATATAAGGTTTTCCCAATTAAACCTTAATTCTTTTCCTTTGTCATACATCAAAAAGAACTCCAACAATATCTCAATCATTGGATTCTTTACCCTCTAATGATCATAAACATTGTGTAATAACCCCCATAAGATTATACACATGTTTGACATCATTAGGACTTTTTTCGTCTTTGCTGAATATAATTTCAGTATGTATCAATCGACTGAAACAGTTACCAGTCAACTGATACCTATCAAAAAATAACTCACAAAATTATCAGTTGACTACCGTCTGTACCAGTTGACTGATATTTTGATATCAGTCAATTTTTGCATTCTGAACCCAATTTTAGAAATGCATAATTAATTCTATAAATTTCTAAAAATTCTTAAATTTTGTGGAGAGGTTTGTGGTACCCGTATCTACTTGGAAAAAATACATTTAAAAATGTATATATCTCATGTTAAATATAAAAAATTTAATGGGCTAAATGCTTAAAAACCTTAAACTAAGGGCATGTTTCGCATTAGCAGAATTTAGAGGGCTAAACTGCAAATGTACACCCACTTACAAATCCCTCCTCCTCCTCTCAACACCGCAAACTCCTTCGTAAATTGCCGCCCCTCTCCCTCTGCTCTTGATCGTCGACGCTGCTTCCTGATCGCCGCGAGTCGATATCGCCCTGCGCGTCAAGGGAGAACGGCGATGTCGTCGACCCTGTGATTGTCGTCGACACCTTCTTGAGTGACATCGTTTCTTCCCCTCCACTCAATCAACACCGATCACCCTAGCTAACCGTCGCCTCGTCGCCGAAGCCAATGACCTCTACCCTCCTTCCTTTCCTTCTCCAATTTGTGCCAGCGCCACCAGTTGCAACCATCTGTCCGAAGTAGGCTGCGTTTCCACTTCCGGCGATCTTCTTGGTAAGTGGTGATTCCCTTGGATAGTAAACGATTTGTTTTGGTTGAAGCTAACCTAGGTTTACTCCTAGGGGTCCTATATTCCTTACCTTGGTCATTGGTTGCTAGGGATTTGGCAGGGGAGCACTGTTCCAACGCCAATCAGGTGAGTGTTCCTCTCTAGGTTTGGTTGTTGTTTAGATGTTGGCATGAATTGATCAGTTAATGAAATTAGAATCGATTCTATGATTGAATTAGGGTTTTTGATGACAAATCAGTTTTGGTGGTGGCTGTGGAGGAATTTTTGTCGTTGGATGTTGGCTTGTGTTCTTGGCTCAGAGGTTGGATTGTAGAAGAAGGATTCTGTTTGTCTGGGGATGTTCAAGAACTTTTGTTTGAGTGTGAGGTTGGTTCTTGTTTTGATGTGTGTGGTATAGTTGTTGTTTTGGGGATTTGTCGTGGGTAGTTATGTTTAGGTTTAATTTCTGATTGGATTTGGTATTTGATAAAAGAAGATCATTTGGATGTTTTATTGTTTGGTTGTTGATGCCCTAGTTTTTTTTGAGGTTTAGATCAGTTGTGAGGATAGTATTGTAGTTTTTGATAAAAGTTGTGCTTGATTAAGTATAGATGTTTCTTTTAGATTTAAGTATTAATTTAATAATTGGGTCAAGTTGGATCTTATAGGGGATTTTGGATGGGTTAGTTAGAATTGTAGTCCACGGTTGTGAGTTTTAGATTGGTGATTAACTTGTTAAAGATTAGTTATTGGTGTTGGGTTTTGATAAGGGAAAATTGGATTAGATAACATGCATATTAGGAATTTATTTTGATTTACTTAGGTGTTTGACTTAAACTGTTAAATAACCAAGTGGTTAGTCTTGTTTGTAAGTTGTTGATTTCATGAGGTTTATGTAGGATACATGATTTGTTTTAGATGAGACTTATATCTAATTGTTATAAAGGGAATTAAGATAAATTTTAATTTAAATTAAGGATTAAATTAATAGATTAAGTTTTCAAATTGGAGTTGTTCCTTGGGTTAAATTGGGTGTTTAACCTTATGACCTAATTTTGATAAAATAAATTAAGAAGGAACTCATTGTTGTTTAAATTTAATTAAACAGATTTTGGTAATAGGGTTATATCCTAATTATGCTTAGTAGTTAATTTAGCTATTTTATTAATATTATAAATATGTAAACTGTGTCCTTGATACAAGACTCAGTTTTGGTACGAGCCCTTGGACGTGAGTGTTACTTGGATATATTATACATTTAAGGCGGATACTTCTCCTTTATATTCTTGTAGAATATTGATCTTAAATGCATGACTATTTATTTCTGAGTAGGACTGCTTTACCTTGTTTTTTGTTTTTGATATCATCCGTTGATACCTTCCTTGCTTGATCTTCAAGCTAATCGTATTTTATATCGATACAGTCTCACCGTTGATTTTCTATTCTGTAAAGTACCGTTTGTACGCGAGTACTTAGAAATGATCATTAAACACAACTAGGGTTGATTGACATTAGAGATACTCTACTTAGTAGTTTAGTTGCATGCTTGGTGATTTTGCTATTTGTTGATTGTATCGTTGTATCGTTGTTATTTGGTTGATTATGCATTTAGTATCATGCATCAAATCTACATAGTTGCATGTTGACGAGTATTGACTTCCATATGGTTATGTCGTCGTCAGTTATTTAGTTGCTCTGCCCACTCAACCGCTCATCATGGTAGTTGCTAGAGTGCGAGCAACTATCCTGTTATGCCACACTTGACTACTCATGGATAGTGGATATTGGAGTTGTAGGTAAGCAGTTGACACCCTCGTCGTTATTTTCTAGGGATACCAGAGTTGTTGTTGGCTCCCCCATTTTTTCGAGGTCTTTGGAGTAGTTGGCTCCCCAACATCCTGTCTACTCAACCACTTGTACTAGTGGTAATCGTTGGAGTATGTATAGTTGTCACAACCCTACCCACTCGGCCATACAGATGTTATGTGATGGCGGCTTGACTGGCATCAAGAGTAACACATGTCATTGTATCATGTGCATTTATTGCATTTAGCATTTTCTTGTGGTTGCTACATTTATATGAGCTATGATTGTTGTATTTGGTTGACATACATGTATTATTTATAGTTGCACTTTCATTCCGTTTTACATACTCGCATATATATTATTCTGTTCCGGAGACTGTATACTTTTGTTTCTATTTACTTATTGGATCTTTTAACTACTCTTTTACCCGTAGAATCTGCTCGGACTCACCACCTGATAATTATCATTTTGTTAATCAATTCAGGCTCTCAAATCCATGTTTTGATCCCTTTTTATATGTTTAAGTTTGCATTTACGTTAGGTTTCATGAATTATCTCTATTTTGACTTTGGATGCAATTCATTCTATATTTGAGATATTTTAGCACTTAAATTTGAATCTAATTTTGTAGTCTTCGAATGATCATGGACCTAGACCAGATTAGATCAAACTTGAGTTAGGACTTGGCCTTAATCAAGAGGACCAAGAGATGGATTAATGTGAGTCGTCCGATCAAGAAATGGGGAGATCTGAGCCATCTGTCAACTTCTGGTCAATCCGAGCTCAAGATAGAGTTAATCAGGACCATAGATCAAGGTCTGAAGTTTTGGTCTGAATCAGAAGTCATCCAGCCATTGGATCAAGCTCAAGAGGAGTCTAAGCCATTCATTCAAAAGGAAGGGAGATCTGAGCCATCCGTTGCAGATCTGATCGATCTGAGCTGAGGAGAAGCAGATCCTGACCATTGATGGAGATCTGGAAGGTTTGGATTCGATTCGAGTTGATCTGACCGTTAGATGAGGCGAGGATGATCACAGTCGTTCAAATTTAAATGAGATAAGTTAAATCAGGAATTCCCTCTCCGAGCTCAGAGTCGTCACGAGTCGCGAGTTCATCAGTTTCTTCTCTGTTCATCGTTTTTCTTCAAGTTTTCTTCTCCGATCTGCGCGGCCAACATCAAATCTGTTTCTTCTCAAGGTTTTGAATCATCGAGGTATAATTTTTGTTTAGTTTGATAATCAAAATTGGTCTCTAGAAAGCATCGGGTGAGTGTTTCGCCGGAGCTGCTGTTCCTGCCGATCGATCCTTGTTGATCGCTGGTTTCCGTCGTCCGGAGCTGTCGAAGCAAGTAGAGGGGTTCTCTGAAGGCTTCTGAGAGTTTCTGAGCTCGATCGTCATCCAGCCAATCGAGAAGGAAGAGATCGGGGACAGATTCCAGCTTTTGATCGTTTTCTGCGATCGAACAGACACGCTTCTGATCGATCTCCAATCCGATCAGGAGAAGTCCTGATCGGTCCAGTGACCGATCAGGAAGACCAATACGCGCAAGTCAAGTGCAAACTGATCTCGGGAGTGGTTCTTTGCTGGTTTTCAAGCAAGAGGGTTTCTAGCTGGACTTTTGTGTGACAGCAAGAGGAAATCTTGACAAGGAACTAATTTGATGTTCAATTTAGGAAAATTTTGGTTCTAAACACTTATTTCTTCAAGTTGTTTCGGTTTGTATCAATTTACACTTCAGTCAAGTTTCTTTAGCTTACTTTGTTTTAGTTTTTACTATACTGCAATTAGTTCCATGCATTCAATTTTAGTTCTTAAATTTCAATTCCATCGTTTTGAGTTTAATTGCTCAGTTGTCAAATAGGTTAAGTGTAGTTTTCGCAATTTCCTAATTCGTTTCTGCTTTAGCTGAGTCTATTCTGTTTCTACTGCAATTTCAATCCTTATCGCACAAAAACCCCCATCTTATTTGAAAACCCAAAAGAAAACGACGAATTCAAACTTGAATTAAACATCCTTAACTAGTCCTTGGAAAAATACGACTTAAGGCCCCTATACTACACTTAGATTTGTGAGCTAAGGGTTTTCAACTTATAAATTCAAATTTGAGGCTCATTCGTAACACTGATTGTGGGCGGCCCATCAAATTTTTGGCGCCGTTGCCGGGGAATACACTAGTTGAGTTTGTTTGATTTGAGCTTGTGCTTAATTTCATATTTTCTGAGTCTATTTCATTTGCTTTATCTTTCTATATACATTTGCTGTCATTTTTGTTTGGTTTGTGACTAGGACTATAGGTGGTGATATTGTGGAGTTGAATCCTGAGATTTAGAGAACATTCAGAGCTAGAAAAAAATTCAAGGAAGAGTTTCAGAAGCGATTGAAAATATTCCTACTCATTCGACATGGAGTGTTTCGGAAGCCAATACCAATAAAGTACCAACCCCTATTCATCTACCTACAATCCGAGTTGGGAGGATCATCCGAATCTAAGTTATGGGAATTTATTTTATCAACAACCACCCTTCCAACAAGTTCAACAGCAAAATCAGTTTTCTTATCATAATTTACAGCAACCAAACCAAGGTTTTCAGCAGCATTCTCAACCATTCCAGTAGCCTTATTTGAATTTTTAGCAAAGTAATCAACAATTTCAGCCTCAATTCCAACAAAATCAGCAAGGGTTTCAACCAATACAGAATTTTCAGCAATTTTTTCAACCTTCACAGCAATCTTTTCAACCAAACAATCAGGATTTTCAGTTTCAAAATCAGAATTTTCAGCCTCAACAATTTTAGCCTTTCAACCAACAATTTCAGCCCCAAAATCAGAATTTTCAGCAACTTCCACCTAGTTCTCAACCCAATCAGCAATTTCAACAGTCCATTCAACCATTTAATCAGCCCCAACAACCTCATTTTCAAAGTTCACAGCCTACTCATAATTTTCAGCAACCCAATGCTTCATTTTAAGACCAACATGAGTCCCATACCAATCAAGGAGACTTTGGGAACTCTAGTGAGTTTAATGCACAACAACAAAGACTTGAGGAGATGTTGCAACAAATCATACAACAACAACAAATTTTACAACAACAAAGGCAACAAAAGAATGATTCCACTCTTCAAAACATTGAAAGATACATTGGACAACTAGCTAGTGGAATGAATCAAATGCAAGCCCAAGGATCGGGACAATTACCTTCTCAAACAACTCCTAATCCTAAGAGAAATGTTAGTGCAATAACTTTGAGGAGTGAGGAAGTTACTTCAAGTCCAAATGTTCAAAGGGCTGGTTTTTCTGAAAAATTTCCAGCCACTTGTTTTTCAACTCAGAACAGCCCCGAAATTGATTTTAAATCAGTTGAAAGTGACCCTAGTTTAAGCTTAAGTCCTTCTTCTATTGATCCTGCAATTTTGGTGGAAGAACAAGAAGAAATCAGTGAAAACAAGGCACCTACAGCAGCTAAACCTATTGAAGTTCCTGCTCAAGACTCATTTCCAAAAGTTTCAGCTCAAGTGGAGAAACCAAGGGTCCCTTTACCCTTCCCACAGCACCACAGAGAGGATCATTCTATCATGAGCATGAGTATTTTAGATGAGTTAGTTGATGCAGATTTATTTGCTGATAGAGTTTCATTTGGTATTCATAGAGGATATTTTAGCTCAAAGGAGGTTGAGGATGCATTAGCTATAGAGGTTGAAGATTTGAAGATTGTATCTGATTTACTTTCAGTTGGAGATGATTATTTAGGTGTAGGGGATTGCACTGAGCCCCAAGGATCACCTATATTGATTGACATATCAGGAGATTCAGAGGATATGTATGAAAGTGTAGGGACTTGCATAGTGGGAGCAAGGACTCAAGAATCATTTTTTTTAGTTGTATGTCCACCAGAACCTGAGCCTGAGGTGGAGCCTTTACCTGACCAGGAGGAGGTCATAGTTACATCCACTCTTGTAGAACCTTCAGGTATTTTTCAGCACGACAAGGTAAGTATTTCTCTTAATTTTTTAGGAAAACTCATAGAGGTACATAAGGATGATTTTATTGGATGTGAATCATTTCTTGATACATTTTATGTAGAGACTGATTGTATTTCATCTCTTTCTTACCCTGCATACGTGCGGGAGGTATTTCCTTCTCATGGTTTTGCAAGGTGTCGTAGGCTTCTTGAGTGGGTGCTCCAACTAAATAGTCTCCAACCTCCCGGAAGGACTTCCAAAGAGCATATAGTGGGAGGAGTTGAGCTTACTTTGACTCGTAGCAATTCACCCCGAGAGTGGATTTTGCACCTTAATCATCTCCGACCACCGGGACATACTATTGCGAAGTTGATGAGGGAGAGAGCAATGCACTATGATATCGTCTCTAACCTCCCTAGGTGACTCAACAAACACTAGGCCACACCAGTGTACCTCTGGTGACTCTTGACCTACAACCTTAACTTTCTTAACTTTGGGCACCTTGTCCTAGGTTTAGCACTTTTTACCCTTAAATGACACTCCCTTGCCATTCTTGGACTTCTCCTCATTGCCATAGTTATATGCTACCCTAGCATATTTCTTTTCATTGGCATCGAAGAACTAAGATCAGTATCCTAACCCCGATCTATCATTGTTGGGTTTTTGACCACCCAACACCATACCTAAACCCTTAGATCTAATAGTGAATCTGTCTACGGGTTTCTCTAATTTATCAAGCTTTACTCTTAAAGCATGATTTCCTTTTATAGGTTCTTAAACCTAGAATCGACATGTCCACCTTGGACATTCTTAGATCTACCCATTCTAGACATGTGTCTCCCCTTCTTGGGATTAATGTCTTGATCCTTAGGTCTAGTGGCCTTAGATTTATCATGATGCATGATTTTTCTAGGGTTTTGATCTACATTATTAACCCTACTCCTATCATGATATTTAAATCCAAAATTATACATGGATAAATAATTACTATTATTTCTAACATGCATGGGGAAATTTGAAATACGCGTAAAGTTAGGGATTACCTCCCTTACCCTTGTAACTCCCCCTTGATGTGAGTTTCTCTTCTTCTCCTTCTTCTCCCACTTCCTCAAATGTTTCAATTTCTTGAATTCCCCTTTCCTTTAACATTTGGTGTGGTAGTGTCCTACCTCACCACACGTGAAACACCTAATGTGCATCTTCTTCTTTTCCCTACAACCCATGTTAGATTTTAAAGAAATTGACTTGGGTTTAGGGTTTACCTCCTTTTTCTTACCCAATGGATATTTGTCCTTATAGTGTCCTTTTTCATTACACCCAAAGCAAATAATGTGGTCTTTTAACTTTGCTTTGGTGGAGGTGGAAGCTTCTTCTTGCTCCGATATTGAGGGTGGTCTCTCCTCCCCCTCAATCCTTGAAGTGGACACTTCTTCTTCCCCCTTTGATAAAGTGGATGATTCTTCAATTTCTTGTGTCACTTCACTTGAGGAGATGGATGAATCTTTCTCTTCTTTCTCCTCCTCTTCAGATGTTGAGCTTCTTTCCTCATCCGATTGGTCTTTCTCCTCTTCCTGGACCATTAAGCTCATTTCCTTGGGCTCTTCCACTACTTGAGCTTGTGTAGAGTTTTCATGAAGCGCTAACATTTTGTTCCATAGTTCATACACATTTTTATATTCACCTACACGACTAATCACATTGTTAGGCAAAATATTAAGTAAAATTAAAATTACCTTATCATTTGCCTTCGATTGTATTTGTTGCTCCTCATTCCAATATCGTGGTCGGAGCTTTTTCCAATGTTTATCTTTCGGGACTTCAAATGGTTCTTCTAGTGCGATCATGAGATCTCAATCCATGCCGAACCAAGTCTTTGTTCGCATCCTCCAATAATCGAAACTCTCGTGGTCGTAGGGAGGTGGAACATTGACATCGTCCCCTAAGTGTTCTTCACGCGTCATTCCCTTTAGCCTTTTGCTCTCCCGGTGGTTAGTCCGTAGATGAGCGACCCCGACTCTGATACCACTTGTTGGGATCAATGCGTATGGCTAGAGGGGGTGAATAGTCGATCACCCACTTTGGTCGTCGATTCTTCCTACACGTGTTAGCATGCGCAAGCAGAACTATAAACAATATGAACATTCAAACGCTAACGCCAAACCTTTACGTGGTTCGGAGATGATACTCCTACTCCATGGTTGTCCGTAAGGTGGACGATCCCGATCCGTCGGTGGATGACTCCCCGGAAGACCTTCGGCTAGCTCGAGTCGCTCCTTGTGGGTGGAGAAACATCGCCACAAACTCACGACAACACCTGAGCACTAGGAGACTACTAATAAGCTCTAACCAAGCTTATTTCATCAACCTTTGCCCAACCAAACTGAGCTCTCTTAAATAGAGCTCAAGGCTGAAACACTCGTTACCAGTCGACTGGTGCCAACACCAGTCGACTGGTCTACCTCAGATTCGAACGTTACATCCCAACGTTCAAATCGACTGATCATCTAATCAGTCGACTGATCTTTCTGTGACCTTTATTAGTCGACTGATCCAAGCATTACTCGACTGCCCAAACCCTAAATCTAGGGTTTCCCTTCCCGAGTACAATTCTCTCACACTCGGAACCTCACGACTCAGCTGACTCTTCTTTTGCAGCTTCGACTTGTTGCCTTCAAGCCTTCTTCGACTTTGGCTCTCGTCCCTTGGATGCATACGAACCCGCGACTCGTCCTCATGCCATCCTTCGCGTATGTCTCGAAGTGTGTTTCCCTCGGCTCATCGTTCCTGCTTTATCCATGGTCCCTCGGATGCATACAAGCCCACGACTCGTCTCCTCATGCCATCCTTCACCGGACCCAAAGCTGTCCAGCTAAGTCTATGTGTATCCTACAAACCTGCACACTTATATACACATATCAAATATAAGGGTGAACCTAACTTAAATCTTTTGCCCAAACATCAAAACATATGGTCACTCCGGACCATAGATTGCTCCAACATGGACTTCTAGGCATACGCAAAGGATGGACTTCGGAGTGAGTTTGTAAGCTGGGCAGCCGACTGGAAAAGAAAGCAGTCTACTGCCAACGTCGCGTGGAACTCACAGAAAGATCAGTCGACTGGTCTACTCAAAATAGAGTCGTTAGGATAGCCATTGGCTGGGCATCAGTCGACTGGCCCTGGGGGCAGTCGACTAGTGTCGGAGTTGAGCTATTTGATTAATAACTCTCTCCATTATTTAAAGTGGAGCTTGAGACTTGAGATAGGTTAACTCTTCATTGTGATATCTTTGCTCAAGTGCTCAAGCTTCAAGTTCATCTTCCTCCCAAACCCTAGCTCATTCTTGTAAGGAGGAAGAAGAGTTGTGAGAAGTTGTCCTCCGTCGAGAAGGAGAAAGCTTTAGCCGGAGATTGTCGGGGCGTGATCCACCGAAGGATCAAGGGTTCGTCCACTTCAAGGACACGCCATGGAGTAGGAGCAAGCAATCTCCGAACCACGTGACCGGTAACGAGTTAGCATTGTTTTAATTGTTAGATTAAGTTTCCGCTTGTGCTAACGATTGTAGGGAGAGATCAAATTGAGGTGACCGAGCTATTCACCCCCCCTTTAGCCGTGCCATCAATCCCCAACATGTGGTATCAGAGCGCAAGGATGCCTTCAACGGGTTAACCGCTGAGAAGAGCAAAATTATTGAAATGGTCGGTTCGCACATCCAACCGCCAAAGTTTGTAGGAGAATTTGCTTGGTGGAAGAAAAGGATGGAGATATTTTTCAATACCGATTTTGACATTATGCTGATCATAGAAAACGGTTTTGAAGTGTCTAGGGATCATGAAAACAAGTTACTTGAGAAGATAAGGTGGAGTAAGAAGCAAAGGGATGATTACTTGGCGAATTCAAAAGATTTGGATCATCTACTAAGTGTGCTTCCCCACAAGAAGTCACAAGGATTGGAACCTACTCAAGTGCCAAGGACTTATGGGATAAGCTAATAGAGCTTCACGAGGGCACTTCGGAGGCGAAAATGGCAACGAGAGATCTTCTCTGATTCCAACTCAACAATATCAAACTTGATAAAGGGGAGAAGGTATCAAATTTGCATGCTAGGTTTAAAGAAATACTTATTGGACTAACAAGTGTAGGAGAACAACTTTCCAACCGAGGCATCTTGATGAAAGCGATCAATGCATTTCCAAGAACATCAAATTAGAGCTCAATGGTGGACTCGTACTACATATACAAGGATCTAGAGAAAACATCTCTAGAGGAATTCTTCTTAACCATGGAGCTCCATGAAACTCGAGTTGGAAGAGTAATCGAAGAAGTATACAAACCAAAGAGTATAGCCCTTGTGGCAAACAAAGGAAAAGGTAAAAAGAAGAAGGCTTCCTCATCCGACTCGGAGGAATCAAGTGCATCCATGGATAATGATGCGGAAGCCTACATGGTAAGGAAAATGAGAAAAGTATTTAAACATTTTTCTACTAACAAATCTTATGGTAGGAAATTGTCAAGGAGCAAAAGTAGAACAAGGAAGATAATTTACTACAATTGTGAAGGAGAAGAACATACGAGAGATGAGTGTCCCCTTTTGAAGAAAAAGGAAGGAAAGAAGAAAGAAGAAAAGAAGAAAAGAAGAAATCAAAAGAGAAAGGGAAGAAGGTGCAAAATCTAAAGGCTACATAGGATGATTCATCATCATCGGAAGAGGAGGAGCATCATGTATCCCATTTTGCATTAATGGGAATTGAAGACATTGCCTCCACATCATCTGAATTTGAAGAAGAAAAGAACTCAAGTGAAGATGAAGGGAGCTCAAGTGAAGGGGGGGCTCAACTTCGAAATCGGACGTCTCGATAAATGAGGTATACAATCTACCCACTACTACTCTTGTAAAAATAATTTCTAGCACTAATGATGACTTGTTTAATGCTAGAAAGAAAATTAAGGGTTTGAAAAATGAAATTTGGATGTTAAATAAAAAAATTAGAATCCATAAAAATTAAGGATGATGTGCATATTTTTTCTTCTATTTCAAATGATTCATGCTTAGAAGAAGAAAATAAGGAATTAAGGGAAAAGGTAGATAGTCTTACCAAAGCCCTTAGAAAATTTGAAATTGGCTCAAAGACCCTAGATATGATCATTAAGAGCCAAAGGGAAAGTTTTAGGAAAGAGGGATTAGGTTTTGAAAAATCTAGCAATGGAAAAACCTATCATTGCCTACTTGCTAAAGGACAAGAAAAAACCAAAACCCTAGGTACGAAATGGATCCCTAAGGAGTACTTAGTCAACCCAATTAGGAAACATTTTTATTGGGTACCAAAGTCAATCCTCAAGGATTAGAGGATTTAGGTTGAGTTAACCATGTGTTAAAATTTCAAATTTTTGAAATTTAGTTGACATGAGGCATTAATGGGAGTATTTTAGCCCAAGTAGAAATTTTTGATAAAATGGGATAAATAGGATGTATCTTTAATACATCTCATATTGTCTTGATTTATGATTGCATTTATGCATATGCAATGTTAGGATGATACAAATAATTCACTTATGCTTGTGGCATTTTGATAAATTATTGGATGTATCACATTAGTGATAATAGATCAACTATGGGGAAAACAAATGCTTAATTAATGGATATCTTGCCCATAGATCATAGTTGGACATTTCAAATGATTTGAAAACATTTTTGTGTTTTATTTTCTATGACATAGGTTTGCAAAACACATGGTTTCAAAATTATGATATGATTTTGATACAAAGTTGAGTGTTTTCATAGAATTTGAGTTTTGGTCAAAAAGTCAAACATATTTGGATTTTTCATGAAAATATATTTTTCTCTATTAGAAAATATTACAAGAAATATGTTTGCAAAATTTCATAATTTTTTGAATTTTATGAATTTTTTATGTATTTTTGAATTTCAGATCAAAAGGCTGAAATTTCAGACTGATAGGTATCAGTCGACTGGTACCGAGGACCAGTATACTGAACATTCTATGAATTGGCAATTCGATGAGGTCAATCGACTGGTAACTGATTCAGTCGACTGACACTTATATTTTCTAATTTTTGGAGATTTTCAGAAAATAAAAGGTGTCCCTAATTCATATCAAAGGGTAATATTGCTTGGAGCAATCTTTTTGATGGTGTCAAAGGGGGAGAATTGAAAGGTTTAAGTTAGAATTTAACTTATTTCTTTATGGTTGTGCAAAAATTGAAAATCTTATGATAAGGCATAGGTTAAGGGGGAGGATGCATGTTTATGCGTCTTAATATACTCTGCTATTAATTTTCAATTGTTATGTTTGTACCTAACTTAAACATATTGCCACATATCAAAAAAAAGGGAGATTGTTGGTGCAATCGACCCAAGTTTGATCGGTAGATCATGGGTTTTGATGTGTGTGTCAATATGATTAAGTTAGGTTTTCATGTTGATTTGATATGTGTGTTTGAGTCGTGCAAGACTTAGTGAATCACACATGAATAACGGAGTGACGCATCCGAGGGACGAGAGCCGAGGAAGAGGACTTCAAAGGGCAAGCCAAGGAGGTAGACTTTAAAGGCATACGCGAAGAAGGGCATAGAGGCGAGCCGTGGGTTTGTGTGTGCATTTGAGGGACAAGAGCCGAAGGAAGAGAACTTCAAGGGGCAAGCCAAGGAAGTGGATTTCAAGGCATACGCGAAGGATGGACTTCGGAGTGAGTTTGTAAGCTGGGCAGTCGACTGGAAAAGGAAGCAGTCGACTGTCAGCGTCGAGTGGAAACTCACAGATAGATCAGTTGACTGGTCTACTTAAAATAGGGTCGTTGGCTGGGCATCAGTCGACTGGCCCTAGAGGCAATCGACTGGTGTTGGGGCTAAGTTATTTGATTAACAACTCTCTCCACTATTTAAAGTGGAGCTTGAGACTTGAGATAGGTTAGCTTTTCATTGTGATATCTTTGCTCAAGTGCTTAAGCTCCAAGTTTATCTTGCTCCCAAACCCTAGCTCATTCTTGTAAGGAGGAAGAAGAGTTGTGAGAGGTTGTTCTCCACCGAGAAGGAGAAACCTTTAGCCGGAGATTGTCGGGGCGTGATCCACCGAAGGATCAAGGGTTCGTCCACCTCAAGGACACGCCATGGAGTAGGAGCAAGCAATCTCCGAACCACGTAATCAGTAACGAGTTAGGATTATTTTAATTGTTAGATTAAGTTTCCGCTTGTGCTAATGATTGTAGGGAGAGATCAAATTGGGGTGACTGAGCTATTCACCCCCCTCTAGTCGTGCCATCGATCCCCAACAAACCCTAGCCTACCAAACCCGAGCTCATTTAAATAGAGCTCTTGGCTGAACTAGCCGTTACTAGTCGACTGGTTCCAACTCCAGTCGACTGATCCAGCCAAATTTGAACGTTATAGTCCAACATTCGAATTCCCAGCCGAGAACAGTCGACTACAGAGAAGATTAGTCGACTGATCTTTCTGTGACCTCTACCAGTTGATTAAATCCACACCAGTCAACTAGTATAACCCTAAGCCTAGGGTCTCCCATCCCGAGTATATTTCACTCGCACTCGGACCCTCATGACTCACTTGACTTTTCTTGCAACCTTGGCCTGTTGTCTTCAAGCCTTCTTTGACTTTGAATATCGTCCCTTGGATGCATACAAGCCCGCGGCTTGTCTCCACATGTCATCCTTCGCGTATGTCTCGATGTGCGCTTCCCTCAACTCATCGTTGCCGCCTTGCCCATGGTCCCTCGGATGCTCCTCCATTCTTTACCGGGCACAAAGCCATCAAGCTGAGTCTATGTGTATCCTGCAGAACCTGAATACTTATATACACATATCAAATACAAGGGTGAACATAATTTAATTCCTTTGCCCAAACATCAAAACACATGGTCTCATGGACCATAGATTGTCTCAACATGGACTTCCTTATTCAGAACCTATCCATTACAACCACGACTGCGATGGCCCATCATTGAAATTAACTAAGTTTCACTAAAGCATATGTTGTGGCGCTGATACCTATTGATGTCATATAGAAGAACGATTATCCTCGAGATTATGAAGTTCAGAGAAGAATTGTAAAGAAGATAAGAAATCACCAAAAAAAGTAAAGAAGTAATCTCTAAGTTTAGCCGAAAAATTGATTCAAAATACAAGATCATCTCTAACATCAACTAAATAATTATTTAAATAGACCTAAAATCCAAAGAGGTAAAAAATGAAAAAATCTTAACATAAAGAAAAAAAATCTTCGGAGCGATTGAAAAATCTTTAAACTATATTTTTTTATGCAAAACTAGATTGTTACGGATTCAACCAAAATCAAAAAATTATGACCTCTGGAAACTTGGGTCCTTTTGCATCATCAAGGAACTTAGAAGGGGACTTGAATTTAAAAAAATGATTGGAAGATCCAAAGATTTTGCATGTAGTTAAAATTAGTAAGAGAAGAACTATTAAAAGGAATTGAACTAATAGGTATGTAAGTACTCCAGGATAGTTTTGATATGATCAACCAAATTAAGTTAGGTTCTGGTTATGTTTGATTCCTGTATCTATGTATGCAGGAGCTTACGAACATAGGAAGTCTAACAGAAGACGGAACAGACGAAAAGGATGTTACGGGAAGGGAGCTGACGGGTTCGGTGCATCCGAGAGAAGCAAAGACTACGGAAGAGTACACCGATAGATGAGAAGGGCATGCACGACGTCCGAGGGATGAAAAGTTGGGGAGGAAGTCTGTTCGAGGTGGAAGGCTAGAGTCGAGTTCGGGTGACCCTAACTCTGGTTAGCCGAAAATCACCCATGCGGACGAAAGGTGAAAAAGTCGACACAGGAGTTGACTTTGATCAAAAGGTCAGTTGAGGCGCCTTAGATGCCTTCGGAGGCATCAATATGATCTCTGTGTAAAAGTGAAACTGAGGCGCCTCAGTTTGAATCCGATGCGCCTTAGATTGAATTCTATCAACAATTACTGTTGGCTCCGTGGATTCACGTCAGCACAATATTAACTTTAGTTTTCGGACTATAAATAGCCTAGACCTAGGAAGAACGGATAACAACTTGTATTTAATTTCCTACTCATTCTGTGGACTTTCTAAGATTGTAAGAGATTTCTCCGCCTACAACGAAAGAGACTTTTAGTTTATTTTTCACTGCAGTGGATTAACAACCATCCTAGTTGTAATCAAGTAACTTTAAGTCTCTGCTTTTATAGTTACTGATATTATTTATGTTTATTTTAACTGTTTAAACTAATCTGTTTTCTTTGCTAAGTTAGTGCAAAAGATCAATTGTTTACTGTTCGGGTTGCAAGGTTGCAAATATAGTCCTACATTGAAAACACATGGAAAAATTATAGGCTTATATGGGAAAGATATCTTCATTGGTATGAGGCCTTTTAGGGAGAGCAAAACTGTCACGCCCCCAGAGACACATGCTTACTCGAAAATCGGGCAGCATCTTCCCTGTACGGCAGACAAGTTGGGACATATACTACATCATCTCATCCATATAGCTTAGCCACAAGCGGCTAGCATCACAAAAAATAAAGAAAATAAACACAACCACGCAGTTTATAATAATTAGATGGCTCAGCCATCATTAACATTAAAGTAAAAGCACAACCACACAGTTAATAGCTTTAGACAAATTTGAATTAGCAGAGAGGCGAGTCCGAATACCCAAAAGATACGAGCATAGCAAACCAACAAGACGATACCAGATAAATAAATAAAATACGAAACTCACAAAGTGCAGAAAATAAAACAACTAAAATCAAATACCCAAAACAACTACACCGGGGGACTGGCAACTGGATCCTCTCCTGGTTCCAAGAAATGCAACTACCTGCTATCTGAAAACAAAAAGAAGAAGCAGGGGTGGTGAATTCGGGCAGACTCAGCGGGTATAAGAATATATAATAGCATAACATAACAAAAGATATAATAAGTAGAGAAACAACAGGGTACAGTCCATAAGGAATATAAGAGTACCTAAACTTATAAAACATCTGTAAAATAACATGGTATAAAATCGAATAATAACTAAGCATATATAAAACAATGCGACAACCATAAAACCAACATATACATGCATGTCAACCAAATGCAGCAATCATAGCTCATATTAATACAACAACCACAAAAAAATGCATAAATGCAATATATGCATATGATGCAATGACATATGTCACCATTGACGTCAGTCAAGCCGCCAACACATTACATCTGTGTGACCGAGTGGGTAGGGATGTGACAACTGTACGCACTCCAACGAATACCACAGATATATATGGTTGAGTGGACAAGATGCTGGAGAGCCAACTACTTCAAACCCCGATATATAGGGGGAGCTATCAACAGCTCTAGTATCCCTCTAAAACAACGGTGAGAGTGTCACTGCTTGCCTACAGCTGTAACATGTGTGGCATAATAGGACAGTTGCTCGCTCTCTAACAACTACCACGACAACAAGTGGTTGAGTAAACAGAGCAACTAAATGACTAACTATGGCTTAATCAAATGAAAGCCCAACAGTCATTAATATGCAACGTGCAGGTATGGTGCATGCTACAAGATGCACGAACAACCGAAAAACCAACGAAGCAACAAATCCAACAAGTATCAACGATGCAACGATACAACCAACCAAGTATCAAAAACCAATGATTATGTATCTACACTACTAGGTAGGATAATTCTAATGCCAAATAAACCTAGTTGTGTTTAATGAACCTCTAAGTACTCGCGTACAAGCGGTACTTTACAGAACAGAAATTTAACAGAAGACTGTACGGATACGAAATTTCGAATAACTCGAAGATCAATGAAGAAAAGTATCAACGACGACAATAAACAATCAATGGCAAAGAATAAGGTCAAACAACCTATTAGACATAAAACAACCATGCTTAAAGGTAAAAAAACTACACGAATACAAAGGAGAAGTACCCACCTTTTATGTAGAAGTTCGTAAACGAGAAGAGGACCTTTCACAATCAACCGAACGAGTCTGAATTAAGGTCCTATATTGAGGATAAAGTTTAGCTACTAATACAATTAAATAAATTAGCTAAACAAGATACTCAATATGATTAAGATAAGTCTCAATTGTAACATCTATTTAATTAAATCTTAAGTAATCATCAATTCCTATCAGGTAAATTTCCAAGCTTGGAGCTCATCCATGATGCTTCAAGAGCAATCAAATCTTGCAAAACCATAAGGGCTTAAGCCCAAAGTGGACAATATAATATCATTGTAGAGATATCTAAATTCCTTTTGGTCCTAACAATTGGTATCAGAGTCAGGTCACTCTTCACCGGACTAACCGTCAGAAGAAGCACGAGCTAAAGCCATGATCCAGATCTAACCATGTGGGTTAAGCCTTGAACAAAGGAAGTGTGGGCTCCCATGTTTTGATCAAGAGGATCAGACACCAAGCAGTGAAGTCCTAGTTGCGGCTAGGCGGTGAAGTCCTAATAGGTCAGGTGGACCGAGGGACAGAAAGTCTTGGTGGGTTGAGGATCGGACATCAAACGGAAAGACTTTTCTCTTGAGGAGAACTTGTGGTCCTTTGTTTGATGGGGGGATTGTAAGGTTGCAAATATAATCTTACATTGAAAACATATGGGAAAGATTATAGGCTTATAAGAGAAAGATATCTTCATGGTATTAGGTCTTTTAGGGAGAGTCCAAGAGCAAAATCATAAAGGTTAGGTCCAAATTGGACAATATCATACTATTGTGGAGATTTATAAATTCTTTTTGGTCCTAACATTTATTTGCAGGGCTATTCACCCCTATTTAACCGGTCTACACGGGAACCACAAGGTATACATAAGGAGCTAAATAGCTTAAAATTATCAATTAGGAGAAATTTGAACAAACCATTCAAGTCATTTATAGAACTAAATCACTTCATTGAGATGCAAAAAATCAAATGGTGCAAAGAGGAGGATGCACTTCATTTTTTCAGAAGGCGGCACAAGGTAGGAGACAAGCAAGTATAAGTAACAGGGATGAGGTTATGATAACTGATCTAAAGGAGATATATTACCCAGTTTCACTGAATTTTACAAGGGCTTAATGGTTGCTGAAATTGTAGCCCACATAATGGTCGATATGGAAAGACTATACTGAGGAACACCTTCCCTAGTAACCCTCAGCGGTTTGAAATTGTAAAAGCATCGAGGGTTGTTAGTTTTAAGCACATGAAATTATTAACTAGTACAATAAGGAGGGGAAGGATGTATTCATCATAAAATTGGATTAACAAAAAAGATTTTGGGATGCTTAATTAGGACAACTTGGTATCAGTATTGAAATTCTCGGGCTTTCCCACTGGATGCACTTACTCAGCATTGGTGATCAATGGCGAGTGAGGTAATTGAGCTTTAGTTTAGGCATAGGAAGGGACTGAGGCAAGGATCAAATAGCTACATCAAGGGCATCGGTATATTGAGCAACTGTGAGCAGATCGAATCCATTAGTTTCATAATTTGCATATGACACTATACTTTTTATAAAGACTGATGAGAAGGAACGAAAATATTCAGTAGTCTAAAAATCAACTATGGGACATAAGTTTATTGTACAATTAACACAAAGACAGGAGGTGGCCCGGGGCATTGTAAATCTGGAATACCATAACTTACCTTACTGTGCTCATGGTGGTGGAGATTAGCTGACCCAATGGAGAATGGAGAAGGGTTGATGGAAAACTATTGTGATGTATAAATGCTTCATCGAAACTCACTGGAGAAGATTGAATATTTATGGGGATTTTGTTGCTTACAGACTGAGACTCAAGGTAGGGGAGGACAATAATTGAGTATCGTTCTGGTTTGGTAGATGGTAGAGAACCAAGTTACTTCATTCTGAACTACTCGGCGATTGCAGCAATGTCTAGAGAAAAAAAAAATCACTTTCCGCACGACCCAAGCTGACTCTGGCTGACAATATAGGTTTGGTTCAACTTACTGATATAATAATTCCATCAGCAGCATACAATACATCCTATAGTTACATACTAACAGCCTCCGGAGTTACCATAGAGTGAAAGAGCATTAAACGATTTGATCCTTAATTATAATATATTTATAAAAAAAATCAAATGGGATGTATATCATGGGATATTGAGCTTTTAGAGTGTCATGAGTACTTCTCAATTTATTTTAGACTTCTCAATTTATTTTAGACCGATAAAATTTGTTTGTAGAGCTAAATTGATTATTCCAAATTCAATATTACATGATAGTTAGACACTAAGAGCATAAATATGAAAGAAAAGACACATATAGCCCATAATCATGGGCCGGCATGTACACTCCATTAGTGGGTTACACTATAGATTTCACTTTAAGACTTATTCATTCATTATATGAGCTTACCGTCAATCAATTGACCATATTTATAATAAATTATTTAAAAATTATGATGATGCGCTACTTTATAAAAACTTCAAATCTCAATTCTTACCATAGGATATAATTGAGTTATTAATCATGATAAATTTACAGAAATAGACAAGAATAAATTTTTATTAAAGTCAAAAAAAATATTCTTTTATATAATAATGATCTATTTAATTTTCTAATTTATCTCTTTATAATTATGAAATCGATGATATAAAACATTCGAGTCCGCTTATGAATTTAGTAGAAATTAAATCTCAATTCTTGATGAATCATTCTACAAAATAAATCAATAGATAATTGGAAAAAATTAGTACCTAGATGATTGTAGGATTGAGGGTTTACACGTGTATTTTCATTTATTCTCTAGGCTATGTTAAATTCTAATCTCTTTAGTTCCTTTCCCCTTTTCGGATTTTTTTTTCTTTCTTTTGTACTTCCTTCCTCCTCTCGGCTTTATCTTCGAGAAACTCCTTTCTTCAAACCACGGTGTTCACTTTTATTTCTCTTTGTTTTTTTTCCACTCTACTTTTCTCGTCTCCTAATTTACCATGCAACAGCCCACTCTTTTTTTTTTTATCAGACTTGGTCTTCTTCTTGTCTATCTCTAGGGATGAAAATAGATCAGGTGGTCTGTCAGAGGCCTATGGCCTGGCCTGGCCTGTTTAAAAACAAAATAACAATCAGGCCCTTTTAAAAGTTTGTTTTTCTTATCAGGCCATGCCCAGGTTTAATATAAAGTCTATGAGACCTGACAGGCCGGCCTGGACCTGTTAAAATTACATTATATAAATTGTTAAAATAGAGTTTTGATCCTTAGACACCTCTACAAGCAAACCCTTATCTACACCTTACTAGCCAAGGCACCACAAATCTATTTTAATTATATTGTACATATTTTATATATTTACTTATGAAGGAACATATATATTTATGGTATTTTTAATTAATTTGTTAAATTAGTATTTTAGATAATCGAATATTCGAATTGAATTGTTATATTTTATATATTAAAAGTATTTTGGATAATTGAATTAAATTATAGACTTTGTAAACAGGCCACAGGCCAGGCCAGGCTATTGAACAGGTCAAGCTCAAGCCTAGAATAAAGCCTGTAACATGCCACAGGTCAGGCTCAAGCCTGTTTACTATTATACAGGTCTGACCTATTAAGATGAAAATCTGACCTGATCTGTTTCCATCCCTATCTATCTCTCTCCCCTCATGTTTTCGCCAGCCATGCTTAATTATCCTCCTTGACTTTCAAATCCCTTTCCCCTTTCTCTTCCTTCTCCTTGAACTCTCCTTTCTGTCCTTTTAACTTTCAGCAGCACCAAACTTCTTATTAAAAGCTTGTCTGCCTCCAAAAACTCTTTTCTCCTTTCGATTCTCCTTTCCTCCTTCCTGTTACTTTTCTCTGTTTTTCCTCCTGTTTCTTTTTCATTCCCATTGACAAGACCACCAGACCACTGCAACTAGTTTTCTCTCTTTCTCTTGCCACAACCCACAAGAGGAGGTATTCTTTTTATTCCAAATGAATGTAGCGATAAAGATAGCCCTGTTCAACTGCTCCCTTGCTAGCTTTTATTCAAGGCCACAGTCGATCCACAAAAGTCTGAAACAATAATTAAAGGTAAATTAATCAATATTCAACCGAGTTAAAATTAATATTTCATTCTAATAACGCACGTGGACTACATGGATAAATCCTAGTGATCGAAACAGACCAAGGGAAGTCGATCATCTTGAAGACCTACACAATGGACCAAGAAATTAACACATTTTCAATGTTTTTTTTATTCCGTTCCACAAAAATGCCCTGTGCAGTGTGCACGGTCACTTAATTAAATATCGATATTGTAATTACCATCGTTGCCATGCATGTGACAACTAAGACCTGAACCTTTATGTGTCTTTCCACTCGTGATCACAATCATCGACTAATTATTAAATGAAAACCCTTATTAAATACCGCCACCCACCCTTGCGTCCGACTTTGTTCGACGACGGAGGTCCATTCTATTACTCGCCTCGCATTGAATATGAATAACGGCCACGATCTCACATTGAATGCGTTTAACCGAAGGTTTGATCCAGTCGCGTGGTGTGGCATACAAAACCAAGTCTAAACACTCGAAGGCTCATAAATTCAGCTGCCATCTTCCTATTCAACAACTTTTACACTCGATTTAACCTTGTGGCAATTAACTGTATGTCTGAGATCACTTGTTTTGTAGATCCCTTGGACCAACTCAATCAGACTTTTCTCAATCACAGACACAAAGACAAACACAAAGCTGAGTCTGAGGAAACCGGGAATTCCTCCCCTCGCTGCACTGCAGCTCACGTGAAGGCAATGCCATAGGCGAGGAGGCGAAGCTGCAGGCAGCGCTCAGCGCAGTGCGTGGTACTGCCGACACAGCGGAGAAAAACAAACGATGGAGTCGCGTAATGCGGACAGGGAGGGACGTCCCCGTACTTTCACGGGGTAACCTTGCCACATCATCAATTTTGGTGCCGGCCATCCCCATCACGTTATTTATTATAATATTTACTATGGAATGGCGGTGCGTGAAAATAAGGGCCCTGAATAATGGTGCTTCCCGTATTTTCTCATATATTTAACTATCGAATTTTTAAATTTTGGTAAATTAATAGTCGAGGGAATTTTGGTATAATTACGTATAATTGTATAAATAGGACCGAGCGATGGCCCCTTGGAGCTGAAGGGGTGTCTTCTCTTTGACTCGGTATGTCGTACGCGTTTTCTTCGGTTCCAATCTAGTCTTCTCTTTGCTTGCTAGCTTTGTTCCTTTTCCTTGCTGCCGTGGATTTGGCGGCTGGTTTCCCGCTCTTTGGCGGCCTTAGTTGCGGATTTGAGTGAGGAATGGGGGAGTCACCGCGGGCGACGGAGCAGTGAGCGGATGGGGCGCGCCGCCAGGTGGTTGCGGGGACTTCTCGGCGGGAAGAAGAGCGGCGTCGGCGAGCTCCCGGCGGAGCACAAGGAGAAGCGCAGATGGGGCTTCGGCAAGTCCTTCCGGGAGAAGGAGCGGCCGCAGCAGCAGCAGCAGAAACGGGGAGAGACTCCCTCGCCGGCGGTATCCGAGGAGCGGAAAGGATCGCGTAGGGAGATGCGGCTGCCGTACGAGAGGGCGGTAATGGACGAGGAGAATCGGAACAAGCGAGCGATCGCCGTCGCGGCGGCCACGGCGGTGGTGGCGGAAGCAGCGGTGGCCGCTGCGCAGGCGGCCGCCGTGGTAGTGAGGCTGACCAGCGGCGGACACCCCGCGGCGGGTGTCGCCGCTGGGATGCAGGAGGCGGCGGCGATCAAGATCCAGTCCGCATTTCGCGGTTATCTGGTTAGCTTCTTCCTTATCTTCCAGTTTCAACTTGAGAAGCGCAAATATATTTTTTTTAAAAAAAAAAAAGTGGCAAGAGCTCCAAATTCAAGCTAGAAACATAACCAATTTTTTTTTCTTCAGTTTATATCCTTAAGTTTCTTAACTGCCAAGTTTGATATGAACTATGGATCGGCCATGATGAACATCCGGATTCAACTTTTTTACCCGATTTAAGTCGGTGAAACACAACAATCAAGCGTTTGGAAGTGTCTGTGCCACACCCATTGGAGCAGCGTGGTTCCAATCGCTCCTGTCATCTCAAAGTTGCCATCTTTTGCATATTGTAGGCCCGATACTTCCTCTTCCCTGTACCTTCGTTGCCATCTCCCTTCATTTCCTTTACATCTTTCAATTATCTGCTGTCTTGAATCAATTCCTCTCTGCGTGACGATGCGGCATTAATGGACGTATCACTGGTCATAGATCCACAGGCATCCTCTCTGCTTCCTTCTCATTCCTTTCCTAGCCTGTCCTTTTGCTCTCATTTGTTGATAGTGAAACGCCCACCCAAAAAGATGGTGCTTTCTCGTGTTAGAAATGTCCACTTGACTCCGGGAATTCTACGGACCACAGCATAAGATATCATCATCACTCCTTTTACCAGACATTTACTTCGTTACTCTTTGCTTAACGAAATAGCAATTGCTACTGGTGAGTGACTAATTGGTATTTCGTGAAGGCGAGAAGAGCACTGAGAGCATTGAGGGGGCTGGTGAAGCTTCAGGCATTGGTCAGAGGCAACATTGTTAGGAAACAGGCGGCCGAAACGCTGCGATGCATGCAGGCACTGGTGCGGGTTCAAGCTCGAGCACGGGCATCCCGAGCCATCGGCTTGGAGACGAGTGCAAGTGACAAACGCCCTCGAACTCATGCTGTGAGTTCATGTGTTTCTCTCCTGCCGCGAAGCATCAAGAGGGACTCATTGCTAACGCTTCATTTTTAACAGGGCCTTCCGACTGTCGATCCGTACGAACAAGCTGTTCGAGCAAACGGTACCAAATCTGATAATCCTTGCACTCTGAAGGTAAATCCTACTCATTAATCGTGAATCTTCGAACGTCCTTCAAAAAGAATCTCACTGTGTGCATGCTTGTTTGATGCGCACGCAGAGGAGTTCCTCCAAGTCCACTCGAATGGAAGCGGTTGATTCCGACAGAGCAAGCACTGCTGCTTGGAACTGGCTGGACCGATGGATGGAGGAGAGGTATTGGGACAGCCGAGAAGCTGTCCGGAAGGCAGGAAGCTTCGTGTCGACGGACGATGAGAAAAATGCCAAGATCTTGGAAGTAGACACCGGTAAGCCACAACATCCCAGCCACAAGAAGCATCAGCACCAATTCTCCAACTCAACTCCAGATCACAACAGCCATAGCTTCACCACTGCCGCGGAGTCGCCATCTAAGCACTCCAGCGTCCAACACTCCGTCCCTAGCCCAGCCTCTGTGGACATACACCAATGCCTCGGCTCCATGATGTTCCCCGTCGAGATCATGGACTACGGCGAAAGCCCGCAGTTCTTCTCCGCCTCATCTAGGCATGGCAATGCGAGGAAGGGTCCCTTCACGCCTGCCAAGAGCGAGTGCGCGCGGAGCTTGTTCAGTGGTTACTCAGACTACCCGAACTACATGTCAAACACGGAGTCTTCCAAGGCCAAGGTCCGGTCACATAGCGCGCCAAAGCAGCGTCCTGAGCTCGATAAAACAGGTTCGACCAAGAGGTCGTCGGCTTATGGATACGGACAACCCGTGGAAGGGGCATTAGCTCAAAGATCGTCTTCCCTGCACGCCAAGTTTGCGAACAAGGCCTACCCAGGTTCAGGGAGGTTGGATCGGTTAGGCATGCCATTGAAAATTTGAAGGGGATTATGGATGTCTTTTTTTAGTTCTTAAATTTCCACTCATTTCTTTGAATGACGAATCGAATTAACGGACTGTCATGTATCCAATGCTAGTCTCTTTTTTTATTATTGTTATTTACTTTCTTTGATGCTTTGTTCATGTTGAGTGGGCTTCGATGACCTGAAGCGGAGATCTCAAAGTTGATGGATTAAATGGCGTGACCAAACAGGTTGGGGGTTTAGTTGGGGAAATGAATGTTGTCGGTGGGGGAAGGCCGTCGGTGGGGAGTGCCGTGTAGGCTACGATCTGTCCATGAGCGAGGCGTATTAATTTAAGGCGATGCTCCCTGCTGCTTGTGAGGTTCCGATACAAAGGCTTTAGTTCTCCCAGGATTTTGCTCCTCAGTGACTGAACAGGGTGATTTACAAAGTCCAACAGCGTGGATCCAACGGCCCCGTCAAAGGGGGGCAATCGCTCTTGACTCGCCATCACATTCCCCAGCTTGTCCCTGACAGCTCAGATGTTATGTTCTCGCCGGTAGGTACGCCACTGTAGTCTTCCCGAGAGATCTGTTTCACACGGAAGGAGGAGTGTAAACTACTCAAACCTACTTGATGACTAGTGATCCGGTTGGTAAGGATCGTCCGGTCTAATAATGTGGCTAGGTGAGCGCGTGGACCGGGTCTGGATCAAATTCCCCCCAGAAGATCGCCCAGACGATATTTTCATTTGATTGAGCACCCAAGAAGACTCACCTATATTCTAGCGATCGAGCGTCGGTCGGGCACCCGGGAAGGGTTCATGATCTAATGATCGAGTGTCGGATTGGCCACGCCCTCTCGGCCGACCAGCTGGTCGGGCACCCGGGAAGGGTTCATGATCTAATGATCAAGTGTCGGATTGGCCATGCCCTCTCGGCTGACCAGCTGGTCGAGCTACCACCATCGAAGAAACGCTCCGGCATCCACCAGTGGAACCCTTCGATTCACCACAAGGGGCCTTGGATCAAAGGGAGACTCTCGCGATCAACCTAGATCCCACTTACAGGGCCTTACCGGAATTCCACGAAGTGTTGCAAGTGGATCTCGCCGATCCGCGAGAAGATGAAGGACCTAAGTGTTAGTAATATGAGAGAAGTGTCCTAAGGCAATCGCCTTATGATTGTAATCATTTACTTTAATAAATGAATATTCACTATTTGAGTGTACATGTTTGTGTATTTGATTGAGATCTTAAACTCATTCACTGAATGTCCGCAATATAATTCACAGCATGAGAGAATTTGTGATGAATTCACAACTAGTGATTATCTTTACATGTGCAATTGTGAAGTATTGAAATTGTCCCTAGTCGATGAATTGATAAATATGGACACTATCAATTCTGTTGAGACTAGCATGGGTTATTCTCTAATCAGCTGATTCTCACTGGCTGGTGACATTGGGATGTCCAGAGATAAACATGAATGCTAGTTAAGGGAACTAGTTCATTGGAGTAATTGGTTGTAAAACTTCATATGGTAATCTACATATAGATATGTCAATGAAGTTCTTACTGCAGCTTAAGTGCGATGTTCCTTTGACTTGCGGGGTTCAAGTCATCTTGGTCATGAAGACTTATACTTTGACATCTTAAGCAAGCATCTCCAAGGAGGTGTGGACCCAAGATGATTGGGTATAAGCTGATGTGCCCGAAGATGTTTGAACAGCCTACAAAGGATTCACCACTCCTTGCGAGGAGATGTATACCCAAGGCCTATCGTCGGATTATTACTCGAAGCCTCTGGCTAGAGCATCACATGATCAGAGTATGAATATCTCAGATACATGAGAGTAATTAGAATCCGTAGGACGAGAAAACGTTACTTGGGCTAGGTGTGACGTAGTCAGCCTAGTGGGGACTGACACACATAGACCATGTCCTGAACCAAGTGGGTATAAGATGGTGAAGGGAATTAGGCATGATTCATTATAGCTGCTGAAGGGTTTCAGAATCATTTTTGAGGTCAACCGTTGATCTTTCAATTAATTGGGGATCATGATGTACTACTAGGTGTCAGTCATGATCGTTCTATAATTAATTAGTTAATTATGGACGGCCAACATAAATTGAAAGCCTATTTGGTCACACGCATAACGAGTAATTCGAAGGATTTAAAACGAGTTGAGAATTGGATTCTCCAATCGAGATAGACTATTTTTGGTAAATCCAAACAATAGTCAAAATTGAATTTATTTCAGACGCATCGGAAGCATAGAATGACTAAGTCTTTTAAAGACTTAATGGGTGAATTAAATAAGTTTAATTCATTAAGGGATTTGATCCAAGGTGGTATGATTTATTATAAGCTTAAATATCATGAATTAAAATAAACCAAAGAGTTGGTTTGTTTTATAAAAAATTTATAATAAATCAAAGATGACAAAATTTAATCCATTGGTGGGTTTTGAACCATGGACCTATGGTTTGGATAAAATCTTGGCCGACCACATGAGATGAGATCTCTTGTATATGAATTTCGGCCACCACTAAAGGATAAGACTATTTTGGTTTGTTTTATAAAATAGACCAAAGGTTGGTTTATTTTATAAAAGGTTATATAAATTTTTATATAATGAACCAATGGTTGGTTTGTTTTATAAATTTTATATAATCATGCCAAAAGAAAGAGAGCCTTGATTATGGATTGATTGAGAAATTATTCCATAATCAAGGAGAGGAGGCTTGATCATGAGAGCCTTGATTATGGATTGATTGAGAAATTATTCCATAATCAAGGAGAGGTTTGCTTGGGAATTAAGAAACCTCTCCCTATATAAAGGACCCAAGGGGTGCCTTGGTAGATGATCCATCCAAGAATTGCTTGGGCTCTCTCCTCTTCTTCTCTCCCTCTCTCTTGGCCGGCCATAGGCCTTTTCCCTTTTCTTCTTGACGTGGGCACAAGGAGAAGCATCAAGGCGACGAAGTTCTTCCATGCGACGATCTTCCTCTTCGGCCGACCTTGGTGGTGAGTCTTTCGATTTGATTACTCTCTCAATTTTCGTCGTGTTCACGGAGAATCTAGTAGTTTTCGTGAACACGAAACTCGTGGCTTAGCGAAGTCATCCCGACGATACTCGGCGTGGATACGAATAGAGGCGGAGCTTTCAAGGGACGCTAACGGTTGGATCTCGTCCCTTCTTCCAAGTTACGCAAGGTATTTCGTAGAGTAATTTCCTTTTCTGCAAAAATTTTTATATTACGATTATGTGAACACATTGCATGCTTAGGATATGTGTTAGAATAATTTAGGAAATTATTCATGCTTTTGTTTCCGCTGCATGTAATTATGTAACAATTACAATACGTGTCCGCGTCGGCATGCACCCGGTCCCAACACTAAGGAAGAACGGAGGGAGGTCGAGAGCGAGGAAGTGTAGATTCACCCTCAACATGGAGGGGGAGTTACGCGGATCGCACTTGACCTTGCGCCGGAACTAAGAAGTCGTCTCGTAGATTGCCTGTGGAGCCACAAAGATATTTTCGCTTAGGTCGCCGAAGAAATCAAAGGGGTTCCACCGGCGTTAGTCATGCATCATCTGCATGTTGCCCCGGGAGCCCGACCTGTAAAGCAGAAATGGAGGCACTTTGCATCAGAGCAAGATAAGGCTATCCGAGATGAGGTGCAAAAGTTGTTAAAAGTCGGATACATCAGAGAAGTTCAATTCCCGGCCTGGTTGGCTAATGTAGTCCTCGTCCTTAAGCCGGGAGATAAGTGGCGGGTCTGCATCGACTTTCATGATTTGAATAAAGCTTGCCCTAAAGATTGTTATCCCCTGTCTCGAATAGACCAGTTAGTGGACTCTACAGCCGGTTGTGAATTTATCTCAATGTTGGATGCCTATCAAGGCTACCACCAAGTCCCACTTACTCTCGAGGACCAAGAGAAAGTCAGTTTCATGACAGCCGACGACACATATTGTTATAACGTCATGCCTTTCGGCTTGCGCAACGCTGGTGCCACGTACCAGCGGATGATGGACAAAGTCTTTAGGCACCAGATCGGGAGAAACATCGAGGTGTACGTGGACGATATCCTAGTCAAGACTGACAAGGGAGGCGACATGATAGCCAACTTGGAAGAAACATTCGCCACCCTCAGGTCCAATAGGCTGAAATTGAACTCCACTAAGTGTTTGTTCGGGGTAAAGAGGGGTCGGTTCTTGGGTTACATGGTGACAGAGAGAGGGATCGAGGCCAATTCGTAAAAAGTAAAAGTTATTCTGGATATGTCGCCCCCTCGCAACTTCAAGGAGGTATAGCAACTGAATGGAAGAATCACGGCACTGTTGATAAATACCATTTTTGTTGATTATTTGAGTTGCTAAAATCCAAGTTTGACCTATGTTTTTATTGCTTAATTGTGAAATTGCCCTAGGTTTTAGAACTTACTCTTATTTTGGACTTAATTACAAAATTGCATTAAATTGGATTATTTGGCCACTAAATTCTTGATCTATTTTTGTAGGCATGAAAGGTTCATGGATCTAGGGCATATTGGGTCGAACTTGAGTCAGAAGTGACCCGGATCGAGTTATCAAGATTATGATCAATCCGGGCCGTCCGATTCAAAAGCGGCTAGATCTGAGCCATCCGGGATCATCTGAAGCAATCCGAGCTAGGGTTATGGTTGATCAAGCATTCTGATCAAGATCTGAAAGTTTCATCCCAATCAGAGCTCAATAAACCGTTGGATCAAGCTTGGAGGGCTCTAGATCGTCCATTCAAAGACTAAGTCGTTCTGGACCATCCGTTGCACATTTGGAGGATCCGAGCTACCACAAGGCAGATCCTGACCCCAGATCATCATCATCAAAGTTTGGCTCCAATCAGAGCAAGATCTGCCGTTGGATCTCCTCCGATCAATCTGAGCCGTCCATTGGTTATTACTTAAGGAAAAATTCCCAGCTCTTCCTCTCCGTCGCGTCTTCGCTGTAGCTACATTCTTCAGCCGTTTTTCATCAAGTTCTTCAAGTTTCTTAGTTTTGAAGGCGTGACCCCTCAATTCCAACTGCAGTTCATCATCTGAATCTTTGGAAGACGGCATCGATCAAGAATTCTTCTCAAATTTCATCCGGATAGAGGTGTTTGAGGGTTTCTGTCACGCCCCCAGAGGCACATGCTTCCTCGAAAATCGGGCAGCATCTCCCCTGTACGGCGGACAATATGGGGCAAACATACATCATATCTCCACCAAAATAGCTCAGCCACATGCGGCCGGCATCACAACAATAGGAAATAAACACAACCACGCAGTTTATATTGAAACAAAGTAAATGGATGGCTTAGCCATCTTAAACATAAAAGAATGTCTGCATACTAGTAATAACGACAAAATCCAAAACCGATACTTGACAAGGAAACTAACTGCGGGAATAAAACAAACTCTAGAACAAACCAAAACAAACCGACACTGGGACTGAGGGACTGGCAACTGGATCATCTCCTGGCTCCAAGCAATACCACTACCTACTATATGAGACAACAAAAAGGGAAGCAGGGGTGGTGAGTCCGGGCGGACTCTGCGGGTATATGAGTAGACAATAAGCATGACATAATATAAGATAACCGGGTAGAGAATCCAACCGGGTACAGTCCATAACAAAATATAGAAAACCTAATCATGTATAACATATAGTAAAACGACATAGCATAAAATCCGGATAAGCACTAAGCAGGTATAGAACAACTCAACAATAATATCAAGATATACATGCATGTCAAACATATGCAACAATCATAGCTCATATAAGTGCATCAAACACAAGCAAATGCACAAAAGAAATACGTATGCACATGATGCAATGACATGTGTCACCCCTGACGCCAGTCAAGCCGTCAACACATCCCATCTGTGTGACCGAGTGGGTAGGGCTGTGACAACTGTACCACTCCAACAACAACAATATACTAAACAACAATAATACCACATAAGGCGTGGTTGAGTGGACAGGATGCTGGGGAGCCCACACTCCAGACCCCTATACCTAGGGGGAGCTATCACAGCTACAAAATATCCCTCAAAAACAAACAACGGTGAGGGTGAGCCACCAACGACTCATCCCTCTAAAATAACGGTGAGGGTGTCACTGTCTGACATGATAGGACAAACACTCGCACTCTAACCACTACCATGACAACATGTGGTTGAGTGAATCGAGCAACAATATGACTAACGACGGCTTAACCAAATGTAAGCCAACAGTCGTTAGTATGCAACGTGCAAGTATGGTGCATGATATACGATGCACGAACAACCAGAGAAACCACGATGCAATAAAAATCCAACAAGTAAAACATGCATCGATACAACCAACCAGAAACTGAAAACCAACGATTATGCACCTACACTACTAGGTAGGGTATTTTCTAATGCCAAATAAACCTAATTGTGTTTTATGAACTTCTAAGTGCTCGTGTACAACCGGCACTTTACAGAACAGGAAACCAACGGAGGACTGTACAGAAACGAAATTGGAATACTCGAAGATCAACAAAGAGTAAGTCTCAACGGCGATGTTTAAATAACGACAAAGAACAAGGTCAAGCAACCTATAAGACATAAATTAGCCATGCTTTAAGGTAAAAAAACTACTCGAGTACAAAGGAGAAATACCCGCCTTATAATTGTAGAACGTATATGAACAGAACCTCTCACGATCAACTGAACGAGTCTGAAGCAAGGTCCTGTATAAATGATAAGATTTAGCTAATTATTATATCCAAGTAGTTAAAATAAATTCCAAATCCAACTAGAATGAACCCTTAATCATTTCGATGATTAATTTACTTAATTAATGATTACTTCGATTAATCCCCAGTTTAATTCATCATGTAACCCTAATCAAAACTCACGGCAACCATTACAACATATATTTAATTAAAAACCCCGAAACAACAACAATATCCTTCTTAACCTAATTTATGACAACTAGGTTATTAAGTCAACTTTCCCAACTAACCTAACGAATTACCACCAACTTCAAACAAATAACTCTATCAAGTTTACCATTAAACCATCTAAACTGAGCACTATTAATTTAGCATCAATTCATCTATATTTATAGATAACCTTTCAGAATTGAAACTCACAGTACAAATAAAACAGAACACTACCCAAATCAAAGGGAACCATATGGAATACACTATAGGATACACCAATCTTATACTAACGAGAGCTCTGTCAATATTTGATCCAACACCCCCAGTTCTCATTCTTTTCCGATCAACCAATAATGAGAATAAACACCAAATCCAGCAGCCACCTTTGTAAACTCACGGCTAAATTCTAAACACCACAGAATCCAATTAATAGTCTACTTCATGGCAAAATTCCAAACAAAGTAAATTCCCAAGTCAACAACACAAATCGGGAAGAAGAGAGGAGGAACTCACGATGAAGGGTCTGCGGATTCCCTTCGCGTGTAGAGAGCAATCCGGCTAGGGCTCCAGAGAAATCCGATTAGGGCTCCACGCAAAGCAAAGCGTTTGCTTCCTTGTTCACGTGAGGTGAAGAGGAAGGAGGAGATGGAGGGAGAGAGCACGGCGGCGACGAGGCGGCGGCGGTCGGCTAGGGCTTCTTGCGAGGCGTCGGGTGAAGCCGAGAGGGAAGAAGAAGTCGCTACAATCCCTCGCTTCTTGACAGAAGAAGAAGATGAAGAGGATGAAGGTTGCGGAAGTGCTCGACGTCGCTCGGTGTCGGGGAGAGGAGACGGCGTCGGGCGTCGGCAGAGAAGGAACGGCAAAGGAGAGGGCGTGGAACTATCACGGGGAGAAAACTGAATCGGTGAGAGGAATTTAGGGTTTTATTATTGTGTTTGGCTTTTTGCAAATAAGTCCTCCAAGTCTGAAAAATCACAACTAGGTCCCAAATTTGCAAAGAGACCCTCTAAAATTTCGGTTCTCAACAGTTTCGGCATCATCTGTGGTCCGAGCACTGAGATCTTGGTTACAAACCATTTCCGACGATCTGAGCCACTTGTAGGGGTTCTCAGGTGAGCTCAGGTTGTATCCAAATCACCATCGCAGCTCAACAAACCGAGATTGAAGAATTCGGATCGGAATTCTCCCAGCTGAAGTAGTTTGAGCAGATTTGATGAATTGAAGCTTAATTCCACTGATTTGCTGAGCCTAGGGGTTCGAAGCCAGCTCTTGCTTGACGACCAAGAAGATTTTGAGCTCGGGAAGGGTTGAGGATTAGTTTTTCTTAGTTAATTTACCTATTTTAGCTGTAATTCGAATTCTGCTGTAGTTTCATTACTGAATGTTCTGTTTCAGCTGTTGTAGTTAACCTTTCGGGTTTAATTCTGCTTAATTAGTGATTTTAATCTGTTCTCCTAATAGTTAGCTAGCTCATTTAGTTAACATTTCGCTTAATTTCATTTTGCTTGCAATTTTGTTCCAGCGTATCAGTTTTTCTTGTCCCCTGTTCTGCGTATCAAATTAAATCAGCTACTCATTTTCCATTTTCTGAATTGTTCAGTGATAATTAGGTTTCAGTAATTAGTTAGGTAGTTTGTAGTGAGCAATTGCAATTAGTTTAGGTTGTTTTGTAGCTCAATTTCATTTATGCAATTCCATTAGCTGCTGCGTATCATTTCCACTGAGTGTTCATTCATTTCTGTACTTAGATAGATATAAATTCAGCAACTGAATTCTGTTGTTAGTTTAGCTACAACTTAAGCAATTTGTTCAGCTTTTCCATGTTGTGTATCAAGTTTTCAACCTGCTCTACATCCAGCTGCATGCATTTCTGCATCCTAACTGAACATGCAATTCTGCACCTTCCATTTCTGCAAATGGGTCGATTCTGCATTTCGGATGGGGCTTGAATTGTTGTTCACATCTAATTGTCTCTGAATTCTGCATTTAAACTGGTTGCTTCAAAGTTATCAGCTTTATATCAGTTATAGTTTTGCATTGAGTCTGAAACTGAATCTCTGCACACAGCTCTGCATAAATTCCTGCATCTCATTTCTGAAACTGAATTTCGATTGCTGCAATTTAGCTTCTAATCTGTCATCCAATTTTAATTTCGGCAATCCATCAGTTATCTCTCAAGTGCAGTTTGTTTCAAATATCCATAGCAATGGATATCAGATTCTGAATCGGGTTTCAAACTCATGTATCAGTTCTTCCTTGCGTTTCAGCCTCCATTTCTGCATAGTCCCAATTATTTCTGCAATACAATTATTTTGCATGCCTTAGTGCGGATCTGTTAAAGTGTGTGTATCAGTGAGATTTGAGATGGAATTCCATTGCATTAGAAATAGTTGTTTAGTTTGATTTCTTCAGATTTCACTACTGCCTTAGGCTTATAAGTCTTGAACTTAGTATCAGATTTTATTATTGGCACATAAGTTTGAATGATTGAGTATCAAATTTGGTTGCATGCATTTTGTATCAAATGGATGTTTCGATTTGAATGTTGTAGATCTTGAAACTCCATCTAGTTTGCAGTGGCATTTTGCAATTGAAATCAGATTTGTTTGTTTCCAAAATTGCTTTAGTGCCTTGATTTAGTTTTCCATTGATTGAGTTAATCATTGTTACCGCTTGTTAGTTCATTGGCTATTTTCCTTCTCTTTTGTTTGTGTTTTCATTTCCAAATTGCAACCCAAAACCCAGATTTAATTTGAAACCCGAAATTCACAAACGACACATAAATACGAGCGCGAATCACACAACGTCAACTAGCCCCGAGAAAAATACGACCTGTGGCCCCTTTACTACGCTTTTATTCTTTGATTGCAAAAAGGGTTTCCAGTTATTCATTCACATCTAAATTTGAGGCTCACATTCGTGACAGTCTATTTTGGGTCCATCAAATTTTTGGCGCCGTTGCCGGGGAAGCAACTAGTTGATTTGTTTGATTTTTGCTTGTATGCTTTTGGACATATCATTAGGTTCTATTTTATTATGCTTTATCTTGTGTATACGGTTGCTGCCATTTTTTCTTGTTTTATTTGTGACAGGGTTGCAAGATCAAAATGTAGTCACCAGAGTTCTGTAAAGAGATAGAAGAGGCATTGGTGGAGTTGAAGTGTAGGGTTAAGGAGTTGGACTCCCAACTAACACCCAACAGTGATTCATCTACTTACCAGCAGTCGTGCCCACAATTTCAGCAATCACATTCGAATTTTCAACGACCCAATCAGTTTTTTCAGCCACATTTACAGCAATTCCAGCAACTAGAACAATTTCAGCAGCCACCACAACCATTTCAACCGCAATTCCAACAATTTCAGCCGGATTTTCAGCCAATTCAACCAATTTTCCAGCAAACTCAGATTGGGCAGCCATTATTCCAGAATTTTCAGCCCCAAATTCAGCAATTTCAGCCCAATTTTCAGCCACCTTATCAACAAGATCAATCACTTTTTCAAGGAATTCAGCAAGGGTGTCAGGTAATTTGAATTTTCAGCAACCACCCTTCCATCAAGTTCAACCAAACCCAAATTTTCAGCATTTTAACCAAGATTTCCAGCAGCCTTTTGCAAGTTTTCAGCAGGGAAATAACCAATTTCAGCCTCAACCTCAGCCATGGCAGCAAGAATTTCAACCTATACAGAATTTTCAACAACCTCTTCAATATTCATAGCCATACGAGTCAAATTTTCAGTTTCAAAACCAGAATTTCCAGCCCACTCAACTTTAGTGTTCACCACCACAATATCAACCTCAGATCCAAGAATTCCAGGGCTACAATTTTCAGCAATTTCCACCAAGTGGTGAACCAACTTTTCAGCAGTTTAATCAGCCTGTTCAACCATTTGATCAGCCCCCACAGTCTCAATTTCAACAAATGTTTCAACAAGAGCTTCAACACCTCGAAAGGCAAATGGAACAAGTGGCTAGTGATTTGAATCAGATAAAAGCCCAAAGATCAGAACAGTTATATTCTCAAGTTCCTTTTAATTCTGAAAGCCCCGGAGTTGATTTTATATCAGTTCAAGGTGACCCTAGTGCATGGCCAAGCCCTTCTTCAAGTAATCTTGTAAATTTGATAGAAGAAGAAGATGAAGAAATAATCAAATATTGGGCACCTACAGCATGTATTCCTCCGGAGATTCCTACTCAAAATTCATTTCTAAATTTTTCAGCTCCAAAAGAAGAAACTGAAGCTTCACAGGACCATTCTAGACTTTTAATTTGTGATGATAGTATTATTGATGGTCCTAATTTTTCTAATGTTGTTGTTGCAGATATTACAGAAGAAGAATGCATAGGAGATGATTCCATAGGTGTAGGGGATTGCACTAACCCCCAGGGACCACCACAGTTGACTGATACATTAGAAGATTCAGACGATGAACCTAAAAGTGTAGGGACTTGCATGGTGGAAGCAAGCACCCAAGGATCACCTGGTTTAGTTGAGTGTCCACCAGAGTCTAAGGCTGAAGAGGAGCATGTACTTGACCAGGAGGAAGCCATGGATACATCTACCCTTGTAGAACCTCCAGGTATTCTCCAGCACGCTCAGGTAAGTATTTCTCCCCTTTCTTCAGAAAAATGCAGTGAGGTACCTAGTGCTGACTTTATTGATTCTGATGAATTTATTGATATACCTTGTGTAGAGATTGTTTGTGAAAATCCAATAGAGGTACCAAACATTGATTTCATTGATCGTACTGCATTACTTGATACATCTCTTGTGAATATGAATTGTGAAATAATTTTAGAGGCACCTATAATTGATGTTGTTTGCTATGATGAATCATTTGATACATCTTTTGTGGATATGGATAGTGAAAAATTTTTAGAAGTGCCTGAAATGGATGTTATTTATTTTGATGAATCTCTTACTATATCTTATGCTGAGGTTGAATGTGAGAAACTTATGGAAATATCTGAGATTGATTTGATTAGCTGTGACATATTACTTGATACACCCTTGATGGAAAATAATTGTGAAATTTCTATTGATGAGCCAGAAATTGATTTCTTTATTTGTGATGAGTATCTGAATGCAAATTTTGTAGAAAATGATTTTGAAAATTTCATTGAGGTACCAGAATTTGATTTAATTGGATATGATGCAGTTTTGGATACATTTCATGCAGAGACTGAATTTATATCATTTATTTTTAACCCTGAACGCTTGAGAGAGGTATTACATTGTTTTGCAGGGTTCAGAAGACTTCAGGAGTGGGTGCTCCAACTGAACAAACTTCAACCTCCTGGAAGGACTTCTGAAAGGCATAAAGAAGGAGGAGAAGATATTACTTTAATCCATAGCCCTCCATTCCTTCAGTGGATTTTGAACCTGAATCGCCTTAGGCCACCAGAGCAATTTTTTGTGAAGTTCAAGTGTGGGGGAGTCCCAAATCTCTCAGCCACCCAACACCTCCACTACCACGATGGAGGCTACTGCTTGATAGGCTCCGACCACCAGAATAAAGGGGAGTTTATTTCTTCTTGTATTTTCTTTTATTGCATATTTCATTTTTATGCTTTTTAGAAGTAGAATTTTCTTTTAAATTGAGTCCTTGTCAATAAAAGCATGTTAGTTCTCTTGGAAGTTTGTTTCTTACATGATTAGAATAAATGTATCCCTCTAGGTTATTTCATAGCATTTTAGAGCCTTTTGAAAATAAATTAAATTTGGTTGTCAAAACTTAGGGTTTGAGCTAATGGATGAATTCTTGGATGCTTGAGTACTACTTGGTTTTAGATTCTTAATTGATGACTTGAGATGAATTATTTTTACCTAGTGAGAATTAGCCTTATATTTGTGATACACATATGTTATTGTACTCTAGAACTTGCTTAGGATCTTTCAAAATCATATTTTAATGATTGGATCACATCTATAGAGACTAATCCATTTGTTCCCTTTTCCACATCAATTTTTAGCATTAATCATGTTCCTTCCATTTTTCTTTACTTATTTCCTATTCTTATCCTCACTTTTCTTTGGACTTGTTGTTTGAGATGTTTCTTAATGATATTTTGCCCGAGACGGACAAAGATTTAAGTGTGAGGGAGTGACTAAAGTTTTGGATGTATTTCATGTCAAAAAGGAAATTTTTTTTTTGCCAAGTTGAAGCCAAAAGGTGCCAAGTGAGTTGAATTTGAATTCTAAAAATGAGCAAGAGGATGGAAGCAAGAAAAGCATCTAGAGTCTTTATCATACTTTGAAGATCCAAGTGGCAATGAATGAAAAAAAAAGAAAATCTGCAAATCCAAGTTCTAAGTGGCACGCAACCATCAAATTGAAGCCAAATTCCGGAAGTAGTCAAGCAATGAATTGAAGATCCAAGGAATTCTGTGCCAAGGTTTTAAAATGGAATGAAATACCACTCGACAACTTCTAGATGCCAATTGATATGAAGAAAATTCTGAAGTGAAGAAAGGAAATGGCACAAAATCTGAGCCAAAATGAGAAAACAATTTGTACCAAAAAGAAACTGAAAAATCTGCCACCTGGGATCGAAATTAACTTGGATCTAGAATTTGGAAGTTGGAATTGTGGAAACTAAGCCAGCAACAATCTGATAGAGTTCACTGATGGAAGCTGCCCAAATCTGATCTAATGCAGAATGTTGTGCAGATTAGAAAGTGAAGTGTAGTTAGATTGAACTGAGCTGGAAAATCTGAAGTTGAAGTAGGAATTCTGATTTGGAATGGAACTGAAATGCAGCAGAAACAATGGAATTGCAGCAGAAAAGGAACAGAGAAAGAAAGGAAAAATCAGTGAAGCTAAAATCAGAAAACAGCTTGGGATCAAAACCGGAATTGCAGTTAAGTTGATTGCTAACTGCTGCAAAACGTCAGAGAATTGCAAGGATTACAAGTAATGCCATGGAGCTATCCAAATAAACAAGACCTAGCTGCAACACAAACAGGATTCAGCAGAAAAAAAAATAGAAAAAAAATAGAAAACAGTTTAGAAAAGAAAAGAGAGAAACAAAGTTGGTACACAAAGTTAAAATTTGGCTCCATGAGATCATTGAAGTTTCTCCCATCCGAATCAAAAGCTTTATTCCATTTCATTTCTGACCTTGCTAGAGGATAAAAGAAGAAGAGAAAAATCAGAAAAGAGAAGAAAGAAACAAAAATGGCACACAAAAGGAAAGTTGGCACATTGAGATCAAATGGAGTTATTTTTCATCCAAATCAAAGGGATTATTCAAGTTTCACTCCATCACACTTTTGATTCCATTGGAGGACTGTAAAGAGGGCAAAGCACATTGGAAACATCCTTGAGCAACCAAGTCTCCCACTCCATCAAATTTTCCATTTTCTTGGTTTTTATTCCATTTCTCACCATTTTTCATGTTTCCATTTGTTTTTGTAGATATTGATCCTAATCATGAATAATGGTGGAGATTAGATAATAAGCAAGCCTATGGTAGTGCAAGAAGCATATGTGTTTGAGTGAGCTCCACTTCCATCATCAACTTAGAACTTAAGGAGAGAGCCACCAAAATTTTCCTTGAAAGGCTAGTGAGTTGAATTCATCTCAATGACTCATGATGGATGAAAAGGCTAAGTTGTTGATTTAAGGACAAGATACTAATCCATAGAGCTTAGATTTTTGAGAATTGACAACCTTAGGTAATTTCCTTTCATTTGCTTCTAATTATGCTTAAGAAAATCTAGGGGATACATATTTAGTAGTTTCGCGAGACGCTCAAGGTTAAGTGTGGGGGAGTTGATAAGCACCATTTTATTGATTATTTTAATTGTTAAAATCCATGTTTGACTTATATTTTTATTGTTTAATTGTGAAATTGCCCTAGGTTTTAGGATTTCCTCTTATTTTGGACTTAATTGCAAATTTACATATTTTTGGATTATTTGGCCACTAATTTTCTGATATATTTTTGTAGGCATGAAAGGGTCCTGGACCTAGGGCATATTGGGTCAAACTTGAGTCGGAAGTGAACTGGATCGAATTATCAAGCTTTGGATTAATCCGGGCCGTCTGATTCAAGAGCGGCTAGATTTGAGCCATCCGGGATGATCTGAAGCAATCCGAGCTAGGGTTAGGGTTGATCAAGCTCTATGATCAAGATCTGAAGGTTTCATTCCAATCAGAGCTCAATCAACCGTTGGATCAAGCAAGGAGGGCTCTAGAGCGTCCATTCACAGATAGAGTTGATCTGGACCATCAGTTGCACATCTGGAGGATCCGAGCTACCACGAGGCAGATCCTGACCCCAGATCATCATCATAAAAATTTGGATCAAATCAGAGCAAGATCAGCCGTTGGATCTCCTCCGATCAATCTGGGTCGTCCGTTGATAACTATTTAATCAAAACTTCATAGCAGCTCTTCCCTGTCGCGTCTTCACCGCAAACACCGTCTTCTTCGTTTTCTTTGTTTTTTCTTCAAGCTTTTCTCCATTTCCGGGGCGCGACCCCTCAATCTTCATCCTAGATCAAGAATTGAGTCTTTGGCAATCGTTCTTTGAAGAATTCAGCTCCATTTGCGCCGGAACAGGGATTGCTTGAGGGTTTCGGCATTTCCTCAATCCGACCACTGTCTTCTCTTCCACAGTCCATTTCAAAGCTTCCGAGCCATTTGTAGGGGTTCTCAGATGAGCTTAGAAGCTTCCCAATTCATCATCGCAGCTCCACCAATTGAGATGGAGTGAATCGGACTGTGATTTCCAGCAAGCGCAGATTTGAAGTAGAATCAACTTCAGAAATGGATTTCCACTGATTTGCTGTGCCTAGGGGTTCGAAGCCGGCTCTTGATTGACGACCAAGAAGTTCTTGAGCTTAGGGAGAGTTGAGGAGTAGTTTAGCTAGCTAATTTTCATTGTTTAGCTGTAGATTTCATTTCTGCCACTTGTTCTGTTCTGCATTTTCGTACTAGCGACTTAGATTTGGTTTTCTGAATTGTTGAGCTTAATTAGGTTGTTAAACTTCGATTTCAGTAATTTAGGAACTTTTCTAGTGGATAGTTGAGTTAAATTCCAGTTTAATTGTAGCTTAAATCATTGCGTGCCAATTTCATTCCTTGCGTGCCATGTTATTTCTGAATTTTCTTTCGGTTTCTGAATTTGTCTCAGATTTCTTGTTTCTTAGTTGTTAATTCCTGCTCTAGCATTAGATAGATAGTGCATTTAGTTTAAAATAGTAATTGCTTTAAGTTCTGCGCCTAAATTCCATTGTTGCATGCCAATTCAAGTCTGAAAAACCCAATCTGTTTTCTGAAATTCCAGCTTGGTTTCTGCATTCTCCCCATTTATTTCTATGTTTTCGATTCCAGCACATGAGAAGGTTATTGTTTGGTCAACCATGGCATTAGATCTCCACTTGATCAATTTGTTTATGCAATTGGTTGTAGCGTATCAATTCTTGTATAAACTTCAATTCTGCAGGTTTTATTTTCATGCAATTCAATTCTGCATCTCTTTGTTTCTGCACATCAATTCGTTTTGTATCAATTACAGCTTAGCAATTCTGAATTGTAGATCAGTGCATCAATTTTGGCCCACTTGTTTGTTGGATTTGCATTCAAATTGTTGCTGAAATTCTGAAGTTCTTCATTTCAGCTCTGCATTTCATTTCTGCACAGCAATGTATTCCTGTTTCTGAACTCAGAATTGTTCCCATCCTGTTACATTTGATTTGATCCTAATTGGTTGTCTCCACTTCTGCCATTGTACTCAGATCTGAATCTCTGTTTTACATCAAAATTGTTGCTGAAGTTCTATTCGTATTTCTGTATTCCAGCTTGTACATTTTTGCAGTTTTGGCACATTAGTTCCTGCACCTTGGTGGAAAGTCAACTCAAATTCTGCATGTTTTATCAAGTTTAGTTTCGGCATTGAAATGTATCAAGTTTAAACATACTTTTAAGTGTGCTATTGAGCTTGAAAACAAATTGCTTTAAATCCCACTTGAATCTGAATTTCAAGGTTAAATTCTGCATATCATTTCTAGTTGAAGGCACTTGGTATCAAGTGAGTTTCGGTATTGATTTGTATTGGATTGTTTTTAGATTGCTTGATTTGTTGCTTCATTGCTTAGCATTTGATTTGCCTTAAATCAGATTTGCTCTCCAAATTAGGTTAAGTTGCAATTAAGATCCAAATTGTTTGAGTTCATTGGTTAAGTTCCATGGTTAAGTTTTTATCCCTTTCATTGAGTTTGCATTCTATTTGAAACCAAAACCCAAATATTTATTTGAAACCCAAATTCACAAACGACACCTAAATATAAGCGCGAATCAAACAACGTCAACTAGCCCCGAGAAAAATACGACCTGTGGCCCCTTTACTACGTTTTCATGCTTTAATTGTAAAAGGGTTTCCAACACATTTACAAATATCTAAATTTGAGACCCACATTCGTGATAGTCATATTTGGGTCCATCAAATTTTTGGCGCCGTTGCCGGGGAAGCAACTAGTTGATTTGTTTGATTTTTGCTTGTATGTCTTTTGACATATCATTGGGTTCTATTTTTGTTGCTTATTCTTTTGTATACGGTTGCTGCCATTTTTTCTTGTTTGTTTTGTGATAGGGCTGTAAGATCAAAATGTGGTCACCAGAGTTCTATACAGAGCTCGAAGATGCACTGGTGGGGTTAAAAAAATGTGTTAAAGGAGTTGGAATACCAACAACAACGTAAAGCTCAGTCATCTACTTACCAGAAGCCGATTCAGCCTACATTTTAGCCACCTCAGCCACAATTTCAGCCTCCCCAGAAATTCCAGCAGCCAAATCAAGATTTCCAACAGCCCTATTCTAATTTTCAGCAACCAAACTTTCAATTCCAGCCACCACAACCATTTCAACCGCAATTCCAACAATTTCAGCCAGATTTTCAGCCAAGTCTACCAAATTTCCAGAATTTTCAGAATGGGCAGCCCCAATTTTCAGTCTTTGAGCAACCAAATCAGTTTTGTCAGCCTCAATTTCAGCCACCACAACAATTCCAACAATTTCAGCAAGAATTTCAGCATTTTAACCAAAATTTCCAGCAGCCTTTTGCAAGTTTTCAGCACGGAAATAATCAATTTCAACCTCAATTCCAGCCATATCAACAAGGGCAGCAAGATTGTCAATCGTTTCAAACATTTCCACCTCAAAACCAACTATTTTTCCAGCCCTCACAGCCCATTAATCAGAATTTCCAGCAACAAAACCAGAATTTTCAGCCCACTCAATTTGAGTTTTCACCACCACAATTTCAACCTCAGATATAAGATTTTCAGGGCTACAATTTTCAGCAATTTCCACCAAGTGGTGAACCAACTTTTCAGCAGTTTAATCAGTCTGTTCAACCATTTGATCAACCCCCACAGTCTCAATTTCAACAAATGTGTCAACAAGAGCTTCAAAACCTCGAAAGGCAAATGGAACAAGTGGCTATTGATTTGAATCAGATAAAAGCCCAAAGAGCAGAACAATTAGCTTCTCAAGCTGTTTTTAATTCTGAGAGCCCCGAAGTTGATTTTATATCAGTTCAAGGTGACCCTAGTGCATGGCCAAGTCCTTCTTCAAGTGATCTTAGAATTTTGGTAGAAGAAGAAGAAGACGAAATCATTAAAATCTGGGCACCTACAGCATGCATTCCTCCGGAGATTCCTACTCAAAATTCATTTTCAAATTTTTCAGCTCCAGAAGAAGAAACTGAAGCTCCACAGGACCATTCTAGTCTTTTATTTTGTGATGATAGTATTATTGATGGTCCTAATTTTTTTGATATTTTTGTTGCAGATATTACAGAAGAAGAATGCTTAGGAGATGATTCCATAGGTGTAGGGGATTGCACTAAGCCCCAGGGACCACCACAAGATTTAGATGATGAACCAGAAAGTGTAGGGACTTGCATGGTGGAAGCAAGCACCCAAGGATCACATATTCCAGTTGAGTGTCCACCAGAGTCTGAGGCTGAAGAGGAGCATGTACTTGACCAGGAGGAGGCCATGGATACATCTACTCTTGTAGAACCTCCAGGTATTCTCCAGCACGCTCAGGTAAGTATTTCTCCTCTTTGTTCAGAAAAATTCAGTGAGGTACCTAGTGCTGACTTTATTGATTCTGATGAATTTATTGATATACCTTGTGTAGAAAGTGTTTGTGAAAATCCAATAGAGGTACCAAACATTGATTTCATTGATCGTATTGCATTACTTGATACATCTCTTGTAGATCTGAATAGCGAAATAATTTTAGAGGCACCAATAATTGATGTAGTTTGTTATGATGAATCTTTAGATACATCTTTTGTGAATATGGATAGTGAAAATTTTTTAGAAGTGCCTGAAATTGATGTTATTTATTTTGATGAATCTCTTGCTATATCATATGCTGAGGTTGAATGTGAAAAACTTATGGAGATATCTGATATTGATTTGATTGGCTGTGACATATTACTTGATACACCCTTGATGGAAAATAATTGCGAAATTTCTATTGATGAGCCAGAAATTGATTTCTTTATGTGTGATGAGTATCTGGATGAAAATTTGGTAGGAAATAATTTTGAAAATTTCATTGAGGTACCAGAATTTGATTTAATTGGATATGATGCAGTTTTGGATTCATTTCATGCAGAGAATGATATTATTTTATTTCTTTCTGACCCTGCACACTTGAGAGGGGTATTACATTGTTTTGCAGGGTCCAGAAGACTTCAGGAGTGGGTGCTCCAACTGAACAGATATATCACTAATTTTATTAATAATTGTATTTTCAACATTGAGTTTAAATAAACCTTCATTAAGGTAACCCTTTCCAATAAAGGTTCCTAAATGTAACAATACAACTTTATTACATTTGAAGTTTAGTTCATAACCAGCACGAACTAATTTTGACCCGCTAATCAAATTCCGTCGGACCGCTGGAACATGATGCACCTCATGCAGTGACAGAACCTTCCCTGAGGTAAATCTCAAGTCAACTCGTCCAATCCCTAACACTCTGGCTGCAGAATGATTCCCCATGGTTACGGAAGTGCCTTCAATTACCTGATAAGTAAGGAAGGCAGAGCGATCAGCACAACAGTGCACATTAGCACTTGTATCAACTAACCACTCATTGGGTTGATAAATCAAATTTAGTTCGGGGTTAATGGAAACGAACCCATTGCTGGTGCTAGTCACAACATTGACCTGCGCCTTGGTGTTGGGCACATTGCCTTGGTTCTTCTTCTTGTCCTTCCGTTCAGGACAGAATTTGGCAAAATGTCCAACTTGTCCACAAGCCCAGCACGGCCTAGTCCCATGCTTCTTCTGAACCTTTGGTTTGGGTTTCATTTTGTTCTTCATTTTTTGGTTTTTGAATTTGTTCTTGTCAGAAGAGACCACCACATTTGCCTTTGGAGCAAAATCCATAGGCATCCCTTATCATCATCCTTATGTTGCTTCCGATGTTCTTCCTCGATATTTAAGGCAATCATTAAATCTTCAAGAGAGATTTTACCTCTCCTGTGTTTAAGTGTCATGCCAAAATCTTCCCAACTCGGAGGCAACTTTTCGATGATAGACAAGACTTGAAGTTTCTCGGGTATCGGCATATCTCCCTCAGCAAGACCGTGAATCAAAATTTGAAATTCATGGGTCTGCTCAATGACAGATTTACCCTCAACCATTTTGAAGTTTAAGAACTTCCCCACGGTGTACTTCTCTAAACCAGAGTCCTCGGAGTTATATTTTTTATCCAAAGATTTCCATAACTCTTTGGCCGAGGTTGTAGAGCAGTACACATCAAATAGTGCGTCCGAGAGGGCGGACAGGATTCTCCCATGGCAGAGATAATCCCTCTGTTTAAACCTCTCGGTAGAAGCACTACGGGCAGGTTCTTCTTCATCAGGTGAAGGAGGATCTGATTCTATAACGGAGAAAAGCCCCAGCGTAGTAAGCCAAAATTTCATTCGTTGTTGCCAACGTTTGAAGTTTTGCCCGGAAAACCTCTCGGGTTTGGCGCTAGCCTCATCAGACCCCGACATTCTAACATTTAACATGTCTACTTAGGTACAATCAATTCTCTAAAATTGTAATAAAAAATAGCAGGCACTTAAGTAGACAATAAATATAGATATGCAGGAATCTGATAAGTAAAGAGCCGAGTTAGAGAATAGTTATCCGGTTGAAGCGCCGGCGTGCCGACTGTCTTTAGAGAATTGATTGCCGCCCTACGGTGCAAAGGCTCCCGGCAAAACTCCCCCAAGATCCGACAACCACGCGGCGTTCGTAGGTGCACTCCAAGACGAACGCTGCCCTCGGAGACAACCTCAGATCACACTAGGCGAAGCCTCAAGACCCAAAACCGAAGGAACGCTCGAGAACAGAAAAATGCTCGAAGAAAAGAAGAGAGAAGAAGCAGTGAATGAATGAATTGCTTCTTCCCCTTCTCCTTTTATAGATCCGAAGAGGCAAACCTTTGCCTCTTCTCTCTGAGGAATCGCGACCACGCAGAAGCGAGGAGTCGCGTCAAGCGCCGATGGGAAGGGCGCGTTTCTAAAAAAAAGAATAAAAATAAATAAATAAAAGGAAAGAAAAAATAAAACCAAACCAAATTGGTTTAGGAATCAAACCGAACCGAAATCTGCAAAACCAAACCGGGCCGCCCGCAAGCGCGAGGCTCACGGGCTGGGGATTTGCACCCCCCCTGCGCGCGATAATCGCGTGCGTCGCGCCCGTTTATGGATTTCCGGCCCAGACCCCCTGAAACCACCTGGTTTGGGCTCAACCCGCCATGCGTGTAGGTCCCCCTAAGCCATCTAAGCATGGTAGGAATGACTTGATATATAAGGCATTCCAACTCTCTTGGCTTAGCAATGTGGGACTAAACACATACACATCTCCTTCAATATAATTTGAAATTCTTAATCAAAATCAACACGTTAACGTACGAGCTAAAAGCTCTCACTAGTGTATTACAACAATAAAAGTCTATCACGCAAATAAATACTAACCGAGAGTTACATCATGTTATCACAATTCATATGTATGATTGGATACTCTGGTACAAGATTATACTCAGAGTTTTGAATTTTAGTATTTCATTTTCTTTATTTATCACAATTATTAAATTTTGAACACATATCTCACTACAATATATATTACTTTTCGCAGCGTATCATTAACATCATATATTTATAGCGTGCTGTTAATAATAGTTTTCGCAGCGCGCCAAATAAAATGTGCTGCGAATACTATAATATAAATAACAGCATGCAAAAATAATATGCTGTGAAATATGAATTTAACAGCGTTTATTGCGTGCTATTAATAGTAATCAATAATTGAGTATCCACAACGTATATGATCCGCTATTAAAATTAATTTTAACAATGTATTCATAGTGTATTACAGATTCGTTGTCAAAAAATTGATTTCATATACAAACAAATAGCCGCAGGTTCACGCAAGAAATCGCCGTGCAAGATTTCCTTTTTCTAAACCCATCCCCTCTTACGTCGAAACCCTTCGCGCACGAAATCGCCGCACAAGAAGTTCGTGCAAGAAATCGCCGCACAAGGTTTCCTGGCTGCTCCATCTTCATGTCGCTCAAAGGTTTCATCGTCGCAAAGCCTCACGGTCAATGGCGGGATCACTGGATTCAGCCCTAGGTATCTTTTTCAAAATACACGGTAGTTGTCCTAATGGTCATCTCTTATTTCCTTCTACTTCTCCTTCATTCTCTTCTTTGCCCTCTCTTCGATTCCCCACTTGGAGAATCCACCATCTCCCTTGCTCTGCCTCCACTTCCACCAAGACTTCTATCCCAAAAGGCCCCATGTTTAGAGAGGGGAGGGATGAAGATGAACAACACCTGGTCTGCCCCAGATGCCGTGTCTTCATGCAAGATGACGACCCCAATCTTCCCGATTATTTTCTCAAGAAGGTCCTTACCCTTCTGGTGAGCGCTCGAAAAGATCTTGGAGTGTGGAACTTGATCCTACATCAAGCATCTGCAGGAGTACTCCATGTGAATGTGTGGGTGATTGGGGCTAAGAATGCTGAGAACTCCACTCTGATAAATACATTTGCTAAGTGAAAAGTATAAAATTACAAGGCTTACAGAGGTTGCGGTTCCAGGGCCTACATTAGGCATTCTGAGAATTCCAAGCATCTTGCCTTCAAAAGCAAAGATGTATGATGATACACCAGGTCTTTTGCACCCATACCAAATGTCAATGAAATTGACTTGGGAAGAGCAAAAGATGGTTGATATCTGGAAGTAGCTACACCTCTAACCTTTAGGATGAAGGTATGTTGCTTCTTTTACATCCTTATTAGCAATAGATTCTAAATATGTTAGCTATGTAGGTTTCATGATAGCTTCTTAGTAGCTCTCAACAATATATTGTATTACTTTCCTTTGGTGTTGCCTGAAGCAAAGAAGTTGTTTACTTAGTGATAGTTTGATAATTAATCAGGAGTGATATTTGACTAATTTAGAATTTTAAATTTATCCTTATTCTCATTATGTGGGTGTAAATCCTTCAAATCTCTACATTT